>OY294070.1:54084018-54238047 GCA_958510875.1 Endomychus coccineus | reverse complement strand
GTTAGAATAGTACAATTGAAATTCTATAATGGGGTAGAGTTAATATTGTGTAAGGCAATTTTAATGCGGAGGTATACTTGTAAGGCACAAGAGGATTATCGAAAATTTTACGTTATCAAGACACCAAACAGAACAAATATAATTGATCGTTTAAAATTTTTTGTCAATATTTGTAATACCTTTGAAAATTTCTATTGATCTTAGTGTGTTTAATTTGAAACCTCTTACTCTCGTTATGTGAAATTTTAACTTTATCTAAATTTGAAAAAATGTGCCCTGTTTTTAAAATATGGTTAGAGAAAGATGAATCTGTTAAGTCTAAAAGATCGATAGTGTTTCTTATATCTAATTTATATATTACGACTAGATCTACCGATGTAAAAGTTATCACACTCTGAACTGGTTAATTTATACACTCCAGGTTTATTAAACTTATTTGCTTTATCTTTAGCATTGAACAAAAAATAGGACAATTTATTTTCAGTTTGAAGCTTCTTTCAGATTGTTTCGATAAAATGTCTGCAATTTCTTTCACTTACGGTATCAAAATATGTGAGGGTAACTTATTTTGATGAAGAATCGTCATTAACTATTCAAACTTTAATTTTTCCAATAACTCGCTATGCATTTTAAACAAAGGACTTGAATATTCACCTCATAAAATGGTGCTTTGAAGAGTGTACCTCATTCAAATAATACTAAAACATATATAAATAAACACCTTCATTCTCATAAAAACACTGATTGGTCCTCTGTAAAATCTATCAAACATAAAATAAAAACCAACAATTTATTGCCTACGAAAGCCAATAAATCTAATGCAACTGTCATCCTAGATAAAATAGATTATGACGATAAAATGAATACATTCGTTTCATCGGATTTGACTCAATAAAACAGATTCATCTTTCTCTAGCCATATTTTAGAAACAGGACACACTTTTCCAAGTTTAGATGAAGTTAATAGTATATTATTCAACGAGCATATTATGGTGGCTATTATCGTAAATCATCCAAGTGAATAATAGCCATAATATGCAAGTAGAATACTATACTTTGTCCAAGACCCATTAATAATACTTTGATACTAATAAATTTTGCTGTTGAAACAAGTGGAACCAACAAATTGTTGACGTTTCAAATTAAATTCGATCTGACTTGACGTTTCATAGCACGCTCTATTTTTATCGTACTTGTCTATACGTTTCTATCATGTTTGTCATATTGATGGTATTGAATAATGATTTCATTATTCACTAGTGATTAATGGATATCATTATGCTTGAGGAAACACATGCGTTATGCATATTTCATACAATAGTCGTGGACAAAATATTATATAACGAGAGTAGAAACTTTAAATTAAACACACTAGAATCAATAGAAATTTTCAAAGTTATTAAAAATAAGGACAATAAAATTTTAAATAATCAAGTAGATGTGTACTACAGCATCCTGTTTGATGTCTTGATAACGTAGTATTCTATACCTCCGCATTAAAATTTCCTTATCACAATATTTACTCTGCCTCATTATCCAATTTCAACTATACTACTCAAGGAATGTACCGGGATATCAAAAATTATCTTGGTCAAGGGTGGTTGTGGAATCTAAAACGTGTGTCTTACTTTACATTTGAAATAATTATGTCACTGTCACACTGACATCATCAATAAACTACAAATTTCATACCTATTTATTTCAGTTGTAAAACAATAATGAACTACAAATTAAAAATTAACTTGGTCAAGGGTGGTTGTGGAATGTAAAACGAAATGTTAACTTTGAACCTTTTACAAGGTCGCAATAGCCACAAACGGGGTCGAAAACTGTTTTAAATTGGTTAATTTTCGATAAATCGAATGACGTTCACGTGAGGCGCCCGTAGCTCGCGAGTTAGAAAAGTGCAAATCTTCGGAACATAGAACGTCTTTACGAGGACTTTTCGCATGCGGTTTTCGCTCCATGTCGTTAGTTTATGAACGGAGCTAACTAAATAGCATAGTCTCGGGCCCCAAAATGTCGATTAAATAGGAAAATTTGATTAAAATAGGAACAGGTACTCTCAGGTCTCAGCTACGCGCGCCTAACGTGCGACATACGAAAGGGAATTTTCTAGCTACTAAAATATACCCAAAAGCGGTTAAAATCTAGCGGCCCATAGCCGAAAACACTTTATTACAACTGGAGCCAGCCACACGGGGCATAAAACGGCCCCGAATTAACAAGATCGAGGTAAAAAGTATAAATTCTAACTGACGCGTAGCGAGCTCCTCGAGGCATATGTCAAAATGATTACATTCATAGCTAATTACATAGGACGTCTGGCGTTCATGCATTTGTGTTTATACAATTCGAACCTTCTAATTTCGATAGGCCATGTGAGAATCACGGAGTCTAAAGCGCTAGAGACTTCTGAGTGTTATAACATTCGTATAAAATTGCGAAATTTCTCACTTTTAGAAACTTCAAATTAATTAATTTGATACAAGTTTTGATAACGTAAAGTAAGACACACGTTTTAGATTCCACAACCACCCTTGACACAAAGATAATTTTTGATATCCCGGTATTTCCCCAACCGTAACCCCACTTGTGTTACCTGTGTCTTATATTGTACCATAAATAGCCAACATTATTCATATTTTCATACATTAGTATCGTTTGAAGATGACACGCTAGTGTCGAAACTATAGTCACGATTTGTTTCTATAATATATGAGATAAAAACAAAGTATAAGTGTATGACAAATTATCACAAAGTAATGGATTCCACCACTGAATAATTGATTTCCATTACTCTCCTTCCAAATGAGTACCTATATCTCTACATATTATCCATTTTCGGAAATAAAATTGTAGAAAGATAACATTAATCTAAATAATCTTAAAAAATTGTAGAAAGATAACGTTTATCGGATAGATTACCTTATTGTTCCGTTTCCCAACAATGAAAAGATTAGGGTACACTTCCGTGTGTTATTCGGATCCCATCTTTAATAATTATCTATTGTTATTGGCAAATCCCAAAATGAGATTATGTTCATATATTAATTTATTTCTAATTTCTTAACTTGGTTTGGTGTCGCCATATGGCGCACTCAAATAGTCTTACATTCCCCGTAACTTTTGTAAAGTTCGATAAATCTTTCAGTCAATGTCGTACATTGTTTGATTTCTTAGTGGGACATCTCTTCATAGATGGCGTGAGATATTTTGGTCTTTTTACCATGCTGTTAGCAGATTATGTCTACCATCAACAGAGATCGTTCAGTAACGTTGTAAACTTGATCGTTCTCCTGATGAGCACTATGAGAAGAGCGAAACATCGTCTAGAACTATAAGTATGAGATAAATGATTATGTTCACATATTCATTTATTTCTAATTTCTTAATTTGATAATAATTAATCTGAAAACTCGTTCATTCAACGGTACACTATTATCGTTCAACAAACCCTACGAGAGCAAGGTGAAGTCCCTAAAGAATGAAAAAAGAACTGATTCATTAGGTCAAAACTTATTTTATTTCTCAACATAATCTCCTTGTAATCCGATACACTTCGTCCAACGTTTTTCAAATTTTTCGATCCTTTCCAAATAATACGATTTCGACAATCCTTCAAAATAGGCGTTTGTTTCAGTGATGATCTCATCGTTGGAGCCAAATCTCTTTCTGCCGAGCCATTTCTTCAAGTTTGGAAATAAGAAAAAATCAAGGGGGGGCAAATCTGGAGAATATGGTGGATGACGAACCAATTCGTAGAGCAATTCATGCAATTTTGCCATTGCGACTGCGGATCTGGACGCCGGTGCGTTGTCCTGGTGGAAGATCACTTTTTTCTTTGCCAAGTGCGGCCGCTTTCGCTTCAAATCGGCGTCGGATCTATCCAACAGCTCTGCCTAATATACGTCGGTGATCGTTTTGCCCTTTTAAAGGTAATCGATATGGACGATATCGTGTGCATCCCAAAAAACTGTCGCCATGACTTTGTTGGCCGATTAACCCAGTTTGGTCTTTTCGGCATCGATTCGCCAGGACAAGTCCACTGCTTCGACTGTTCTTTGCAGTGGCGGCTCGTGAACTTTTTAAGGGAGGAGGTTGGACATAAAACGTTTTTGTAAAAATATACTCTATTCAGCCAATTCATTTAACCTTTGCACAGCGACCGTACCAGCTACTTCAGTGACAAAATTAATTGTTGCCCAGCAAGAACCAACGTGGAGGTGTAGAGTTTCTCTTGGCAAAAAAGTTTTTTGTTCGTTTTTTGTTTTTTATTTTTTTTTTGGATTTTTGATATTTTTTTATTTTTTTGAAATTTTTCATATTTTGTTTTTTTTATTAATTTTATCAACTTTTTTTATATATTAACGGAATTCTACGGTCTTTAGTTTGCGAAAAATGATCAATAATATTATCATAAAATGTATCATTTTGTTTTAAGTGTTTTACTGAATCTTTTTCAATATATATCAAACTCACATCGTATAAACGATTTTGGCCCATTGTATTTCGCATGTAAGTTTTAATTCGTTTGAGAGTAGAAAATGATCTCTCCACCGACGCCAACGTGACAGGAATGGTGACTGTTAAACAAAGTAGTTTATAAAACTGAGGTAAAACTTGTTGCAAATCATTGTCTATCTTATATTGTATCATATCGGCGTGAATGTCGTACTGACCTAAAATATCTTTATCCGAGTAGGTATATAACCCATAATTCATTGTGCACTGCTATTTTATCAACAAATTTATATTTTAGAACTAAGTTATCTAAAAGTGTATTGGGAAACTCTTTTGAAAAAGATTCGAAAAATCTTCTATTCGTCAAGTCGAAAAACTTCAATTCATGTAAATCGGAAAATCGAATCTCAATTTGACCTTTAATAGTATTTAAAATTTCATAAAAAAAAAGTGGTTTATAATGTAGTTTCTTGTCTACCAAATTATATGTTTTCCTCCTTTAACAATATTCTGTTGACCGGTTAATTTAAACTTAATACTCGATGTAATATGTTCCTGCGATTTTTCATGTCTGTCTATACCACGAGCTAAATTTTTCAAATCATCATAACCCGAGTGCCCCCAACATGAAGTTGTATCAGATGTAAATAGCAAGCAATACCAGCAATATAATTTATTGTGTACCTCAAATTCCGTTTAACATAAAAATTGTTTATAATTATCAGTATTAAATGATCGATTTTGAAACATACCTGTCATCACTAATCCTTTCAAATCCGGTAAAGGCCGTTTATTTAAAATAAATCGCTTTACTGTCATATGTTTATCTACTAAATGGATTTTCTAAAAAGCCAGCAACTAAATCACTCACTACTACGACTTCCACTTATTTTAACGTTTAATAATTTACCGATCAGACAAATTTTAATCTAACCTTACTTCGCGTCTCGTGGCATGACTCAACAAGAAGCACTGAAACAGCACGTGACTCAGCAAGTCTCGTATTCCATACGACTGACCGACGGCGAACGAGAGGCTAGCCTACAGAGAACGTTGCAATTCTAGTGTTTTACTTGATGTAGAGCAATCGGACTGGTTGGAAAAACGGCAACTGTGTTGAGCGCACGTGTTTAACGTTTGAGATATATAGAGAATCTAGCCTCTGGGCACTGTTGCCAGATTGAAAATAACTACTGAGAACGGGGAATTAATTGTAAAATTTAAAAAATTATCAGAGAAACAGGAAATAAAATGGAGAATGATCATTAAGATAAATTGGCTGAGCCTCCTTAGCCTCCTTTCCACTGGTTCTTTGGTCTCTGGTGTGTTGTGATAAATCCATGTTTCGTCCACAGTTACGAAACTACGCATGAATTCCTTTTTATCGCGCTTGAACATCGCCAAACATTCCTTGAACTTGAAATTGTCACAGGGTCGCGCTTGTTGTCAACAGAGAGCAAATGCGGCACCCATCTGGCAGATAGCTTTCGCATATTCAAAAATTTATGCAAAATGTTCCATACCCATTAGGTTGAGATACCCATGCTCTTAGCAATCTCGTGCACTTAAACTCGCAGATCGTCCAATAACATACCATGGGTTTATCGACGATTTCTGGCGTTGCGTTGTAATCTCAATTGAATCACCAGAAAGTTCGGAGGCCTTTGTGGTCATACTACCACAACGAAAATCGGTAAACCACTTGTGGTTCCAATCGATGGTTAAGAGTCCCCATAATGTTTAACAAACGAAATCAAGACGCGAAATTCACTTTTTTCCATGTTTACAAAAATCGTCAAGGTTGCTTGCTTTCGATAGGTGTCAAAACAGAACTGAATGACATATCAGCCTGAAAATTTTAATGCGTTGTAGTTGAAGATGGTACATCACAAATAACACATGGGATTTTCGATTGTGGCGCCATTTGTTTTATTTTTCAGAAACTTTTCACCTTGCCCTCGTAAGTATAATGACTTTGTTTTATTGTTATCAGAGTTTGCATCGTTCTCAATTTTGATAATTATTTCCACCTCACATTCTGAAATTTCAGAAATACGTTGTAGCACAGGATCGTTCCCACGATTTCATAAAAAACGAGTAATTTTGATAAATCATAGTTCGTTCCCAAGGTTTCATAAAAAAAAACAAGTAATTTTGATAAATCGTACCGTAAAATGGTGTGGATAGAAACTGTGTGGTGGATGGAAACAAAAAGTAAGAAAGTTATGTTATAATTCCGTAGTCTCATACCATATTATTTCTGCTGGACCAATGAACGCCAAGAGATTTCCAAGAGCGTAACAAACGAACTATACGAAAACCAAAGTTTCAAACAGTTGGTAACACTGCCCAACTGAGAACTAGATTCAGTTGTTCATTCGGTGAATTTGTGGTACGGAATTAACTTTGCTCGGTAGGTGTTGAAAAACATAGGTCCACGTGTAAATTATTCTGTTAGTTGTAGTAAAAAGCATACTGTTCAGGTGAGTATAATCATTTTTCGTGATATGAATATCAGTAAAGAGGAAAATTAGTTGTTAGCGAACTGTGACCAATTTGAGGTTAGAGAGGGGTCAATAGAAACACTCGTTCGTATTGACCCCACGAACTGACCACCCGTTTAATTTCGTTAGCTAACATCAGATTTTTTTATTTCAGCAATGCCTCGAAAATACCATACATCATCCTAGATCAAGAACCTATAAAAAAGTGGATCCTGAAAAATTAGCAAATGCTCTTCGGGATGTCGCACAAGGAATGACTTATAGAAGGGCAGCTGAACTTAACGACATCCACTATTCTGTTTTATACAGGCATAAAAAAAATCCTCAAATTAGAAAACAAGGAGGTCAAACGAAATTGCTGCCAGAAGAGGAAGAGGCACTTATAAATGTTCTAGAAGTTGGGGATATCCACTACACCATTATGATCTCAGAAAAATTGTGAAAAATTACTTAGATTCGAGAGGAAAGAACTTGGCTGCGTTCAAAAATAATATGCCAGGAAGAGAATTTGCGTGTTCTTCCATGCAGAGACATAAAGATCGATTAAGAGATCGCATATGCCAAAACAGTAAACAAACGCGAGCTGCATCAATAACTATTTTGATAATTTGACACAGGAGTTGGAGAATGTACCTGCTTCAAACATTATTAATTACGATCAAACAAACCTTTCTGATGATTCAGGAAGGAAAAAGGTAATTTCAAAGAGAGTTTGTCGCTATCCTGAGCGGATTATGAACTTCAGCAAAAGTTCCACTTCAATCATGTTCGCCGCAGCGGCAAATGGAAAACTGTTGCCTTGTTATGTGGTTTACAAAGCTCAGAACCTATATGATTCTTGGACCATTGGAGGGCCCAAAGGAACTTGCTACAATCGCAGTAACAATGGTTGATTGGAGGCAACCTCATTTGAAGATTGGGTGGAGAATTGCAATACCGTACCTCAAAAAACTTGAGGGAAAAAAGATCCTCATCGGAGATAACCTATCGTCCCATTTTTCCTCAAAAACTGGGTCAAGTTTTTCCGAAGAATGATATTCAATTCATATTCCTTCCGCCTAATCCGACTCATATGTTGCTTTTTTTTAGACCTCTGAAGACTGCCTGGAGAAGGGTGTTGCTCTCATGGAAAACAGGAGAGGGTCTCAAGAAATGCTCCATTCCAAAAGACAAATTTCCTCATTTATTGAAGACTCTCTTGGAAGAGATTAGTGCAAATCAGCATGATAATATTGTATCTGATTTAAGAAAATGCGGCATCGTTCCCCTTAACAGGGATGAAGTATTGCGGAGAATACCAGATGAGAATGCAGAAGTATCACAAGAACATGTCAACGACACTGTGGTCACATACTTGAAGAATCTAAGATTTGGTAATGGTTCTATCACTTCAATAGGAAAAAAATGAATGTTTTGGCCGGAAAGAGTATTGCTGGAACTGATTTCAATGATGACGAGAGTGAGAATGAGGAGAGGTATGGGCAAACTCCTACGACATCAGGATGCATTGAGAAGAAAAAAACTCAGAGTTTCGACTAAGAAAAAGATGATTGATTATGAAATTACAGCTTAGGTATGGAACAAGATAATCCTGATGAAATGCAGATTGAAGAGCAGGGTTCAGCAAGTCCTGAGAGAAATTCATGTGTTGATATTACCAACCGGCCCATTCATGAACTGGAGTATCATGGGAAAAAATACAATAATGTTTTTTCAATAAATTTCGAACGCATAAAACTTCAAATGTAGCTCCTTGTTAGTTTCACCGTAGAACATGCAAAGACCGAAAAGTTCAAATATTATATTGGAAAAGTGATTTCTTGTGGGAAGGAAGACATTGAAGCAAGATTCCTCAGATCGAAACCATCTAAAAAAAAATGAGAAGGACATTTATTTCTATCCTGATGTTCCAGATGTTTGTATGGTTAACATCAATCAAATCATTAGCCAGGTATTTCCAATACAGACATTAGTTTCGAAGTCCAGACGAGAAACTCTGATATTTGACATGAATATAATTTAAGAAACTCATGTTCCAAAGTGGGTAGTTTTTAGGTAAAACCATTATTTCATTTAATATTAAAGAATATTTGATTTGTATTCCCTATCCATTCAAATATCAATAAAGTTGGCGTTCATGAAATGAAATGATTTTATTTTGCTTCCAAAATCTAAGAAAAAAATATTTCTATGCTGTGATATTGTATACTCGATTTTATATTTGTTTACATTCACCCCCACTGAATTGAGCACACATTTTCTAAACGGGGGTCTATTGTATGAAGTGTGACCGGACTTTTGTCAAAATATGGATATTGAAATATTTTCGTTTCAAGAGATATGAGCATTCAAACATCAGAATGTGTTTCTATTCATCCCATTTTACGGTAGGTACTGTTCTTGTAGTATTTTGAAATACTAAGTTCAAACGAGATTGAAACCAACTATGGCAAGCTGAATATAGTTGTGATATTTCTTTTTCTATAGAGATATATACAGGGTGTCCTCGAACTGCGTGGCTAAAATAAAACCGAAGATTCTTTGATTCGAAAAAAATTTGATGAGCCTTTTTACTTTTGCCTCAAGTGTCTTGTTTAGCCGGTAGAGGGCTTCAAAGTTGCAAAAATAATTTTGTTTTTTCGGTATAACTTGAGAACGTGATGGAGGACTTTTACAATATTTGGCAGGTGAGTTACTGTCAATAATAGCCGTTTTTGAGAGCGGAGCATAGAGCCTTAGAGACCATAGAAATGGCTCAAACTTGAGGATGTAACGGGAAAAGTGTCCAGAACTTTTTTGTGGTCGATGTAATTCACTCTATATTTTTTATGTAGATAGCTTATCTAATTTGAAAACTTTTCTTACTCTTAGAAAATTTTGATAAAATCAACGGATTAGCTTGAAAAAAATAATTTTCGAGTCTCTGCAATTTTGGCTTACTAATTTTACTTGATTAAAATACCTTAGTTGCCTTTGCTTTTCTAATGTCATTTTGGCATTTGGAGAATTTATTCTCAAAACTGTCAGTTTTTAATTTGCTTTCCGTAAAAATTTTATAAAATTATGGCTCAAAATTTCACTAACACTGTAATGGTTAATATCTCGGTAAAACACGAATAATAAAAACAATAGAAATGGGGAAACGATGTGATTATTTAGGAAAAACAAATGCTAAATTAAAAGAAACAACAAAACTTTTTGGGAAATCGCTAAGGCATCAATTGTTCGAAATGTTGCCCATTTTCCTGAATACACAAATTAATTCGTTTCAAGAAATTGGATTGAACTCTGGCTAGTACTTCAGGATCATTCTTCAATAAATCCGCTTCATGATTAATTCGTTGCAACAATTCCTCTCGTGTGTTTACTGTAGCTGCATAAACTTTCGACTTCAAAGCGCCCCATAGAAAGAAGTCGCAGGGCGTCAAATCAGGGGAGCGGGCCGGCCAGTTCACTGGTGCATCGTGTCCTCTACCTATCCAGCGATCTGGATATTCCGCATTCAAATGTCGCCTCACAGCTAATGTGAAATGAGGAGGTGCACGACGAATGTGTAAGGGCAAGTCTTCCAACAGTTCAAGTAGCCTTTGTTCCAAAAAGTTCAAGTAGTTCTCCCCGTTCAATCGATCGGGTATAACGGTAGAGCCAATAATAAAGTTATCCACAATTCCAACCCAAACATTGATTTTAGTTTGATTCTGAAAATATGTAACTTCCGTTTCATGAGGATTTTCATCAGCATAGAAATGTTCATTATGGAGGTTAAAAAGACCACATCTCGTGAAAGTATCTTCGTCGGTGAACAGAATTCTTCTACAAAAATTGGGGTTTGCGTTTTGTCTTTGGACAATAAGCCGACAGAAATCTAGCCGATGACCTGGATCCATGGGCAATAAGTCTTGAACTGTTTTAATATGATGTAGTGTGCTTATCCCAGGTTCAGTTTCAACCGCTTCCAGTATTGCTTCTTCGAGCTCTAACGTCCTTCTTGTCCGTCTGCGTCCAGTTTCTCTGCGATTTGCTTCAAATTTGCCAGTTTCGCGAAGGTTTGCCGATTTGGAATTCTGCGATGCGGATATCTTTCCCTTCTCCGGCCATTGCAACGACAAAGTCCATAAATCAATAACATATCAACCATTTCAGTGTTAGTGAAATTTTGAGCCACAATTTTATAAAATTTATACGGAAAGCAAAGTAAAAACTGACAGTTTTGAGAATAAATTCTTCAAATGCCAAAATGACATTAGAAAAGCAAAGGCAACTAAGGTATTTTAATCAAGTAAAATTAGTAAGCCAAAATTGCAGAGACTCGAAAATTAATTTTTTCAAGCTAATCCGTTGATTTTATCAAAATTTTCTAAGAGTAAGAAAAGTTTTCAAATTAGATAAGCTATCTACATAAAAAATATCGAGTGAATTACATTGACCACAAAAAAGTTCTGGACACTTTTCCCGTTACATCCTCAAGTTTGAGCCATGTCTATGGTCTCTAAGGCTCTGTGCTCCACTCTCAAAAATGGCCATTATTGACAGTAACTCACCTGCTAAATATTGTAAAAGTTCTTCATCACGTTCTCAAGTTATACTGAAAAAACAAAATTATTTTTGCAATTTTGAAGCCCTCTACCGGGTAAACAAGACACTTGTCAACTTTTTTTCGAATCAAAGAATCTTCGGTTTTATTTTGGCCACGCAGTTCGAGGATACCCTGTATAGCTGGATACTTTTACGGCTTATGGTTTCTTTTACTTTGTTTCCGAGATTGTTCATTGCTGCTCCGAATATGGAGATACGGTTATCGATCAGATTAACTAATGTTATCTGTCAACAACAAAATAAAAAAAAATACAAATGAAATGTTGATACCCACTACTCATCAGAATGCTAAGATATAAATCATGTGCAACTGCAATTACTGTTCAGTATTGAACCGACGTTCAATCTTCAACATTATTGTTATTAGTGCATTGAATAGTTTTTGAAAAAGTCCAGTATTTTGAAAATTTAATTTTATATCTATATAACAAAATTGTCAGAAAGCATTCTAATTTCAACGATTAAATAAAAACTTCAAAACAAAGTTCTACTATCGACGAATGTTCAGTGGACAACATCTTTTACAAGTCTAGGATAACATCTAACTCATTGTAAAGAAAAATATAGTTCCCTACGAAGTTTTTGTCTACGTATCTAGTTGGTATTATCAGTATACCTCCCGACCGAAGTTAAACAGAGAAGAACACACAGTTAACACGCAAGTTGTATTTTGAGATTTCACTTTCCTATTTTTCTCATCCTTGAAACAATCAGATAATCAAAATAGAAATATATATTCAATTGAACCTCAATACAATAATAAGAAATATTAATATTAAAGATAGACGTGTTATTAGAAGAGTAATGGCGACTTTTCAAATCCAGAAATATCATTTGGACGTAGTGCCGAATTTCGATGGAAATCCAGCTACTCTTCCTATTTTTCTAGAATCCAGTGATTATTTGATCAAAACTTTCGGAGATAAATTTAACATGAATAACCCGCAAAATGAATTTCTATTAAGAGCTCTCATTGGAAAATTAAAAGGTAGAGCTTTAGATGTAGTAGGTAGAAGAGGTTCAAGCAATTGGCCTGATATCAAAACCTTACTGTTACAAACTTTCTCTGATCAAAGGGACGAATATTGTTTAGTACACGAGCTAATGCATATTAAACAAGAAAGAAATGAAAATCCTGTCATGTTTGGCACAAGGTGTCAAGGTTTATTTGGTTTACTACTCAATAAAATATCTATAACAGAACCAGATGTAAATGTTAGAGCTATTAGAAAAAGTACATATGAACGGAACACACTATATGTATTTTTGCTTGGGCTACATGATAGTTTACCAATCAGATTAAGAAATCCTGAGAATTTAGAACAGGCCATAGGTTTTGTGATACAGGAACAAAATTTTGTATACGCAAAAAATTCTATGATACGATAAAACATATACACCTTTCGAACAGTAAAACTACTGTCAATCACAGCGCTTATTTCCTTACAATGTTTTTTATGGAAATGACAATCCCAATTTTGTAGCTGAAGAATTATTCTAGCAAAAAATGATTTAACAAATTCCTCCCAAGTACTAAACTTCTTATAAGTATTACCAATACCCTCTCTATATTATAATTTTAAATAAACTACTTTTATATCATTTATATGCTATATGCGGATCATATTCAAAATTTTGTTGGTTGTGAAAGTCACACAGAGAAGTATATTGTTTACTAAATGCACAAGTAACACATTGTTGATTAATTATGCACAAGACCTAACAATCAATTAAAATCTTTGAGTAAAAGTAGAAAATTGAGTACATACAAGGCAGTAGTTGGTAATCAATTATCATAATACATGTTTTATAATAATAATTCATATATTATATGCATGGTTTTAGTTATTAAATTTTGATTTATTCATTAAAAAAACAAATGGGGTGTAACTAAGGACTCCGTTCACGTCTGGCAACTCCGTTTAAAGAGTAAGTCCTTTTATATGTACTAAAAAATAAATTAAGCTTTTTTTTACTGTTGATATTGCAGCATTGTATTGTAACGAACGTGTGTAGTAAAGCCTCCGACTTGTGAAGTCACGATCGAGCGAGCAGGCCTTGTGTATGTAGAATGTTTTGGTATTCCACGCAAATGAATAATGTATCGGAAGCTGATATATGGAAAACATACAACACCAGTTTGAAAAACCTGAAGATACCTTCCAAGAGGTAAGAATAAATGTAAAAAACATGAATGATCCTAATCTCTCATAAGTCAAATACAAGTAAATTGAATGAAACTTTCGAATTTCAAGGAGACTGAAAACTTCCCTTGTTAATACCGTACGTTGTCGACAAGATCCCAAAACAGATAATTTATTAAAAGGAAATTTGAAAAACCTTGAAACTAAGATCATTTAAATCGGGAAGAAAAAGAAGCAGGCCCGTTTTAGAGTAAGTATTTATACAGTGTGATCAGTTAAGGGCGGCTCTGTCATATCCCGGAAACTACTGCGAATAGAAATTTGAGAAAAAAAATTCATTATTAAAGTGGTCATGAGAAAATCCAGGAAATTATTTTTATTTTCCAAATTTTGCCGCAAGGGAGCGCAATTGGAAATTAAATATTAAAATTCCAAATTTCTCCGCAAACCCTCACATTAATCTTTGTTGACGTCATTAGACATTTTGGGTCTAAGCTCATTGGCGTACTGAGTACCGAGAGTGGGGAAGTGTATTGGAAGTGTAATCAATTAAAACGATGTAATTTCTAAACGACTCATTCCATTTTAGTAAGCTTGAGTTTGTATAGAAGAGAATGTTCGTATCTACTGGTACACGATAATTCCTAATAAAATTGCTAGAGGACGTAATTTGTAATGATAACAGTTTTATTGATTTTATCATGACACGATAATCGGAAATAAAAATAAATTTAAAAAAAAAACTGAAAACCGCAGTTCGATATCTTTTTTTGTTATAGTAAAATATGTACGTTCGTGACACGTGAACCTATTATCTCTAATTTAATTTTATCAGAAGGATTATGGGGAAATTGTTTTCGCTATTTCATTGTCCATACGATATAGGCAAATATCTACACTATTAACTTACTAGTGGATTCTTCATTGTATTAGTAACGCATTTGTGAAATTTGAGTCTGCTGAATTAGCCATACTCCATTATTGCACAGGCAGCCATGAATTAAATCAAAAGAACTTGTCAACTAAGCTCCTGTGTTTGTTCTGTTAACAGATAAGTCACAAAAGGCCTCATTAGTCCACAAAATTTGTTCATTTTGGGCCGCCATATTTTTAAGCCAATTACAAAAATTTAATCGGTTGTCGAAATCTGCAGCAGTTAGGTGGCTTGATGAAGTTCAATATAGTAGGGATGCACTCAAAATTTGTCTAATACTCAGTTGAGGATCATTATGTACATAAGCCAAGACATTTATAATATTTTCCTCAACTCTTAGCCTTCGATTTCTTTGAAAATTGGAAGTGGTTGAACGCAACCGTGCTGCTGGAGACGTCGAGCTAGTCGCAGGAAAACTCTTTTGGAATATTGCCTCCTATTAAGATACCGACTTGCCGAGTTGCATTTTCAAAGCACTGGGAAAAAATACTGGCAACATAGCGTAAACTTCTTCATTTGTGAACGGCATTTTCAGAGAGTTAGGTATAATAAATTATGATGAACAATATTAGATTTTGTTTATCGGAATATATCTGTCAACATAACAAACACAAGAGCTTACTTGACAAGTTTTTTTGATTTAATTCATGGCATCCTGTGCAATAATAGAGTATGGCTAGTTCACCAGACTTCAATTTCACAAGTGCCTTAATAACCCGAAGAAGAATCCACTTGACAGTTGAAATTGTGGATATTTGCCTATATCGTATGGAGAATGCAATAGCAAAAAACAATTTCCCCTTAATCCTTCTGATAAATTAAATTAGAGGCAATAGGTTCATGTGTCACGAACGTACATTTTTTACTATAACTTTGAAACGAAAAAAGATATCGATGTGCGGTTTTCAGGTTTTTGTTGCAAATTTAATATCATTTTCGATTATCATGTAATAGTTATACCGTATGATTTAAGTTTTTGATATAAAATCAAAAACGCTGCTATTGTTACAAACTAGCTAGGAACTATCGTGTACCAATAGATAAGACAATTGAAAGTACGTACCTCCTCTTCCATACAAACTCAAGTTTACTAAAATCGAATAAGTCGTTTAGAAAGTATATAGATTTAATTGATTGCCCTTTCAATAGCTTCCCCCCGCACTCTTATAAAGGTGGGTACGCCAAAGAGTTGTAAACTGTAATAAGGGTTTAGTACAGGTTATTTCCAATATCTAAAAACAGAATCATTCTTAGTAAATTAAAATTTCATGTAAAATTAAAATATCTAAACGTAAAGAACATCCACGGGTTGCCAGATATTTTCAATAACAAATGTAGCTTGAGGGAAGTAAAGGAATTTCTAAAATAAATATAAGACAATTCACACTCGCTTCAACGAGGGTGGTATGATACCATGCTGATAGGTCAAGAAGGTTGCAAAAGTCCACAAAAGTTTAGTAATAAAGGATATAATAAACCTGTCAAGATAGGACGAGAAACTAATGGGTAGCTTGATGTAAAATCGGAACGTTAACCATCTGGAGATGTTTTATGTACATTGAAATCAGTTAGTGATATTTAGTAAAAGACAGAAAGATTTAGAAATCTCAACTGAAAGCATTCTGAAATAGATACATCAAGAGAGGAATCTTACTGCTTATTGGTTGAACAATTCAGGGATCCTTTTCCGAATTGTAGATTGGTTCTTGAGAAAAAGGACGCATTACAAATACTAGGGATAATGCCTAAAACCTTCAGTTATATTTTCTAGCTTGAATTAGTCTCTTGAGAAATCACGTGACACTTAATTTCAATTAATTTAACTTGATAGTTTCTCCAGAGTGTTTTTGGTAAGAAGGGTGGATTTCGCTTAATCAGAATTGTTTTAGATTTTTGATCAAAGTTGTTGTTCTCAGTATTTATTCAAGATAAGTTCAATAATACTTTCAAATCATTTCATTTTCGATCCTCTAGGTTCATCCTGGTTGGGTATCAATTCAATAATATTAATTTCATTTCTGTTTTAGTTAATTTAGATTATCTAGGTATTTTATTTGAGTATAGTTATTGATCTTAGTTTTTATTCTTATTAGGAATATTCTTTTATTATCTTTAATTATCATACATTCTTATATTATTATCATTATCATGTAATTGTTATTTTTATTATTAAATTTTATTGTTGTTGAGTACGAGTTTATCTGATTAATATTAGCGTTTACACCTTCCACTTACCTTACAGTGTGTTAAAAGAAAGTCTTGTGAAAGAAAAGGGTAAGTGTGAATGATATTTTTCACGTTTGTTCTGGCTAATAATGATTGGGATCAAACTCCAACGTGTCATGGTTCTCTAAGTTGAATGGCCACACTGTTAATAAATAAATAGATTGAGGATTAGGAATAATATAAATTCCTTAAGTAAAGTTTTATAGAGATTCATCAATAGAGTACCATGTTACACAACCAATGGTGTTAAGAAAGATTTCCGGACAAATTTGGAATTTTAATATTTAATTTTCAATTGCGCCCACTTGCGGAAAAATGCAGAACATAAAAATGATTTTCAGGATTTTCTCATGGCCATTTTAATAATTATTTTTTCCCACATTTCTATTCCCAGTAGTTTCTGAGATATGGAGGAGAGTCGCCCTTAACTGATCACGCTGTATATGTCCTAAAAAATTAATAGAATTTGTTTTACTGTTGGTATTGCAGCTGCAGTAGCCTCCGACTTGTGACGTCATGATCGAGCTTGCAGGCCTTGTGTACGTAGAATGTATTGGTATTATACGCAAATAAATAATGTCTCGGAAGCCGAAACATAAAAACATACAACACGAGTGTGAAAAACATGAAGATACATTCCAAGAGGTAAAGGTAAAACATGAATGATCCTAATCTCTCGTACGTCAAATACAAGTAAATTGAATGAACATTTCGAATTTAAAGGAGACTGAAAACACCGCACGTTGTCGAAAAGATCCCAAAACAGATAATTAAAAGGAAATTTGAAATACTTGACACTAACATCATTTAAATCGGGAAAAAAAGAAGCAACATATGTTACGAACACTTATATACACTTCAAATAGTGAATCTTTGACTAATTTTGAGATAAAAAATGCATATGAACATGGGTCCGCAACGGCTTGGTTTTGAGATACAGGCGGTGCAAAATGTTTTGTTTATCTTATTTGTTGATTATATTTTTGTTCAATAACATGGCAATTTGACGAAATTCGGGATACTGGGAGTATTAATGATGAGAAACTCACATATTTACTTCGTTTTTTGTTTAATGTAAGAGGGCGCAACATACAGTGTGGTCTGGTTTGAAATAACCATAACTTTTTTTAGTCACACTGTATGTAATTTTTGTTTAAACACACTTATTCTACATTTAATTTTACATACAAAAGGTACTCTTTGTATTTGTCGCTGAAAGCAGCCGTTTTGAAAAAAAAACGGGTTTATGTTAAACCTGCGTTGGAATTTTGTAAGTTGAATTTGAAAAATAAGTTATAAAATGTGTCTTTCATGAATTGTATTGTGGTGTGACTATCTTAGATCATTTACATGACTAAGACTAAGCTACATTTACAAATAAGTTAATAATATTTACAAAAATTGCTGAAAATGACCACGTCTAGTGCAACGCATGCATCAGTTCGCCTCAACATCGATTGGCAAGCTCTTTCGAATATACGTTATGTCCAATTAATGATGGCACACGATTCAAATATCCTGTTCCTTAGACCTTGTACATTTTGGACTGGAATTTTGTAAACTAGTGACGGCAAGTAATCCAAAAGATTCAAATCAGGTGATTTGGGAGGCCGGGCTTGCGGTCCCGCTCTTCCTATCCAACTGTGAGGGTGATTCTCATCCAGAAATCGGCCCGCAACCAAGCTAAAGTGCAGTCCAAAATAAACAAGATCTAAGAAATATTTGAATCGTGTGCCATCATTAATTAGACGTAAGTTTTATTCGGAAGATCTCGCCAATCGATGTTAAGGCGAATTGATGCATGCGTTGTAGAAGGCGGCGGTCATTTTCAGCAATAATTGTAAATATTGTTAACTCATTTGTAGAAGTAGTTTAGTCTTAGTCTTGTAAATGATCTAAGTTAGTCACATCACAATACAATCAATAAAAGACACATTTTATCACTTATTTTTCAAAATTCAACTTACAAAATTGCAACGCAGGTTTAACTTAAAACCCCTTTTTTTTCAAAACGACTGCTTTCAGCGACAAATACTAAGAGTACCTTTTGTATGTAAAATTAAATGTACAACAAGGCTGTATGTGGCGCCCTCTAACATTAAACAAAAAACCAAGTAAATATTTGAGTTTCTCATCATTGATACTACATTAATACATTAATAATTTTTTCTTTAGAAAGCCCTGTATCTCAAGACCAAGTCGTTGCGGACCCATGCTCATAACTTTTTATCTTAAAATTAGTCAAAGATTCACCCTTTCAAGTTTGTACAAGTACTTTATGAACATCCTGTATATTCTTCCGTATTGTGAATCTGTAAGGAAAATATGACTTTTGTGGAAGAAGCTATTTTTTTCAATCGTTAGCGAGTCATGTGACGAGCTTAAAACAAAAAAGTTGGCCTTGGGTATCTTTTGGGAAATCGACTTGTTTTTTTATTTGATTTTCCGCGATAACGGTCGGTCGTAGAGTGAAATTTTTTGTACAAACATTGTAGAGAACAATATATCTACAATTTATTTTATGAAGTCGCTGCGCTACAACCAAAAGTGAAAGAAGCGGAGGGCGTGAAAGTGGCCAAAAATCACGTCTTCCTCTTTTTCGATGCGAAAAAAACCTTTTTGCGCTACAATGGAAACTTTTATATACAGGGTGTAAATAAATAACGGCGAAAAAATTCAGGGGGTGATTCCTTGTTGAAAAATAAGGTGGGTCTTTCATATAAAATTTTTCTCTAAATCACTTCGTTTTCGAGTTACAGAGTGGGTGTTGAAATTGCGAATATCTCCGGGACCGTTTATCGTACAGAAAACAGCTTTTGTGAGAAATCTCTACTCATAGTAAGCTATGTTTTGTGCGATAAAAATTTTTTTTATTCATAATTGGTGAAGATTTTGAAGGGGTAGTGGTTCTTTTTCTCCCCAACTTCTACGCCACTCAAAAAAGTTCGGTTTTGAGATGCCCATCTGCACCCCCAATGTTTTCTACACAAAAAAGCTACTTTTTGGTTTTGTCAATTGTGTAAAGAAATTCCGTTTAAATGGTAAAAAATAAATTTTATTTCAAAGAATTGACAATGTTTTTCAACATAAAAGTTGATTTTTTTCGAAAACGGTTAACTTTAGAGCTTATAATCAGGAGTACCTTTTTGTGTAGAAAACATTGGCGGTTCAAATGGGTATCTCAAAACCGTACTTTTTCCAGTGGCGTAGAAGTTGGGGAGACAAAGAACCACTACCCCTTCAAAATCTTCACCAATTATGAATAAAAGAAAAAAATTATAGCACAAAACATAGCTTACTATGAGTAGAGATTGCTTACAAAACCTGTTTTCTGTACGATAAACGGTTCCGGAGATATTCGCAAAAAACTAAATTTTTTTTTCAATTTCAAATCTCGAAAACGAAGTGATTTAGAGAAAAATTTTATATGAAAGACCCACCTTATTTTTCAACAAGGAATCACCCCCTTTTTCGCAGTTATTTATTTCTACCCTGTATAGAGCCGAAAAAAAACTTACAAAATATATACGCAATTCTTCCCTACTATGCACTGTTATGGAGATATAGCGGTTTCCATTTCAAATACTAGTTAGGTATACCAATAACTAATTTAAAGATTAACCATCAATTGAACATAATTATGTAGATATTGTTGGAAACAAAATGTTTGCAACTACACATTTTTTCCAACAATATAAAAATAATTATGTTTAATTCATGGTAAATCTTTAAATTGGTTATTAATAATAAAACCTTGTATATCAGGCGACTACACTGACATTAAACAGGGTGAGTCAGTTTTTTGTAGACAAACTGCAACAAAAGATAGAACAAGTGTTTTTGAGAAGAAAAGTTCCTATAAACATATGTCGTAGAAGGCTTCGTTTTCGAGATACAGGGTGTTTGAATTGAAAAAAAAATCGTTTTTTACGAATATCTCCAGGACCGTTTATCGTACAAAAGGCAGCTTTTGTAAGCATTTTCTACTCATAGTAAGAAGCTATGTTCTTGCGATAAAAAAAATTTGTTTACTCTTACATGGTGAAGATTTTGAAGGGGTAGTGGGTGTTTTTCTCCCCAACTTCTACGCCACTGGAAAAAGTACGGTTTTGAGACAACCATTTGAACCGCCAATGTTTTCTACCCAAAAAAGGTACTCTTGGTCATAAGCTCTAAAGTTGACCGTTTTCGATAAAAATCAACTTTTATGATGAAAAACATGGTCAATCATTTGGTTTTGTTACTTGTTCTAACGTTTGAATCAATTTTGTTTAATTAGTAAGAATTGACCATGTTTTTCAACATAAAAGTTGATTTTTCTCAAAAACGGTCAACTTTAGAGCTTATGACCAAGTACCTTTTTTATGTAGAAAACATTGGAGGTTCACATGGTTGTCTCAAAACCGTTCTTTTTTCAGTGGCGTAGAAGTTGGGGAGAAAAACACCCACTACCCTTTCAAAATCTTCACCAATTAAGAGTAAACAATTTTTTTATCTCACAGAACATAGCTTACTATGAGTAGAAAATGCTTACAAAAGCTGTCTTTTGTACGATAAACGGTACCGGAGATATTCGCAAAAAACAATTTTTTTTTTCAATTTCAACACCCTGTATTTCTAAAACGAAGCCTTCTACGACATATGTTTATAGCAACTTTTCTTCTTAAAAACACTTGTTCTATCTCCTGTTGCAGTTTGTCTACAAAAAACTGACCCACCCTGTATACGTCGAATTTAAAATGAATAATACTTTCTCCATTCACAGACGAATTCTCATTACTGTGCATTCGGTGACTATTTCTAAAATGAAAGAGTTATATCTCCAAAACAGTGCATCGCAGGAAGAAAGTGCATATATCTTTTGTAAGTTTTTCTCGGCTCTATAACTATTATTAGTACTATTATTATTATTAAAAATCGGTAATGAGCCGAGGTAGAATACCTATTTAGGCTCAATTACTAAAAATACAGAGTCCAAAGTTGTGAGCTATATAGGAACAATTATTTGTCAATAAATCGGATCACAATGAAGATTAACACTTAGTTTTCAGTTTTTGTATAACAGAACAAGCCACTAGCCATTGGAGGGAAAACACAAACTTTAGGTAGATATTTTAAATTTGTCGTAACGATTTTTACAGGTGTTAACTGACGTAGCACACACATCACAAGGGAGATTATTCCACTCATAAAAAATTCTGTTAGCAAGGAATCCCTGCCGTGACGTCGATTTGGAGTGTTCCTTTTTGAATTTCCAATCGTGACCTCTCAAACGTTGATCCTGGTTAAGACTGAATAGGGGATATTAAACACCAATACGCAAGACAAATTTTGTATGAGGCAGATAGGCCGAAACCCATGCTAGAAAATTGCTCCTAATTCCAAGATGTTCTCGTTTAAAATAAAAGTATTATAGGAACACGGTCAAAAGCCCTAGAAAAATCCAAGAATTGGTTAGTTTTTATTTAGTGACAAGCTCCAGTTATTGACACAGTCGAGCAGGTTTGTGAGTACGCAGCGACCTGGTACAACTCCGTGTTGTTCAGAAGGAATTAACTTATTATTAAGAGAGTATTCCACCACTTTTTTAAAGATGATTGCTTCCATAATTTTAGCAACTATTGGAGTTAAACTGATGAGACGATAATTATCAGAGTCCAACTTATCACCTTTTTTGAAGAAGTTCTGGTAGTTCGAATTTTTGGTAGATTTAGAGGAATATCTTCTTTAGTAAAGGCGTTCTCGGCAAGTATTTGAGAAATCATGTATTTATTATCATAAACAATTCCATTATGATCCTTAATAATAGGGACACTCACTTTAGATGATAACGACGATCGAACATAGTTCTAAAGTTTCTTCTTGTTTGGAATGCTCGCAAAGGCTTTCCTCATAATTTTGCCTGGCCAGATTAATTATCGATGTCAGCCTATTAGAATATTTCCTATGCATGTTATAGTCATTGATATTTCTGGTTCTTTTATCATTGCTAAAACGTTTCTCGTAAACCAGGGTTTTAATGGATTGGAAGTTGTTGTCATAACATATCCATGAAATAAGTCCATTGATCGCTTACATTTGAACCATCAAATGCTAAATACCAGTCACGTGCCTGTATTTCACTGTTTGTGGCTTTTATGAGATATTGCTGAGTTGGTTTATGCTCTTAAATTGAAGAGTAACAGATATAACTCCATGATCCGATTTTCCGATGGGTGAGAGAACTTTAGGTGAAGTAAGAAGATCTGGATCATTAGTAAACAGTAGATCTAGTGTAGATGGTGTCTGATTTTGTCTAAATCTTGTTGGCTCCTCTATGAGTTGTGTAAGATTAGAGTCTTCTAGGAAATTTACAAAATTAATAGATTTGCCCTCAACTGATGTGGATATTATGGGCCACTGGATATCCGGATAGTATGATCAGATTATTGAAAATTGTGGAGAGTTCCTTAATTTGGAAAGTAGTGTATTATCAGTGTCAACAATATCCGGGTCTATAGAGAATTGGCTTAGAATATAATCTTTAATGTATATACAAACTCCACATGTCTCGCTAACGATTAAAAAAATTGGTTCGGTCATTTTCTCCACAAAATTTTACAGATTTACTGTACTACGTTCCCAAATGTTGTAAAATATTGAATAAAAACCACTGATGATATGCTTGCAGATTGTTTCAGACAACAGACAGGAGCGAATAGAATAGCAGCCTCATAATTGTAATACCAAAAAGATTAGACTTTGGTTACGATATTCCGGAACCCGGAGAGCAGCACATCCTAGCGCCCGACCCGAAAGATGACGACCCACAGAATCAGCTCGCCACCTGACCTGTGTTCGTAGTGTTTATTCGAGTGCATATAGTGTGAACCATGTACATTATATGTTTGTATATATTCATTCTATTCCACACAGCTTTGTATATACCACAATGCAGAGGATCAGCAGGATCTAGCCGAAGTCATCTGTATATACTTAGATCTAAACATGTACATATTTATTCCATATAGGTCGATATAGTAAGACTTAGTGACCATTTGGTTAGTTGTAATAGTCTCTATATATCCATATCATTATATTTGTCATATTAAAATTATTAATAATGAATTCAGGTCATAAGTTCGATTGGTTTTGATTTAATAAACGGACCAACCCAAAGTTTACCTATGAAATGATAAGCATTGATAGTACCGGAGGGTTCCTGTTAACCTCTCAAATAAGTAGGTGGTGGCAGCATATCATAATAATAATAATGAATAAAGTAGTTGAAAGGTAAGGTTAATTGCCTGATTGCAAATTCCGATTATTTGCTGGAAGCCGTGAGGACACACACTACCAGAGGAGCGCTGTGAGGTTGACAGTAGAGAGAGTCAGTAGGAAGTTAATAAATTACAAGAATTAAAACAAAGAAATGGGTGTATATTACATACCTATATGTAAATACTATTTGGAAACATGTCTGTACATATCCCATCCTGTCCGGCCTAAGTTTATGCAGTTCCTTAAGTCTCTAGACTAAATTGTGGACAGTTCTCCGAAGCCCTGCAGGGCGCAACCATCCTCATGGTTGACATTTTTTAAATAAACCTACCACGATCTAACACAAGCAAGTATGCAAACAAGCAAGCAAATACCAACACACACGCAAACAAACATCGACCACATCAACTTTCGAACTCTCAATAAAGTCATCAACAGAGGGGGCGACTGATACCAGCCTAAAAGACTAGCAGGCCCTAGCCGTCTAGCAGTCCCGCATAGTCCGACTGCTCATCGCCCCAGTACCCACACACCTACACTGCTTGCTAGCTCTGCTTGTGTTTGAACTTAATCCACGTAAGTTGTTGTTTTATTTACCCAGTAACTATCCTAGTGGAACAGTGAACATAGTCTAGTGTAAATTTACCATAAGGATGTATACCAGTCTAGACAGCATCACCACCATTTCATCACCCTTTGTAATTATTCACTGCCAGTATAACCTGAAATAATAAACAGGGCTCCCGTGCTCCTGTGTAAATTTTATGTTCCCAGGGAGCTAGCTAGCGGGAAGCATAACGCCAGTGAGGCCCTAAACCCTGGTGGTATCAACAACTAGTATCCTCGGTTTCCCAAACTTTTACTTTCGGAAAATAAGCTGTTTGAAGTATGTTCCATCTAAGCTCTCAGACGACGGTACCATCAATTGACATATATCAACCGCCATTATACGAGGGCAAGGTGAAAAAAGCCCCTGAAAAATAAGACAAATGCTGCCACAATCGAAAATCCCATGTGACATGTGTGATGTGCCATCTTTAACTAGACTGCATTGAAATTTTCAGACTGATTTTTCGTTCAGTTCTGTTGACACCCATCGAAAACAAACAACCTTGAAGATTTTTGTAAACATGGAAAAAACTGTATATCGCGTTTTGATTAAACATTATTTCTTGCGTGGAAAAAACATTACTCAAACCAAAGCATCGCTTGTTAAACATTATGGGGACTCTTCACCATCGATTGGAACGATTCACAAGTGGTTCACTGATTTTCGTTGTGGTAGTATGACCACAAAGGACGCCGAACGTTTTGGTCGTCCAATTGAAGTTATAATGCCATAAATCGTCGATAAAATCCACATTATGATATTGGACGATTGGCGATTTGAAGCGCACGAAATGGACATCTCAACAGAACGGGTACAGAACATTTTGCATAAATTTTTGAATATGAGAAAGCTATCTGCCTGATGGGTGTCGCATTTGCTCTCTGTTGATAACAAGCGCGACGGTGTGACAACTTCAAAGGACAGCTTGGCGATGTTCAAGGGCGATAAGAACTTTTTGCGCCGTTTCGTAACCGTGGACGAAACATGGATCCATCACAATACACCAGAGACCAAAGAACAATCGAAACAGTGAACTTGTCCTGGCGAATACTAGCTGAAAAAGGCCAAAGTGGGTTTATCGACCACATGGTATCGTCCATATCGATTATCTTGAAAAGGACAAAACGATCACCTGCATATATTATGCAGAGCTGTTGAGTAGATTCGACGCCGATGTGAATCGAAAGCGGCCGCATTTGGCAAAGAAAAAAGTGCTCTTCCACCAGGACAACGCAAGGGCGCACAGGTCCGCAGTCACAATGGCAAAATTGTATTAATTGCTGTACAATTGGTTCGTCATCCACCATACTCTCCAGATTTGGCCCCTTGCGATGTTTATCTATCTCCTAACGTTGTTGCGTTAGTTTCAACGATGACATCGTTGGAACCAAATCCCATTCCACCGAGACAATTCTTCAAGTTTAGAAATAGATAAAAATCGCAGGAAACCAAATCTGGAGGATATGATGGATGAAGAACCAATTCGTAGCGCATTTCATGCAATTTTGCCATTGCGACTGCGGAACTGCGTTGACCTGGTGGAAGAGCACTTTTTTCTTTGCGAAATGCGGCCGCTTTTTATTCACATCGGCGTCGAATCGATCCGACAGCTCTGCATAATATACGCCGGTGATCGTTTTGCCCTTTTCAAGGTAATCGATAAGGAAGATACCGTGTGCATCTCAAAAAACTGTCGCCATGACTTCGTTGGCCGATAAACCCACTTGAATGGATCCATGGTTACGAAACGGAGCAAAGTTCTTATCGCACTTGAACATCGCCAAACACTCCTTTGAAGTTGTCACACGGTCACGCTTGTTGTCAACAGAGATCAAATGCGGCACCCATCAGGCAAATAGCTTTCTCATATTCAAAAATGTATGCAAAATGTTGCGTACCCGTTCGGTTGAGATGCCCATAGCCTCAGCAATCTCGTGCACTTTAATCGTCGATCGTCCAACATCATACCATGAATTTTATCGACGATTTCTGGCGTTGTAACCTCAATTGGACGATCAGAACGTTTGGCGTCTTTTGTGGTCATACTACCACAACGAAAATCAGTAAACCACTTCTGAATCGTTCCAATCGATGGTGAACAGTCCCCATAATGTTTAACAAGCGATGCTTTGGTTTGCGTGATGTTTTTTCCACGCAAGAAATAATGTTTAATCAAAACGCGATATCACTTTTTTACATGTTTACAAAAATCTTCAAGGTTGCTTGCTTTCGATGGGTGTCAAAACAGAACTGAAATTTTTAATGCCTTCTAATTAAAGATGGTACATCACAAATTGCACATGGGATTTTCGAATGTGGCGCCATCTGTTTTATTTTCCAGGTACTTTTCACCTTGAATTTATGCGAGAAACATTTTAAAAGTAATTTCAGTTGATAAATTTAAACAGTTTCGGATCATAATAAATGTCAGGCACTTAAAAATAATTACCCGTGACAAAAACAAAATAATTTCAATGTTAGACTATACAACTCCATTAGTACAAAATAATCAAAATCCACAGATTGGTCCAGTTCCAACTAATTTCAATCAACCATTATCCAACTTTAAAAATCAATACAATGCTATCGCCATAAATAACCAAATGTATACTAATGACCCCAACAACTCAAATGTTTTCAAACTTAATAATAAATTTAAACCAAAACAAACACCAATGCAGATATCTTCAAGAAAAATACCTTTTGTTTCAATTTCGATAAATAACAGTTATGCAATGCTATTTCAGAAAGATATATATTAAATATCAAACTATTAGCTGCACAAAAGCGCGTATATCCGTTACGGACGCGGACGTGGAGAAAATTAATTAATGTGAAGTTACCCACACTTTATGACGTGTGTACTGGGACAGAGGAGAATTTGCAAGCAATGTTGCCAGATTTATCAAACAATCTACTACCACGTCTGTTTTCAAAAAATTATTTTTTTTACTTGATTGATGTAACTTATTAAGGTAACAAATTATTTACATTGGTATCTCCGAAACTACGGCGAGCTTACATTTCTGCACCCAAACATTGCGAATTTTTGTATTGTTCGGAAAACTATGGTAACTTTTAACATTTTCTGTGGTTTTTAAACCATTTTCCCAGTCAACATCGTGTTATTTAGAACAGTATTAATTCGGTTACGCGCTATGCATCAGCGTATTCACTGTTCTGTTTGGGTTTTACCACCTCCCTGTAGGAATCAATACTACAAAAATCCAGATTGTAGAACAATGAATTATGAATTCTGCGCCAAGAGACCATACATTCTGCGAAAACTACAATAAACCATGGATTATAATGGGAACTTCTAAATGAAAAACGAGCACGATGCACCAAGAAAGTGGAATATATATCAACCTAGCCACTTACAAGAACTCAAGAACTAGCCGAAAGTAACAAAATTAACTCCGATACAACTGGAAACTGTATACCTAGATTGACATTAACTGATGCAGCAATGAGAAGAATTAAGTACTTACTTCAATCAATACATGGAAAATAGCTCTGTATTTATAGTGTGATAGAATTAGCGAAAAATGTCGGTAATTTTTGAATAATTCTGAGTTCGGAGAAAAAAATTGCATTATGTAGATTATAACGTGCCCTTGCGCTTTTCGGTATATTGCTTACTGCGTAAGCTTCGAATCCTCGGGCGCCAGATTTTCTAAAGGTTAACTCCTTTTTGAAGACTTCTGCTAGGGTCTTCACCGCAAGGCTTGTCACTATGCTATCTATAGATAGCCTTGTCCCTAGGGTAGCTACAGAGAAGTATAACCAGAGTCCAATGGGCAGAAAACAGTATCTAAATTGTAGGCTTTAATTACAATTGATACCTGGTTAAAACTTAGCTCGTTAAAGATGGAGCAGAAATAATTTAATAAAACAGGGAATTCCAAATAATAAAATATATAATAATTATAACAAGTACACTTTCAGAATAATCAATATAAATGCAATTGAACGGTATTATTTCACAAAATTACACCCAGACGGATAAATATAATGAAGCTCAAACGGTAAATGAAACCTCTTTCAACCTATTTATTCAATTCAGCGGTACGGAATCGGTTGACAAATCATTCAGAATGATCAATTTGGGGAAAAGTACGAATCAAACAGGTCCTAGCGTAATAGGGGTATTCGGTAAATATTCAGATAGCCATATTACTTGAAATGTTGTTAAAACGCACTACGATATATCAAACGGTTTAAATACGGTCGGTTCGGATTCGGAAGATATATCGTAATGCCAGGATATAAAATATTAAGCCATTTACCTTATACAAAATTTCACTTAAACGGAACACTATTGTTAATTCACATTTTCAAATCTGACTTGAACTCGTATAATAATTATTTCACTTTGATTCTAATATGATAATCACACTTTAACGGTAATAATCAAAATTCAGAAACACAAGAGAGCTACTACACTGATTGAAAATCAAAAACACAAGAGGGCAACGGTACTGATTCTAACTCGATCACCAGAGAGTAACTGCACTGATCGGAATTCAAAAACACAAGAGAGCGATCTTTCGGCCGTCACGGCTTTTATATGTTTTCCGAGGTTCTGGACAGGTCTGCTCCACCAAATCCTTATTTTTGTGCCAATAGTTTTTACTTATGCCCCGAACAATGGTTAAAAGTGACGCTACTTTTTAGATCTAAAATTCGCGCTCATGATATCACACCAGTTCTTCCCGGCGGACTAAACAAGTGTTATCGGAGTTTTTAGGTTGTTCGCCCTTTTTATACATAAGACTGCACAAAGTTTGGTGTCTTAACTGGCCAGACCCCTGTTTTTGTAACATATTTTATCGGAATGAAATGCAATTTTGAACGGGCATGAATTAGATTCATCTATTTGAATAATTATACTTATTTGAAATTACGGAGATTTAGAAAAGTGACAATCACGGAATACACATTCGGAATTCATTCATATCTATTGAAATAATGAACTGTTCAAACTGAAATTACATGTAACATCCGTATTTATTGCCTGATCTAAATTAAATAATCTTTCAAAGTTTAAGCTTCGTTACAAGATAATTATGATACAAATTGAAGGAACTAAAATCGAACACTTTTTAATCGTCGCAACAGGTCCAAAAAAATGGTAAAAATGGCCAAAACCGGTTTTTCGCGTCGGACATCGTCGGATTGAGTTAAAAAGAAAAAAGCTTTTAATATGCTTATGCGCCCTAAAAAGACGGAAAAAATGAGTTGCGAGTGAACCCGATTGAACCAACGGTGACCCCGCAAATTGCAAAAAAACCATCGATTTTGCTCGAAATTTCAAATATTCATCACTCTTGTTTTTTTAAAGATTAAGAACTGAAATTTTGTTAGATTGTAGCTTTTGTGCCCACCAAGTACCAAACCAAATTTCAGCAAGATCGGATGTACACTTTTTGCAAACCGCAGCTTAATGCAAAAAAAAACACTTTTGTAAAAGTTGACGTGCGGTAACGCGCTATTTTTTTACGGGATCATCATCTTCAATAGTGATTGAACAACTTACCAGATTTCCAACCTCTTATCTTTCGTAAAAGTTGCTAAAACAATTATTTTAAATAATGGTATTTCGTGCGCTTGGCTGTGTGGCGCGCGTGGAAGGGAGAGCCGCCGCGCTAGTCAACGCACACTCTACCGCAGCTCGGCTATCAGGCGTTTTCGAGCGTATTGGTTCAAAATGGAAACGATCGTAAAAAACAACAATATCTCTGGAACCCTCGCTCGAAAATAGATGTTTTCTTCTTTAATCCGTACTACCATTCAATAATATTAAGATTACGCGTATTTTCAAACTTCTAGTAATGTCGGAAGTACTCTAAAAAATACATTGCGCTATTCGGTCTATTCATTATTACTATTTATTCGCCATTTTCGAATGTGTATGGTATTTTAACATATTTTTTATTGTAATATATCAGAGAACGATGAAAAGTAATACAAAATGTTTGAAAAGTTACATTGATGAAACGATAATAAGATTCTTGACCCAGTATGAATTATATATAAAAATTCTCGGGAAATAGGTCACATTAACACTTTGTTTTAAATATTCGTCTTTACGTACGTTTCGGTCTCACGACCATCATCAGAAGACTCACTATTTCCAAAAAGGGGTTTATTAAAACTAATTATAGCACAAGCGTCCAAATCGCACAATTTAACTTCAATCAAAAGAGCCCACGCCGTCGAAACGAACAGAACTACGACTAATCGAAATTGTATCGTCAGTATTAAAGTATTAAAAAAAATTTTTGTAGTAAGAATCCGCTATTCAGTAATATTATTAAAATATATGAGTGCATATTGATTGGTATTCTCACAACAACTGAGAAGAACGAAGTTATTTGTCAAGTATCTACTTTCGAAACCAGATGTGTAGGATTTATGAGTAGGTACTTAAGAAAGGTTTCAGACCTGTACTGGAAAATTACTACTAAGCATTCTTCCTAAAAACATTTTCAACAATTATAAAGACGTATGTAAGAATTTGCAAGAGATTATTTAATCAAATTAGTATAAATATGACTTAGACTAGAATTGAATGTCTACCAAAAACTTTTTTCAATCCTATCATTAAAGTAAGAATAAACAAAATCTATAATGGTTCGTCGTATAAAAATAACATAAAAGGTAATACAGACAATTTTATAACTCTACCTTACATTCCGGAGACCTCAGAGAAAATCAAAAAATGTTTGAAAAAGTATGATATAAATGTTGCGCATAAACCTACTAACTGTGTTGGGAAATATTTCTCAAATCTAAAACCTTTAATACCCCAAGATAAACAAACCCACACAGTGTATAAATTGAATTGTTTAGATTGTGATGGAACCTATACTGGAATCTCTAAACAATATTTACAAAAAAGAATGTACGGCCATAAATATAGCACAAGAAATAACAACTTAGAAAATTCCACCGCCCTTGCTAAGCATTGCTTTGATTATAAAAATGTTAATATCTTAACTAAGGAAACCAATTATTATAAAAGATCTATCCTGGAGATGATTCACATAAAACGGGACCCCAAATCTGTAAATCATAGGGTAGACACACAAAATCTAAGTCATATTTATACTAATTTGATTAAATAATCTCTTGCAAATCCTTACATACGTCTTTATAATTGTTGAAAATGTTTTTAGGAAGAATGCGTAATAGTAATTTTCCAGTACAGGTCTGAAACCTTTCTTAAGTACCTACTCATAAATCCTACACATCTGGTTTCGAAAATAGATACTTGACAAATAACTTCGTTCTTCTCAGTTGTTGTGAGAATACCAATCAATATGCACTCATATATTTTAATAATATTACTGAATAGCGGATTCTTACTACAAAAAAAATTTTTATACTTTAATACTGACGATACAATTTCGATTAGTCGTAGTTCTGTTCGTTTCGACGGCGTGGGCTCTTTTGATTGAAGTTAAATTGTGCGATTTGGACGCTTGTGCTATAATTAGTTTTAATAAACCCCTTTTTGGAAATAGTGAGTCTTCTGATGATGGTCGTGAGACCGAAACGTACGTAAAGACGAATATTTAAAACAAAGTGTTAATGTGACCTATTTCCCGAGAATTTTTATATGTAATTGATGAAACGTATTTAGTACATATTGTACTAAAAAATTGAATGTAAGTAGTAATATACGAAATTGCTCTTACTTATAGTATGTAAAAATTACAAAATATTCTGTTATTTACTTCAGTTTTCGAGATATTGTTGTTTTTTACGAGCGTTTGCATTTTGAACCCATACGCCCGAAAACGCCGGATAGCCGAGTGCGATAGAGGTGCGTTGGCTAGCGCGGCGGCTCTCCCTTCCACATGCTCCACACAGCCAAGCGCACGAAATACAATTATTTAAAATAGTTGTTTTAGCAACTTTCACAGAAGACAAGCGGTTGAAAATTTGGTAAGTTGTTCATTAACTATTGAAGAAGATGATCATGTGAAAAAAATAGCGCGTTACCGCACCACAACTTTTTTAGGGCCATGTTCGATTTTAGTTCCTCCAATTTGTATCATAATTATCTACTTAAAGCAATTTTTTTCTCCGAACTCTTAAAAACTTCAAAAAGCTAATTCTATCACACTATTAGTTCCAATCTAAATAATAATATGGAGCATACGTAAAAATAAAAACAAATGCCCCAGGAAATCTGCAATTTCAATGGCGATGAGAGATTTCATTGAAGATAAGGCTAAAAAATTAGTTGACATCCCGAATTTTTCATCAGATAGTTATCAGGTATTATATGGAACAGTTTCCATGGACTCCACATTACTACACTCTACGAACATCAAACCGTTCGCAAAGACAATTTATAAATACTTCGAATTTTGAATTCATATTATTCTTGGCCTTGTGTATATTAAAGTAACCAATGAAGTTTTCCCCTGAATTTCGAAAGTGTTCTTAAAAACAAGTTTACTTAGTAGAGCAACGTAATAGGCCAGTTATTGGAAATTGTTTAAAGAATCCATTAATTAGGATGGTTATTTTTTTATATGTTGTACGGGTTGGTACGTACCGTGACCAATTTCCAAAGGTAGGCCAACAAAAAATGTTACTGTCGGCGCCGAAATCTTGGATTTTTATACTTTTTGCCAAATATCTGCCCAAACTACATGTCTGGCAAAAAGTTGAACACATCCTTTTTTGAAATAGACTATATTTGGTACAATTTGGCGCCAGACCGACTTTTTTACCTCCAGTAGTATCAGTTATAACTTTGGGCAAAATTTTCCCAAAAAGATAAAACTAGGTACCTTTCAGTCATTTTTCACCCAGCACATACCTTTTAAATAAGTTCTATGATAATAACCTATATCATAACTTTGAAACCAGGGTAAGTTTGCTAATTTGACCACCATGTTTTCGCCAAGTCGAAAAGATTACGGGATGCCACGTTTCATGCTTAATAGGTCTTCACCCGCCACCCAACGGATTACAACTTCGTCAATTGTCTCGGCAGTAAAAATGTAATGTACTATTATTTGGAAGATATGCACTGGGTAAAACATTTCTCCTTTTTGGAAAGTTGTGCCCAAATTTGAAGAGCTTTAATATCTAAACTATTGGAAGTAAAAAAATCGGTCTGATCACGAATTGTAGAAAATGAAGTCTACTTCAAAAGTATATATACAAAATTTTTGCTGCTTAGTTTGGCAGATATTTGGCGAAAAGGAACATTTTGTTCAAGATGGCGGGCCGGCGACAAAAGAGATTGTTGGCAAACCTGTGAAAGTTAGTCAGCTAGGGTTCCAACACAAACTATATCAATAAATAAACTCTACCCTAATAAATGCATCAATACTATTTGACTCACCTACACGTTGTTCTGTTAAAAATGTAATAGCGTTCGAATATTTCCGGCAATTTTGTTTAACAACAAGGATGGTGTAAAATAATGAATAGTCTTAATTCTTTCGATAACAATCGTAATGAAAGTTATAAATAAGAATCGGTTAAGTTTTACTGTTACAATATAGCAGCCAAAAACAGAATGAACACCGAAAACGCCAACTTTAGAAAATTTAATAAACAATGAAAAGTCCACCTGTCCTTAGATAAAAGCGCAGATCAGGGATTTGTAATAGCACCAAAATCATTATATGCATATGTGACAATAAAATATATACAGGCTGTCCAAAAATTGCTGGGAAATAAAACTACCACTTATTGTAGAGGTTACAATAAGTTGATTGAACTCAATTTATACAGTAAAAAAAGTACCGTTTGCCGGTGAGGAGAGTTCAAAGTTCACTTGAAAAATCACATTTTGTGCGCTATTCAAAAATGCGTGGAACAAATTAGATGAAATTTTGTAGAAAGTTACCCTACTTTCAGTAACCAAATGAATTCAAAGGAAATTGCAGAAGAGTAAAACCACCCTCACCCCTATTTTTTATAATTTTATTAGGGGTGGTAATATGGTTCTAAGACTTTTTCAACAGGAAGGCTTATTCATCGTCTTAATTTTTTTTATCTCTTGTGAGAATTCCGTATCTTGGATAGTAGACTTCCGAGGACAGCTAATCTTGAAAAATCTTGACTTCCGGATGCATTCCGCGTCACAATAGCTCGACCTGATGCCGACTTTTCGCCAACCATTACAGGTGGCATCTTCAGGGCAGGCAGGTAATTCATTGGATTGGATTCCAAAAAGCATTGAAGTCGACTTTTGAGCGATCAATTAATTCTTCCATTCCACATACAGGCAGTGCAAGAATTATTGCCACTTGACAAAGGATCATCTTTGAATTTTGCACAAATTATTCGGGAACGCAGAGTAGTCTACAACAGATTTCACACTAATATCTTGTTTAATGATGAGTCTTGTTTTACACGTCGTGGCATGACGAACCTACACAATGAGCAAATGTAAATCCACATGCAATTAAAGGTAGGCATTATCAACGAGAATTTAAAATTAATGTCTGGATCGAAATTATTGGCAATTTTATGGTTGGACTGTTACGATTGCCTGGGTGGTGGTAGTTACCTTAGTTTCCTTCAAGAAATTTTGCCAGAAATATTAGAAGAATTGCCCCTTAATTTGCGTCGAAACATGTTCTTCATGCACGACGGTGCACCACCTCATTTTGCACGTGCCGTAAGAGAATATCTTGATGAACAATTTGCTGGTAGATGGATTGATAGAGGACAAGAAGCACCTATTCAGTAGCCTCCGCGGTCTCCAGACTTGACTTCTTCATCTGGGGAGCGTTGAAAACACAAGTATACAACGTTCAAATTGATAATTCCGAGCAACTGTTGAACAGAATAGGGTCGTTCAGTGGAATTAACATTATAATCTTTTTATGGATTTTCTTGTAGTGTCTGGACCCCTAATATACTGACAAAAATTTCAGACAAATAGCTTCATCCTGTACTGAAATAATTCAAGTTGAAGTTGCGCTGTTGAAAAAGTACCGAGAACAGCACGTGACGTCACTATACGCACACATGGTCTAGTGGCCGTGGCATCGCTCGTGTTACTCGTATTTATCCTGTTGGTGAAGTGTGTTGTTTTTTTTTAATGTACGCATTGAAAGCAGGATTCATGAAAGCTGATTCTGGTAATCTACCAGAAGTCGATATATTTATAATAATGAACTATTTCAACAAAAATAAGGACTTTATAGCAGTGAAATGAAAGGAGTAAAATTACGACACACTGGATTTTATCAGAAGTATTCTTCTATACTTACACTGCAAATTCACTTGAATACCACGATCCGCGGTTTGTGTCGCAGTAGTAGTTTCTCTTTCTGGGTCTTCATTAAGAGCAGCCAAGTCATTATCAGAAATTTCAGTGATGTAAGTCTGCATAATATTTAGTTTTTCCCGTTTTTTGAATACTTCCCTAGGTTTGGTACTATGTGAATAAGTGCGTTTTTTTTGGCAATCAAAAATATGCGGTATTACCCCTGGCTTCATTTGTATTCTGCCACTTTTCATAGTTTTCAAGTACATGTACTTTTCTATGTCCTTTTCAACCTGATATGAAAATGATGTATTAGAAATGAAACTCGCCCTCATTATATTGATATGCTCACATCAAACTGATCTTCGCAACAGTATCTCGATCCTTTGTCAGACACAAAATCAGTTCTACGCATAGCACGCTGCCAAGCTTTTCTTACTTTCTGGTTGGCAGGCAAACAAATGAATAGCTTATTCGGTGCATTTATAGATGTATCCCTACACTCTGGTACCACGCAACTTTTGCGAAAACTCTTTTTATCGCTCATTATAAATCAAACGACATTAAATTCACGATACACATAGTCAACACACAACGAAAACTGACCCGAGTTGACTAATAACGAATACCTTTTGTCTGGCGCCCATCAACCATACGTATAGTGACGTCACAATCAGCCACATCTCGTTTAGACGCGCACGGATATCGAATATTAATTTTAGGCTGTAAACATATAAATAAAAAAAACTTTTTTGGTAGTTAGACTATTTGAGTACAGTACTTTTGAATTATGAAATAAAAAAAAAATTTGAATGAACCTATTCAAAATGCTGTAAGCGCAATATGAGAAAACGACGTTGTATTAAGGAGCGTGCATTTCAATTTTTTATGCCGAATTGATTGTTGCATTAATGAAGATGGAGGTCACATTGAGTAGCTGTTACAAAAAAGTTTTGTCTTTGTGTTCACTAAATTTTATACTATAATTTTATTAAACTTGTTCTAAGAATATCAGTTATCAGTGTTTGAGAAACCATTTTTTTCTTTCTAAACTATGTGAAATACGGAATTTTCACAAGAGATAATTAAAATAATGAATGAGCCTTTCTGTTGAAAAAAACTTAGAACCATATTACTACCCCTAATAGAATTATAAAAAAAAATCAGGGTGGTTTTACCCTTTACAAATCCTTTGGTTACTGAAAGTAGGGTAACTTTGTACAATGTACTTTTGCAAAATGCCATCCAATTTGTTCCACGCATTTGTGAATAGCGCACAAACATGTGAATTTTCAAGTAAACTTTGAACTCTCCTAACGGACAAACAGTACTTTTTTACAATATAAATTGGGTTCAATCGACTTATTTTGACCTCTACAATAAGTGGTAGTTTTATTTCCCAGCAATTTTGGGACACCCTGTAATTAAATCTAATTTAACATTTTGATTTTACAGTTTCAAACAGACAGATTGCGAAAGAATTCTAGAATGCTTCAGTAGTAATGTCAAAATCATTTCAAAAAACGAAACTGCAAAATTTCCAAATAGTTAATTCTAACTTCAAAATGTATGAAATGAACTAATTCCCTTTTAATCAAGAAGTACGCAAACAATCTAACGTTCGCACCATCAGGAGTCAATTATGTTAATACATTGGCAAACTCTTTTTGAAAACAAAACTAGATAACTTCATGTGAGACACGTATTAGTATAATCAGTTTTACAAATTCCCTCGATATATTTGACAACAATCGGAATCTATTGAATGCACATATGAAGTAGAACTGAAAATATACAACAACCCATTTTCTTTTGCAGATATCAAAATTATAACAAATATTAATACTTTCACCTTTGAAATATATTAAAACCCAAACACGACAGATATATTTTTACTGATTTAAGAATAACACTGTATAGAATAAAGTAGTAACAGCTTCACTCAATATTAATATAGAAAGCCATGAAAATGAATGTGCAAAAACTTAAGAAGTTATGTTGTTTGGTCAGGATCACGGTCGTACATACATGTCTGGGAACTCGTATGTTGGACATAGGTCTCTTACGCGTCGCCAAACTCGTAGTCCCTCGCTCCGCCACTAGCTAGCGCTTGGATCGAAGTGGTAAAACGATTTCTTTCCGGAATCGCAAGCAGTGTTACTAAGTATTCTGATTTGAGAGAGGAATAGAACTGTTACTCTTGTCAAAATGTATTCTCACCTTGAAAATAACCCCTTTTTCGCACACATAAAAGACCTCGTTAAAACGATTTCTTTCCGGAATCGCAAGCATCCACTTTTTTCGGATTTCCGCATCTTTCGGCACTTTAAAAACAGAAGTTTCTTGCTTTACGCTTTTGTACCCCGTTTTGCATTTCGGCACAATGCACGGATTCGTAATTTGTTTTCTAAAAACGCGGGTATTCCTTGTGTTTACAAGTCAAAAATGACAGTTGTCAGAGAACACTCTTCGACTACTGCGCCACCCTTTCCGATACTACGCGACAGTTGACGCTTAGCAGTCACTTCTCACATAGAAAACAGCCTTGAGTTCCCAGACCTGTATGTACGACACTTAAAGGTATGACGGGTGGTAAACCTCCGCGCTGTCACTGGGACGGTTGCAGGACGATGTCGCCCGGGTTGCACACCCGCATTCCGCATTTAGACATTCCACTATAGCATTCGGCACTCGTCTTCAACCTCATTGGTTCATTTAAATATGCTGCCGAATTCCATAGCGGATTGTTTCGACGGTGCCTAAATCGTGAGTGGATTGTTATTCAGTTTCTAGCTGCTTACGGTGCCGAATTCTTAAGTGTAATGTTTAAGCGGTGCTGAAATGCAGCGATGTCTTTTTATATGCCATTTGTGAAACCTGAAAGTACCAAGGAAAACGTAGAAGAATCTACTTTGACCCTCGACTCAACGGATATTACGTCAAATGTTTGAATTTGGTACTTCACAGTTTACTGAAAGAAAAGTTTTAAAGAGATTAAAATCTACAGAACCCAAAACTTCTTATGCACTGCTGGAAGTTTGAATATTAAAGTTCAGCCAACATCATTAACGAGAAGAAAAATGGGGATGACAAGAGGGTGTAAGAGACTTCCTTGTGGCCGACCTGCCAAAGGTGTTTATCACTTACAATTGTATGAAAAAGTATACGTTAATTTTGATTGAACTTGATATTTATGCAATTTTAAACAAGTTTTGAGAAGAAAGTTGAAATATGCATTATCTAGTAAAGTATTCGGCATAGTACATGCTTAAATTGTGTAACATTCAACTCTGTATTTCAACACCGCTTCAACATTGCACTTCAGAATTCGGCACCGTTCGCAGTTTGAAACTAAATAACAACCCACGCTCGATTTGAGCACCGTCGAAACAATCCGCTATGGAATTCGACAGCATATTTAAATGAACCCATCAGATTGAAGATGGGTACCGAATGCTATAGTGGAATGTCTAAATGCGCCCGGGCTACGCGTCATAGTCAATTATTCATTCATTTAATAAAAAGTAGAACCAAATTCGTAGAAAACTAAAAGCACCTTTTAGGTACCTAGTTTAGAAAAGTACCAAAATGTTGGTTATCATTGTAGAATAACTAATACATAGAATGAAGTGTTTATAAAAATTTTAATTAAAACAATTTTTGGTTATATTTTGAAACATGTCAGGTTCAAGACAAAGAAAAAATCTGGAATGTATACTCAAGTGTTCGACATTTCACACTCTTCAAAATATATATATGTTTCATCTACGTATGTATATTTCAATTCTGGTGACAACATTATTGTTATTAACACGAAATAAGGGCAGAGGGAATCTCTGTGAGAAGAAGAAAACAAAATGAAAATATTCATGACGAACATTAAAGCTTAACAAAGTAGAAAAAGAGGTTACATAGCAACAATAATTACAGTAATTGGTAATGCAGATCAAGACAATAACGGGATCACAAAGGAAAATACAATAAAAAAATTAAAGCAATGATAAAGATTATAACCTAGAATCAAATTGGTTCTCTTCTGCCAAAACATTTCTATTTTGGACTAGTATACTGTGATATTTCAAATATCTGACGCAAGGTGCAACAAAGGGGCCAGGCAAGCCGGAAGTGATTCAGGCAGCCAAACGGAGGCAGCACCATGTTGACTTGCCCTGCCAATCATTATGTTTACTACTTTATGCTAAGTTTTTATAATTGCAATATGAAAATGTGGTTGTTAAAGGTTATTGATTGAAAACTTTTGCATAAGATATTTAGATATCATAAAACTGACATTCCCTTATGTTTAGCTTCTTAGCTATTTAGTATGTACCTATGCCTCGACCTATTATTAAAGCCATTATTGATTCACTGATTTAAACTTACCGTTTGACTGGGAATGTGCACAAAAACAAAAGCACAGTAAACACAGTTTGAACATCTTCAACTATTAAAAATGGAAGAAAATAATACTGGAAAAACAGCAAGAACTGCAACAGTATTACTTCATTTTTCAAGATGGAATCTTAGGTAATGTGACTGTAATGTTATGTGATGCCATGTGGAATTGCGTGTAAAGTATGGTAAGTGCTATAATCTCAAGTAATGCTAAGTAATGTTGGTAATCACCAGGTACTACTATGTAATCCTGTAACGTACATTACATTTGAAGATTTTTATATTTATAGCAAACAGTAGTTGACCCCACGTCAAGTACTTAATATTATTTCCAAATCTCATTTTTATTCAAAAAATACAAAAAAAACTCTGTAATTGAGATAAGACCACTAAGGCTGAACTAGCCAGCAACCTTGTACCCAGAAAACTTGTTCCATACAACTAAAATATAGATTTTTGTAGTCATAACTCAAAACACTATATTTCTGCTAGTCCGACGATGAGAAATTCTCATAACCTTGCTATTTTAGATAACCTTGTTACTCTGTACATCACCTGAAATGTAGGTACTTACCACCTGAGGAATCTGTACCTCCATAAATTATTTCTGCATCAGATAGTTTCTGAGTACGAATATGTTGTTGATTAAGGTAAAGATAAAGACTATGTAAGTACTGACTGCCAACAGAGTATTGGGACCAGTAGAGAAAATAGTTCTTCACAAGATTTCCTTCACCCTCTTCTTGTACTTTATTCAACAATCTTGCAACATGATCAATTAAATACTGTTTTGTTTCTGCATATAGCCTGTCTGCCATAGGCTCTGGATGTGCCACACATAATGAGTAGACGTCACTGTAATGTAAAAAAAATTCATATCAATCCTGTTCTAGAAAATAACAATTAACATGAGTACCACTACCAAGATTCACTTGGCAAAGATAGTAATGGGTATATATTTTGATTATCAAAAGAAAAATTGAGGTTATGGAAACTTACGAAAATCTATCATTCCAAACAGTCCTAGGAATATGGTCTAAAGTAATTACTCCTGTAATAGTCTCTCTTATGGCCCCCCAAGTAGCAGCAAAATCGACCTTTCGTGGTTTAAGTGACATTTTAGAATTTTTCTATCAATGAGTGACAGTGCAAAATCTAAAAATAAGACGAAAATTAAACGCAATCAAAGAATTTAACGAATTTTAGACGACTCCAATTGTGTATATTAATAGGTATGTTAACTTCGTAGATTAGGTATATAATATCGGCCTTGACGAATTAAAATTTTTGTGAAAAAACCTACTTACAACATACAGCTAATTTTATCCAGTCTTATGCGATATCAGATCTCCTAATATTAAAAAAATATTGTACGGAATAACCTACGTATATTTGTCAGAAAAATGTATCATAATTCTTTTCTATTTATCTCAGAGAGAACATCAAATTATCTCACTGTACAAACCATAAAACAATCAAGTTGTGATAAATCAAAAGTTCTATAGCACAATCATAAATTCACAATGTATCTACCACAGATTAAATCAGATGTTTCACTCCATTCACAAAAGATGCGGTATAATTCAGCTCTCTCTTACAGAATGAATTCCAATTATTAGGACTTATACTATCATTGTCTAGCATGAGACAGATATTTACTCTGAGGCTGTGCCCATAGATAATAATCCAACTAGGTGTTCTGTGCCAATGACGACAACATAGAATGTATATTGTTTATTATCCTTGGTTAGAGGCGCTGATATAAATCTATAGAGCTATAACATATTCATAGATGGCAGTGAAAAATTTCAATAATTGAATATAAAATGTTTGAAGAACGTAAACCTAGATGTTCCATCACCATCAGCCAGAAATCGTACATCCCACTAGGATAGTTATTCACAATGCCATGCATTGGTAAAAGAGAACTCCGAGGGGGAAACAGTTGGAAATACAATCGCAATCGCCATGTGATGGCCCTTCCAATAATGAGCTTGTTAGAAACAACGAGACAGTCTGGAACTAATACACGTGTTGTCAATGTTCAACCTGGAGCTCCAAAACTTTGTCTATTGATTCTAACACGAAATGTGTTTGTATTTCACTTTGCATCAATTGAATATAATATCCCATGCGTGCTTATTCAGTCATTTTTATTCTTTATGCATTTTGTATTTGGACTTTGGAAAGTGTATAACTTACTTAACTAGACTTAACAAACATCAAACATATGGTTTGGGAGATGAAGCAGGAAATCTAGATACTATTTTCTGAAAAACGAAGACAAGTAAGTAGTATTAAAATTGTATAGAAATTCAAGTAATGCAATGTATAATGAAAACACATTGAATAAACAGTGGCGGCTCGTGAATTTTTGAGAGAGGAGGCTGGACATAAAACGTTTTTGTAAAATATACTCTATTCACAGCCTTTTAACCTTTGCACAGCGACCGTACCAGCTACTTCAGTGACAAAATTAATTGTTACCCAGCAAGAACCAACGTGGAGGTATAGAGTTTCTCTTGCCAAAAAATTATTTGTTCGTTTTTTGTCTTTTATTTTTTTAGGATTTTCAATATTTTTTCTTTTTTTTGGAATTTTTCATATTTTGTTTTTTTTAAATTAATTTTATAATTTTTTTATATATTAACGGAATTCTACGGTCTTTAGTTTGCGAAAAATGATCAATAATATTATAAAAAAATGTATCATTTTGTTTTAAGTGTTTTACTAAATCTTTTTCAATAGATATTAAACTAACATTGTATAAACGATTTTGGCCCATTGTATTTGGCATGTAAGTTTTAATTCGTTTGAGAGTAGAAAATGATCTCTCCACCGATGCCGACGTGACAGAAATGGTGACTGTCAAACAAAGTAGTTTATAAAACTGAGGTAAAACTTGTTGCAAATCATTGTCTTTCATATATTTTATCATATCGGCATGACTGTCATACTGGCCTAAAATATCTTTATCCGAGTATATAACGCATAATTCATTGGGCCGTGCTATTTTATCAAAAATATATATATTTATATTTAAGAACTAAGTTATCTTAAAGTGTATTGGGGAACTCTTTTGAAAAAGATTCGAAAAATCTTCTATTCGTCAAGTCTAAAAACTTCAATTCATGTAAATCGGAAAATCGAATCTCAATTTGACCTTTAATAGTATCTAAAATTTCATTAAAAAGTTGTTTATACTTAATGTAGTTTCTTGTCTACCAAATTATATGTTTTCCTCCTTTTCGCGGGAGAAGCATCATCAGTTGAAAAATTTTCAAATAAAATATTAAAATGAAATTCTGTATTACGGAAACTTGAAATTTTTCCAATGAGATGTTTCAAACGATCTCTTGAATTTATGTTGTAAAATTTGAAAAATAAGATCAGTTTGTTCAAATATTAATTTAAAATTATCAAGAAAAAACAAAAATTCTTCATTTTCTAAATAAGATTTTAAGCCAACAGCAGCATTTAATGAAACCTGATCTGTTGAAAAGTCATCACTGTTTAATACAAAATCAAATGTTTCAATTAATTTGTCTTTATTTTTATGGATGGTAAATACTGCACGTGATGTAAAATTCCATCGAGTTGGAGCATTACAGGGAAATCAATGATTTTTTTAAAACTTCGTCTTGTCAATACTACTATTAGTATTAACAATGATCGATTTTGATAGTTACCTGACATTACTAATTCTTTCAAATCCGGTAAAGGCCGTTTATTCAAAAGAAACACTTTTATCATATATTAATTCACTAAATGGATTTCCTAAAAGGCAGCAACTAATTCACTAACACTCATTTTAAATTCACAACAGAAAACAATCTAACCTTACAACGTGACAACACATAAACAAACAAGCACTGACAAGCACGTCTCGTATGTCATAGATTGCTAGCGGCTGCCGCAGGCTAGCCTCCAGAGGATGTTGCCGTTTTCGCTGATTTACCCAGTTGGCGTTCGGACTGGTCGGAAAAACGGCAACTGCGTTGAACAACACATGCTCAGCGTTTGAGATATATAGAGAGTCTAGCCTCAGGGCACTGTTTCCAGATTAAAAATAACTACTGAGAACGGGGAATTAATTGTAAAATTTTAAAAATTATCAGAGAAACAGGAAATAAAATGGAGGATGATCATTAAGATAAATTGGTGAGGAGGCTGAGCCTCCTTAGCCTCCTTCGAGGAGCCGCCCCTGTGAATAAATCAACGAATATTTCGTAATATTTTAGACTTGAGAAATGAAAATCCGGCTTATTCATGATCTCTAAAATCCTGTTACCCAGGTGTTCTGAAATTTCGGAGAAATATTTCGTACCTTTTACGTCAGCACTCCTCTAAGACGTGCATAATAAAAATGGGTACACGAGTTCGGTAAGTACTGTCAATGTAAGCACATGCTTAGAAGCAGAGAAGATCCATGTTATTACGGATATCCTTCAAACATTTAATAAACACTACAACAGTTTGTGAATTAAATTTAAGATTGAATATAATATGTATTATTTGATAATAATAAGTAAAGAACAACTCTTTTGTTGAAAAATCTTGTCTTCCGGATGAATTCCGCGTCACAATAGCTCGACTGAAACTGGTTTCAGTTCAAGCCTCAAGCCTGCCCTAAAGATGCCACCTGTAATGGTTGGCGAAACGTCGGCATCAAGTCGAGCTATTGTGACGCGGAATCCATCCGGAAGACAAGATTTTTCAAGATCAGCTGTCCGCGGAAGTCTACTATTCAAGATAAATTCTTTTGTTTGTATGTAACAAACATATTTCATTAAATCAAATGGCTATATAACTTATTTTTATGAAAATGTATAAATTCATGTTTCTGAAATATTTTAATCAAGTTGTATAAAAAAAACACTTAAAATTCCTCCAAATTGTAATCATTGCTCATTAAACAAATTCAGAGATAATAAACGATTTAAACTTTGAACAAATGATCGAAATTCGATGTGGCAACAGGGACTGGCGGACCTAAGTGTATTGTTGATAGAGAATGAGGTGACGAACTCGAAGAGCAAACCTGGATGCAATAATCGAAAAGTTTGTCAAGGCGAGTGTTCGCAGGGCGAGATTTTAAAGAATGTTACCGAGCTATAAGCGTGCGTATAGAATATAGGTTGTGATACTATGGATTGTAATATTGATTGTAAGATTACAAGATGCATAGCGAGATTGAAATTAAACATGGATAACATAGAAAACACAGAAGAAGTTTTCATGTGACTTTTTTTCTATTAAATTGTTGAAAGGGGCCCCTACTATGTTGTTGCACCCCGGCAGGGTTAGTTACGCCACTGGTTTGTGAATTACATTTTAAAACTACAAATAACTTGTATTATTAGATACAACAAAAATAAAGAACTAAATTTGTTTGTAGTTACTTAATAGAAATTCTCACATTGTAAATTTATAGTTTGTATCCTAATCAACATTAATATACCCTCAACCAATGCCGATAACATGCTATTGTAGTCGTTGGTAGTTTCGCCAAAAGCTGATTTTGTCGTTAGTCTGGTGAACTGAAAGTATCGACCATCATTTAAATTGTACATAGCAAGAACGAATTTCTCTTCATTGTGCACTCAAGTTGTCTTTAGTAGCATAATTAACGATTTAAACTTTATTTTATTCAAATGTTGGATTAAGTTGTCCGTCCCTTTGTGATATTTCATTATAATAATTTAAACCTTAAAAGGTTACTATTTTTTTCTTCACATATTTAGGGAACATTACAACAGTTTGTGAACTACATTTAGGACTACAAATAATTTGTATTATTAGCTATAACAAAAACAAAGAACTCCTGAATTTGTTTGCATTATTTTAATCAAATGATTAGTTTTATAACATATTGTTATTTAACTTACGAATATGCAGATCACTTTTTGATAGCTATAACATAATTTATTTAATAAACTTCGACTGAAATTTCGACCTCATCGACTAGGAAGTTGCAATCAACGTACATTAAATAAATTCAGTTATAGTTAACGAAGTGAACTTTAGTCTTATTATAATGGAATAGCACAGAGCTACACATGACTCAATCCAATATTTGAATAAACTACTTTCATTACATCTTTTTGGAATATTTATGATCTAAACGGTTCAGATTTCTACAATATTTTTGCTTAGCATCCGCCGTGAGAGCCATCTGAGAGAGAGAGAGAGAGAGAGAGAGAGAGAGAGAGAGAGAGAGAGAGAGAGAGAGAGAGAGAGAGAGAGAGAGAGAGAGAGAGAGAGAGAGAGAGAGACTAATAGAGTGAGACGAACTGTCCCTATGAGCATTATCATTGAGTGCTACATCGGAGGGTAATCTGCGGTACACACATGATCGAAGGTTTTTGACAACAACTCTCGTTGAAATCAGTAATTAATGTCAAAGATGTTGACCTCAGATTCATTATTATCACAGATTCTATGTTAGGCCACTTATACTATACAGATTGAGTCAAAAAGTAAGGCCTATTGAAAGTTAATCAGTGCAGATGAGTACCTATACCATATATATCTCCAACCTAGAACAGAATGTGCGTGATTTCTCCCGCTCATGTCTGTACTCCTCCTTCAACTATATTTCCCAAAAACGGTCTTATCGATGTACACCAATACGTCTCCCGCGACTTACTGATTGTTCCACAATTTCTAGATCTAGAGTTAGAGCAGCTTGGGCCATCGACCAACAGATTATCGAACTACTACTACTTACTACGTGATTTGTGCCTTATCTATCTTATTAAACAGTACAATGCGCGCCTAGCTCTAGCACTCTCACAATACTTCTATAGACCGCTCGATCTAACTCAAGTTGTATTTAGCCAAGTCAATGAAGGTATAATATCCTACTATGACTTCTCAACTCTTTATCTAATTACTTATATATCCTCCACAAGGTTCTTTCCTAGTCCATAACAATGAACGACAATGTTTTTAAATCATTGGCGTGAATAACAACCTTGTGATAGAGTAAGCGTAATTATAATATTGATACATATAGTAAGAAATGCTAGGTCAATGTTATATGTGCTTATATATTACGTCCTTACTCATCGTAAATAGAATAGAAATTCAGAATTTAAGAGATTCACGAGAAGTAAGTACATGAATGACTAATTGGGATATTACAAAGGTATTATGTTGTGATGGAAATAATCGAGATATAAGAATCGTTGTAGTCAATTATTGAAATATGTCGATATAATCGATAGTACTTTTTTTTGTTGGAAGGTGGTTGAAATCCTTTATGGGCATCTTATGAGCCTGTAACATCCCATAAGGTAGTGTGGGAGGCCCTGAGTTCGAATTTAATCACCTCAGATATACCCATTAAGCACTCCACCTCGTGTGGTAGGCTCGTCCTGCAACCAGGGCTGTCTCGACGACACTTCGGATTGACGGTCCATTGTATCTTGCCTCACCACTTTCTCGGGCCATCGGAAAAGTTCCACAGTCGCTGGATTCGAACCCGCGACCGGCAGCCACAGTGATTGGAAATTCGACAGTATTTTCGGAAATAAGTACTACTCAAATTAGTAGTAGTTGTCGTTATTCGTCACATGCCTTAGTACTTTCAATACTTCGATTTAGATTATTCGCTCAGTCGCGCATGACACGATACAGCTTGTGGTGGGAATAATCGAGTCGATATCGAGGTAAATAGAAAATTTGAAGACAACATTGGATATTTCATTTTATCTTGTTCCAATTTGCGTACTTAGTATGAATCATTTTGCTGTATAAAACAGATGCACAGATACAAATTTTCAAAATACGATCATAAAGTATGTCAAAATAATAAACGAATAGTCGATAGGCGGGTGACAGTCGATAACAAGATAACAAGTAATAAATCATGACACGTCAGAAATGAAATTTAAACCTTCCTGCAGTGAAAATTAAATACTTGTTACTTGCCTTATGCGTACCATTGCTACGTAGGAAGTCAATAAATCTTTATATTGTAGAAATTGTGGTAGACAATTAGTAGGAATGTGTTATCTATACTACTAAAACATGAATAACATGAAACGTAGTTATCTAAATTCCAAACTTAAGTAGTAAGGATATGCATACATATAGGTACAAGATGTTCCTAAAATAGGGATCACGTAGAGTACGTCAAATAGTAAAAAACCTCGAAAACATTATTCTCAAAAGTGTCTTAAGGGAGATACACCCCTTCAAAGTTCAACTCCGGAAATCGGTTTTTTATCATGACCTCTACACCATTAGACCAATTTTGTTCAAATTTGGTACAGGTCAGCTCCTGTATACTTTGATTCGATGAAATAAACATTTGCAAAAAGAATCCAGTGGCGTAGTAAATGAGAGCCTTTCTCCTGTTTCCAAACCTTATTTGCACGACACTGAAAATTTTGCAAACTGTTGAAATTTTCTGATTGTACATTCGATGCTACTCTCCAGAATACCTGATGCGACACATGACGTTTTCTTTATTAAAAATTGTGACAAAAGTATACTTTCTGTGATGTATGTGTTATGTAAGAACTGTCTACCTGAGCGATGATTTCAATGTTTTTTGTCGAATTATTAAAATGACAATACCATAGGTTTCAATTCCTGAACTCGTTATTATCTAGTTGTTTTTTAAACATTTAAACTCTTCAATGTCTCTAAAATGGCTACTTCAATAACAAATTTGCAAGAGCAACTTAGAAAATCTTAACAGATCCGAAAAATATACAGTGGCGTACAAATTAGGGTTGGAAAAAGGAAAAGTCTCCCAGTAACTACGCCACTGGAGAATTATTGTGAAAGTTTATTTCACTAAATCATAGGTATACATCTCAGCATCACCTGTTCCAAATTTGAACAAAATTGGTCTAACAGACTAGGGGTTATGATAAAAAACACATTTTCGGGGTTGAACTTTGAAATGGTATATCTCCCATAGGAGACACTTTTGAGAAAAAATTTGGGAGGTTTTTTCATACTTTACGTGCTCCCAAATTTTTACCACATATTTTAGGAACATCTTGTATAGTATGTACTAGCTTCATATTTCAAATGAGAATTATACTCTATGTCGTGTGAAAGTTTATTTGAATTGTCTATCATGGACTAGACTTCTTGGTTACATGTCTTGTTGAGACGTCAAGTGTTGTCTGTCATAGACATTATTATATGAAACTATCTGTCATAAATTGTATCTTGTTATATTAGCTATCAAAAACGTCAAAATATACCGGAATCCTTTCACCACGTTGAGGATTGAGTTTCGAAAAATCCGTTATTTGTGGCTGCCTATGACGTATAAGGAACCTACATGTCAGATTTCAAGTCGATTCGCTATATAGTTTCGGAGATTTTGTGATGAGTCAGTGAGTGTGAGTGATACTTCTTTTTTATGTACAGCTTGAATCAGATCGAGTGGGACATTGCCAATCAATAAGTGCGATAAAGAATCGACACAGATGAGAATAGCATGTATCTCCAACCTGAAACAAAATGGTCGTGCTTTATAAGGCGTATGTCAGTACCCCTTAACGAACGACACAGATCAGTATTTTTACTAGAGATGGGCAAAATTGTTATTCACAAATAGAAATACCGGGATATCAAAAATTATCTTGGTCAAGGGTGGTTGTGGAATCTAAAACGTGTGTCTTACTTTACGTTTGAAATAATTATGTCACTGTCACACTGACATCATCAATAACCTACAAATTTCATACCTATTTATTTCAGTTGTAAAACAATAATGAACTACAAATTATGAAATAATTATGTCAACTTTGAACCTTTTCAGAGGTCGTGATAACCAAAATCCGGGTCAAAAGCTGTTTTGAAATAGTTAATTTTCCGTAAATCGAAAGACGTTCACGTGCGAAGCCCGTAGCACGCAAGTTAGAAAAGTGCAAACTGGTTGTACCTAATACGGCTTTACGACGACTTTTCGCGCGCCGTTTTCGCTTCATGTAGTTAGATTTAGTATCGGACCGTGCCCGATGGCTCTTCTTTTTTCGATAAATGTCCATTAAATAGGAAAATTTAATTAAAACAGTTTGAGCTATTCTCAGATCTCACCTATGCGTGTCTAACGTGCGAAGTACCAAAGGGAATTTTGTCGCGACTAAAATATACACGAAGCGGGTAAAAGCTAGCGGCCCATTGCCAAAAACACTTTATTACAACTGGCGCCGGTCGCACGGGGCAAGAAACGGACCCAAATTAACAAGATCGAGGTAAAATGTATAAACTCTAACTTACGCGCAGCGAGCTCCTCGAGGCATATGTCAAAATGATTTCGTTCGTAGCTAATTACATAGGACGTCTGGTGTTCATGCAATTATGTTTTTAGATAATTCGAACCATCTAATTTTGGGAGGCCACGTGAAAATCCCGGAGTCCAAAGCGCTAAAGACTTCTGAGTGTTACAATATTCTTATAAAATTGCGAAATTTCGCACTTTTAGAAACTTCAAATTAATTATGACATAATTATTTCAAACGTAAAGTAAGACACACGTTTTAGATTCCACAACCACCCTTGACCAAGATAATTTTTGATATCCCGGTACCATAATCATAGGCCCACGTGCTATTTCTACTATTTCTTCTTCGAATCTCAGAATGACTGTTTCAAATAATAAAATATGTTATAGTGACGGAGTTGCTTTTTTGAAACAATAGTTGGTAAATAACAACAGATCCCTGAATAGGGATCTATCTCTAATTCTTACTAACTAACTATTCGACCTGTGCAATGCAGACTCCCCCTTCCCTATCGCACAACACACGTTCTTCTTCTGTTTATTTATTAACAATAAAATGAGTATGGCTCTCTCTCTCTCTCTCTCTCTCTCTCTCTCTCTCTCTCTCTCTCTCTCTCTCTCATACAGTCTCAGATTAATCTTATACACCTATACCTATACTCGTACTGACTCAATCTGTATACGGATATATATGGTTTTATGTCGGAAATAATTCCGAGAAAGGTGGATTTTTTACAATCAGCATAACACCTTCAGACTTGTATTTCTTCAAAAATCCCCGGTTCCCCCTTCAGATAATGTAATGGCAATTTTCGACAAAACTCTTATTGTAGAAATAGAAATTCTCACTTGTAAATTTATAGTATATTTTCTATTCAACACTAAACATGTGAATATACCCTCTACCAATGTTGGTAACACGCTTCTGAAGTCGGTGGTACTTTCGGCAAAATCTGATTTTGTCATTAGACTGGTGGAACTGAAAATATCGTGCATCATTTAAATTGTGGTAGCTACCAAGACGATACATAGCGAGAGCGAGTTTTTCTCCATTTTGCATGTTTTTTTATGGTTCTGCTTCTGCCTTGGTTTTATTCATGTAAATAAATCCTATTTTTCCTAACCCAATATGACGCTTTCGAATGGTTTTATGTAACATGATAGATTTGTCTATGGAAAATCCTTGATATAACCTTTCCAGCTAAATCTTTACAGAAAAAATAGACTTGTCATCAGAAGTAAGACAAGTAGTACCAAAAGATTATTATCCGAGCCGAACACATACTTTATAGAGAAGATAATGCGCTGCTCGATACCGGTTAGTTGTTGGTGCAAGTCAATATCTCAGCTGCAGCTGTGACAGTTCTCAACTCAAACAGGATTCATTAAATTTGTGAGCAGCGTTTTCGAAGTCAACTTCGTCTTGAATATTCCTGCTAAAGACTTTTACCATAAACGATTTTGTTCATTTTCGAAACTGCATCAAACATAGAAGGGATCTTGAAATTAATTCATATCCTGAATGGAGCACAGTGTTCTATTGGATAGCTGCTGGGGGTTTACCGTAACGTTTCTCGTTGTAACAGCTGCAAATTTTCCTCTTGCTTGGATAGTCAAGTTTTTCCTTTTCAGTCGTATATCTCCAAAATTACATTCCTTCCTTTCTGCATAGATGCCAGGCCCACCTCATAAGTGTTTATCGAAATGTACACTATTTTCTTAAACAAACTTTGCAGCTCAACATTCAGTGTCAGTCGAATACAATTCTGTACCGATGAATTTGTCAATACTCTCTTGCACTTTCAAAAAAGTGTAAAATATTAGGATGTATTCTAAATTTTTAGTTCACACAGTAAAGAGTTCCGACATACAGCGTGGTTGAGGAGATATTAGCGTATTGCGAAAGTCTTGCAAAAGAGGGGAAACCGGGGACTTCTGTAAAATATACATGCCAAAACGTGTAATATCTGTAGAAAATCCTGCTTTTGGGAAATTTTTTGCGAAGTTGCGTTGGGTGATTTTTTCCCCCCATTTACTGGACTAATTATACAGTAAATTTAGACGCTGCATCTTTTTCTTGTTGTCATGTTTTACCCTCTCTTTGGACTTTGGAGTATTGGGTATTTGATATATTCATTGGTTCCTTTTAATTGTGGTCGACGTGTTTTATTGAGCTGACTTTTTTCAAATTTGTTCAACTGCAAAGTACTTCAAAAAGAAAATCAAATCCGGGAGCCAACTTGACTGCCAGCCACCCGAAAACTTTAGATATTTGATGTTTTCTTTGGTTCTTTCAATGGTGCTCGACATGCCTTTTATTAAACTGCCATTTTTTGAATCTTCAACCACCTAAACATTCTAAACATATTCGCAGTTTGGCAAAATCGAATAAAAATGAAGTTGCAGAACCCCACTGCTGATCAGTTAGACTTGCTCACGAATAACAAAAAAACAAAAAGTAGCAAGAACAAAATAAACAACAAAAACACATACAAATTTAAATCTTATTTATTACACAAATCCTGCCATAGATCCCCGTATTTATGAAGTCCCTCCAAAATGAATCCCCTAAAAAAACATTAATTAGTACAAGTAGCCAAACAAAATATAGATTAGATAATATTTGAAGTTTTAAATTAGTGATTTAATGTATGTGTGAAAGTGAAGATGCTTTATTTTCCATTTAACTGTACTTTGTTGGTGATATCATTGCTTACATAAGATACTCCTATACAGGCTTGGTAATTATATGTAAATTCTTGAGAAATATGTCACATAGTGTAGGCATAGATGCTATATATTTCCGTCTTTACGTACTTTTGGTCTCCCGACCATCATCAGAAGACGTTTGTGAATTAAAATTTTAAGACTTTGAAAATCAATAAACAACAGTTAACAAGACATTACAGTCGGAATTTTTTCTATGAGAGCCTAATCATTTATGACCCATTGAGATGCCAAATATTATTAAATAAGGAACTGGAAATTATTGTACACTAATTCCAATAAAAATATATATCCAAAATCTTGAGAGGAGTGAATTTGGCCATTAAATTTTTTTATGTTTTAAAATACTCTACTAATCTGAGGAGCTGCCCGTCGAGCTAACAAACAAAGGACCCGGAATTATACAAAATATCCGGGAGGTTATTCCGGATTCGTTTTGCGTTTTATAGTCCCTTCAAATTTGAAAAAATGTCAGCACAATAGAATATATGTCAAGTGTAATTAAAAGAACTAAAAAAAATATCAAAAATCCAAAATATTTGGGGGCTGACTGTCAAATTGCCGCAGATTTGTTTTTCCTTTTAAACTACTTTTCAGTTGAGCACACGTGAAAAATAACAGCATCTTCTTCTTTTTCATTCGGTGTAATCAAAATCTTTAAATACAGATATTCATGAATTTTATTATTGGTTAGAATATTTCGGGATTAAGTTTCACTTTAGTGTTATTATTTCTTCAAATTCGCTTCACGAAATATTAAGAAACCAATATTCGTTACATTCAGGCTATACTCGTGGATTCAATTAAGTTCGCTATCTTTATTCAGATCAACATTATTTGGACGCCAAAGCTGACCTAGTTGGCAGCAAACACTTGTACCGGTGAATCATGATTCAATAATTCCCCAATAGCTGAATAGTTATGATACTATTTGCAATATTTTAACCTGTGAACATTTTGATTTGTTTCGAAACCTTGAAACAATTACGATGGAACTTTAATTGGCAGTCATATATATTCTTCGGAAAATGTATGTTTATCCTAGTTTCTTTTGTTACATTATTTCGTTCCTTTGGTTTGTTTTGTTGTACATTTTTATATTCTATTCTATTGTGAATCGAGTGTCTAACGAATGTGTTCAAATTAATAAGGTAGCCTCCACTCTGTGCATACAATGGAAACTTATAAAACATGTAATTCAGAGTGAACCAAATTGGATGTCCTTATAGAATATCTCCATTAATACTCGCGCTAGAAAACAACCTACCGTGCATCCTCGAACTCTTTTTTTGAGACAAATTTGGGGGTGCCTATGAATTTTGACTCGTGTCATTTGTTTAGGCGCTGTTGCCAAATACTCGATCTTCCAGAATTTCAACAAAGCCTTGTAACAAGTTTAATGTTGGAGCTATCGCCATGTAACTAAATCACTTTTGTGCGTGCAATCCATTAGCCTAAGCGGACTTATTTTAGGGCTTTCCATTTTCAAGTTATGACACAAACTTGTATTTTTTAAATGAAAACTATAGTAGGCTCTGGTTTCGTTGAAAAGTGGATTTCTTGTTGATTTCAACAATATGTAATATGATGGGTCTGACATTATTTTTTTCAGTTTATTTTCGACGTTTGGCAAATTATTAATTTTTCCGAATTATAGTCAAGTAATGTCTAAGTAGAATAGAAAAGAAAATTGAGAATAACTATTTATTAATTATTTTGTAAATCGAAAATTATTAGATTAGATAAACATTTTAAAACTATAAACATCTACAAAATCTAACAAAACGAATACCCAAACAACATGGCATACAAAAAAACTAACGGTAATGTTCAAACTGATTTGTTTTGTTGTATGCAATGTTGACAACATTTTTGCAAATCTCTCATAGCATTGATCCTGTTGAAAGATGACACAAATTTTTTCAATCAATTTTATAGTGTCTCTAAATATCTTTCTGCGTTCAAATTAGTCAAAAATATTTGGTAAGCTGTTCCTCAACAGTGCACTCTAACCGCCCTGTTGAACGCGATTCCCTACAGTTTGATAAGGATTAATGTTGCTCCAAAATCTTTGGTTACTTCTATTAAAAATGCCTGCACTTCTTATGTATGCTTTATCAGTTTATATTATGTTCTGCAAATAATTGCCTCCATCTGTAGCTGCTCCAAATACCAATAGCAAAAATCTATTCGTTTTACATTGTCTCCCGGATGCAAGGGTTGCACTTTACGATACTTGTAGGATTTAAATAATTTTTTTTTAAGAGACAAACTACAGAAGAGTGTGAAATATTCGTAATTTCTCTAATTTCTCTAGTGGATATTTCTGGATTAGTGGTAACATTTCCTATTATAGTCCAGGCATTTAAGAAGGAAAATCGACGATTTTTGTCCGAATTTCCGCGAGGTCTAATTTTAGTCTATTCTAATGTATTTTGACACGCTGAACACGATGGTGTAGCTTAAATTTGGATTAACCCGGTGCTCGGAAAACTATGTCCATTTTTTGGACCCGAAAATGGCCGTTTTTCGATTTTTCAAGTTTTGAGACAAAACTATCGGTTTTATTGAAAAATGTTTCGAACAAAAGTTGTTGGAAAAATCAATACGCAATTTTTGGTTTTGGTCCCAAGTTGATTTGAGATTTCCGGCCCAAGATAGGGCCCATTTAGTGTGTTTTTTGGCACATTGAAAAGTTGAGTATATGTCAAAGAGTTTTTGTTTTTTCATATTCTGTTTCAGTGGAAAAAAAGTATTTTTATTCCTCTTTTATTTGGTTTTTGGTATTTTGACCTATATCATTCTTTGGTGTCACAATCGGCCATTTTGGAAAATCCGTATTTTGCTATTTTCAAACGAAATACTAATGTTATCAATTTAAAACAAAATCATTCGAAAGATTTCATCATTCTGCATATAACACCTGAAATTCAAGCATTTTTCTTAAAAGACATAGCTTGAGCACCATTTTGAAAATTTTGAACCAACGAAAATTCCAAATTTTTTGAGGTTAAAATTTTTTCAGGTAACCCAAACTCTAGGTTCCATTAGAGATATTGATAGCGAGTATTTTAAGTTTTAGCAGATCGATTTGAGTCTAGTAGAAATGGAGCTATCTTAATAAATGTGTTTGGGCCTATCGACAAAAATCTTGAAGCATATGACAAAAAAATACATCTGCTAATTAAGTTTGGAAGAGCGTGCGGAGATTCGTTCATAATTCCATGTTTTAACGAATTACATCATAAATAACTAGCACGGAATTTCATTTAGCGGCAATAAGCGAGCATCGGTACAATAGATTGCGCGCGCGAAATTATAGTTTTTTAAATATTTCAAAATGCACCTGAAGGCATAATCTTTTTTTATGAATATGTGAGTGTATGTAGACGTGTGAACGTGTATATGTGACCGTGACATGATGTTTTTATAGGGTGTTACACAATAAATTTCAATATTTAAACAAAAAAAGTAAGATTAATAAATAATTTTGTTTTCTTTTCACATTCATATTTTTGTTTTGTTTTTTACATTTCATATTTATTAAAAAACTATCTATATGTCTAATTATTCACAAGTAACCTAAGTTTTCGTTATCACTGTCAGCATATATTGTTAATGATGTAATATGCTCATTATTGATATACGGATCATCGCGGTTCGCTTCATCATCTGAATTCGATAAAATTTGATCGTCGCAATTGTCATTGATCATCGGTATCATCATCATCATCTTCATCATCGTGTTCATTTTCATCCATACACCATACACCATACACATTTTTTACTGTTTGTATAGGAGTAATTCCATTCGAACTATTTCTCCAACCCCATTTCGTTGGATCAATGGTTTCATTACCGAACTTGGTAATACACCCTAAAGATATGTTGCTACGCAGCATTATCGTATTTTCATATGGTTACCTTGTTGAAATCTTATATAGAGTATGAAAGATCGGGCAATTGGAATTTGCTAATAAATGTGTTCCCAATGTCTCGTACCAACGGACATTAACATTATGCCAAGGCATTACAAGGTAACCATATGAAAATACGATGATGCTGCGAAGCAACAAATTTTCAGGGTGTATTACTAAGTTCAGGTTTGGATCGGTAACGAAACCATTGATCCAACGAAATGGGGTTGGGTAAATAGTTCGAATGGAATTACTCCTATACAAACAGTAAAAAATGCACGTCCCGATGAGTTGATCAAAATAATCTCTTGTGGTTGTAAGAAAAATTGTACTGGTAAATGTTCGTGCAGAAAAATAGGATTACCTTGTAGCTCATTATGTAAGCATTGTGAAGGTAAAGGCTGTTCTAATTGCCCCGATCAAGAAATCAGTATATTAGATGATTATGATTTTGATAAGTGTATGGATGAAAATGAACACGATGATGAAGATGATGACGATACCGATGATCAATGACAATTGCGACGATCAAATTTTATCAAACTCATATGATGAAGCGTATCACGACGATCCGTATATCAATAATGATCATATTACATCATTAGCAATATATGCTGACAGTGATAACGAAAACTTAAGGTATTTGTGAATATTCAGACAAATAGAAAATTTTTTAATAAATATTAAATGTAAAAAACAAAAAAAATACGTGAATGTGAAAAAAAACAAAATTATTTTTTAATCTTATTTTGTTCTTTAAATGTTGAAATTTGTTAAGTAACACCCTATAAAAACATCATATCACGGTCACATATACACGTTCACACGTCTACATACACTCACACATTCATAAAAAACGATCATGCCTTCAGGTGCATTTTAAAATATTTAAAAAACTATAATTTCGCGCGCAGAATCTATTGTACTGATGCTCGCTTATTGCCGCTAAATGAAATTCCGTGCTAGTTATTTATGATGTAATTCGTTATAACTTGGAGTTATAAACGAATTTCCGTACGCTGTTCCAAAACTGAAATAGCATATATATATTTCTGTAATTTGCTCCAAGATTTTTGTCGATAGGCCCAAACACATTTATTAAGATAGCTCCATTTCTACTAGACTCAAATCGATCTGCTTGTACTTAAAATACTCGTTATCAAAACCTCTAATAGAACCTAGGTTTGGGTTCCGTGAAAAATTTCTAACCTCAAAAAATTTGGATTTTTCGTTGGTCCAACATTTTCAACATAGCGCTCAAGTTATGTCTTCGAAGCAAAATGCTCGAATTTTGGATATTATATGCAGAATGATGAAATTTTTCGAATAATTTTGGTTTCAAATTGATAACATCAGTATTTCGTGTGGAATTCGCAAAATACGGATGTTTCAAAATGGCCGATTGTGACGCCAAAGAATGAGATAGGTCAAAATGTCAAAAACCAAATGAAAGAGAAATAAAAATACTATCTTTCCATCGGAACAAAATAAGAAAAAACAAAAACTCTTTGAAATATACTCAATTTTTCAATGTGCCAAACACACTAAATGGGCCTATCTTGGGCCCACAACCTCGAATCGAATTAAGACTGAAACCAAAAATTGCGTATCAATTTTGCCAACAACTTTTGTTCGAAATATTTTTCCATAAAATCCATAGTTTTGTCTCAAAACGCAAAAAATCGAAAAATGGCCATTTTCGGGTCGAAAAAATGGACATAGTTTTTCGAGCACAGGGTTAATCCAAATTTAATCTACACAGTGTTCAGCGTGCTGAATACATAAGAATAGACCAAAATTAGACCTCGCGGAAATTCGGACAGAAAAATTCCTTAAATGACTGGACTATTACTTCAATGGTACGTAAGTCTTCATCTTCCTTTTGGTATTTCTTGGGACGAGTTTGATTAAATGAACCGTAGGTTTTTGAATTGTCTTGTAACCTTCTGAAAGTTTTCAAACACAGCTGGCGTCTATCTGGGTATCGTTGCCGATACAATTCTTCCGCCGCTTCTGCATTTTTGTTATATATTATATAACAGTCAATCATATTATATTTTTCGCCGTTATCATACACCATAATTTATTTATAACAGAGAAATAACCCGGTAACTATCGAATCAACAATTTGAAAGACTCACATTGCAATGACAAGAATGTCTAATAGTTTATTGTTTTTCTCTGAAGAAAGCCTACTTGACTATAATACGGAAAAATTAATAATTTGTCAAAAATCTAAAATAAACAAACAAAAAATGTCAAACCCATCATATTAAATATTGTTGAAATCAACAAAAAATCCCCTTTTCAACGGAACTACAGCCTACTACGGTTTCTATTTGCTAAAATAAAAGTCATAACTTGAACAAAAAAAGTGTTTTACTTACATGGTGATAGCTCCTACTTCAAACATGTTACGATGCCTTGTTGAAATCCAAAAAAATCGAATATTTGGCAAAACAGCGCCTAAACAAATCACACGAGTCAAAATTTATAGACACCCCTAACTTTGTCTCAAAAAAAGAACTCGAGGATGCGCGGTCGGTTTTTCTTTCAGCGCATATTTAAATAGAGATACCCTATAAGGACATCCAAGTTGGTTCACTCTGTACATAATCTTATACATATGTAGGTGATTTATCGGGTAGGGTCGGGCTTTGGCCGACCCGAGACCAATGGAACCAGTTTAGAACTTGGCAGCCACGGATAATCGTTCACGGAAGTTGGATGTATGGGAAACGGAACTGCCAATTCCCGCCACTCGTGGGGCACGTTCCCCTGGTCGAGCAACGAACAGTGTCAGCAGTCAGCTCTGCACTACAATCAGAGAATTTGTTTCCATTTACAAAGATTAAACCTTTAGTTAGTTTTGAATAGATTATGAATAAACAGATATCTATCTCAAAATGGTTTAGTTCCTTATCAATGTACTGATAGGAATACATTTATTTCCCAAAACGTAAAACGTGGGAAAAAGCTATGAAGCGAGAATGCTTCAAAGCTACAAAATATTCCCGATTATGTGCAGCACATTTTAAACCAGAAGATTAATTCCTGAAAGCTTTTTGCAAGTAATTATTTTGTCAATTTCATAAATTAGTGTTACGAAGCAACTTTTACCTTCCGCTGTTGAGAGGGAAGCACGTATGAATCGAAGTGATTAGATTTCAGTGTAAAACAGCAAACGTATGAAGAAGATGTTAAGGATTCTCTCACCTCATTAGAACATTTCCTTACTGATGTTCCCAAAGCATGTGTAGAAGTTGAGGTGAACATTCAGGGTTGACAAACAACGTGATGCATGGGAAAATCTTTGGGTCGTACACTTTCAGTAGCGACACAAACGTCCTTACAGTTTTTTTTTCATTGGAAACTACAGGAATTGTGCGGTGTTATCAGAAATTGTCCAACGTGTATTTCGTGTGAATCCAACATTCCAACCTCCTCTAATGGGAAATCTTCCCAGCTCGGGAATTACGCTCCCGAGTTCGTTTTTCGTCAGTGGAATCGACTTTGCCTGTCCATTCTATGTAAAAGATGATGTCACTAAATCCCTAAAATATATTAAAATTTGTATATGTCAAAGGAGTCGTTCCTTAATTGTCTTGAGAGACTGGTCGCGTGGCGAGGAATGATAAACGTTTTTCAATTGTGATTAACACCCTTCAAATGAAAACAGTACACATACACTACCCATATGATACATTCAGTCCTCGGCGCGTGATCACCTTGACTTGTGTAGTTGTAAATTATCGATAGTTCACGGCACACACAAACAGCCTCACATTGGGTGGAAGAATATTTCATCGTTTTTGATGAATCAGGTAATCCGTCATCTTAGGGAGTTCGCCATACTGGGTCGTCCGCCATATTGGATTTACATTGGCGTTCCGAAGCTTATCGCATTCTGCTCGTCAGACTCGTTTATTTGATACTTATATAAAGTTGGTTGTTAAGAATAAGGTTATCCGTTATCTTATGACGTTCGCCATATTGAGTTTGGAATAACGTCATCTAGCGTATCGTATTCTACTCGTCATAACCTTTCATTTTATACCTTTGTAAAAGTGGTTGTGCAGAAGAAGGTAATCTGCCATGTTAGGATGTTCGCAATATTGGGTCCTCCGCCATATTGAGCTCAGAATAAAGTCATCTATCTTTCGTGTTCTACTCGTCAAAACCTTTCATTTGATACTCATGCAAGGGTGATCGTTCAGATAAAGGTGATCCGCCGTCGTAGGACGTTCGTCTTATTGGGACGTTCGCCATATTGAAACGTCGGTCATATTGAGCTTAGAATGACGTCATCTAGTCTATCGTATTCTACTCGACAGAACCTTTCATTTGATACCTTTGTAAATGTGGTTGTGAAGAAAAGGTAATCCGCCATTTCGCAATATTAGGGCGCCCGCCTTATTGTGCTCAGAATAACATTATATATGAAAATTCTCGAGAAATAAGTCACATTAACACTTTGTTTTATTTTCGTCTTAATTATTGATTATTTCCCGAAAATTTTTATTCATAATTCATACTGGGTCAAGAATTTTTATTAGCTCAGAATAACGTCATCTATCTTACGTATTCTACCCGTCAGAACTTTTCGTTTGATACTTATGTAAAGGTGATTGTTGAGAAAATAGTGATCCACCATCGTAGAATGTTCACCATAGTACGCCCTAGTGAGCTTAGAATGACGTCATCTATCTCATCGTATTCTACTTGTCAAAACCTTTCATTTGATACCGATGTAAAGATGTTGTAGATGAAGATAATCCGCCATCTTAGGACGTTCGCCATATTGGGACGTACGCCATATTGAGCTTAGAATGACGTCATCTAGCCTATCGTATTCTACTTGTCAGAACCTTCCATTTGATATCTTTGTAAAGGTGGTTGTGAAGAAAAAGGTAATCCGCCATTCATGTTGATTATAACAGCTAATGACGATTTCAAAAACAGTTTATAAACTCTCCTAATGCTTAGATCTTTTCTCTTCAAACTTAAAGAAGTTACAAGATGATTTTCAGGACGACCCCGTGGTTATATTTGAAGAGGTAATTTTTATTTTATTACCAGGTTATCAGGAACAGTGTTGATGTCTTTTTTTATTATTCTCACTGATTTCACTTTCTACCACTCAGTTGATGTACGATCACTGTCTGTAACTGAAGTTGTTTCAAATATATGTGTGACTACGTTGTCCAACCTCATTTCCTATTATTTTGCTATTGACATCATCTTAATTTGTATCGCAATGGTCAGTTAGTAAGTTATCATCATAACTTTCTTGAGAGGATTCAGTAATTCAGTAAAAATAATCTATTTTAGCACAATTTTCCTAAAAGTTCGGTTCATGATATAAATCAATGCCTTTAATGTTCTAAATCTCATTATATGCCTACATGGTAGTTGCATGTCAATATTAAATAAACATTGACAGGATAGATCAGCCACATTATATATCGTTTAAAAAAGGACTGGCCTTCTTCTTCTTTTTCTTCAAATGTTATTGTTTTTGAATTAATTAGACTAATATCAATGTGTTTATGGGCAGAAGGAGTGGCTAATTTGAAGTATTTACTCCGCACAATCTTTCAGTATTGCAGCTAAATTCTTCGAAATCATTTGGGTTGCACGTTGTTTTCGTTCTCCCATGACACAATTTAACAAAATCACGAATTCTTTATCAAGTCTTTTTAATATGTTAAGTTTTGAACAAACTGATTCAACCTTTTCATTAAAATATTGTAGATGATTTATTGTTGAGACTCCAAAAGTAACACTTTGTTTTTAAAACACTGAACCCATTCCTCATTGCAATTGTGTCAATTATCGTTAGCATATTTAGTAACTCTTGGCAAATTTAATTCAATCAGTTCATTACAGTTTCGATTATATTGATCCACGCTTGCTGAATATGCCATTTTTTGTAGAATTTGTAATACAACTTCCCGGTCATCGCTATTTATATGCATTGAACTACATGCAATTGTCGTGCGAAATGATTTCAACGTATGGAAAAGACATAACAATAAATTTACATCGGAAAATTTTTCGGACAATGATTTCCTCTCACCAAAGTCTTTATCCGTCAATATAGTACGAGTCCTTGTCCAAAATGAATTATCTTTTTTAAAAATATCAAGCATGTACGGAATGACGCAACATTTCCATGCTGAAGAATGAAAGTGCAGGCGACAAATCTTTCCCCATTTCCGTCAATTTCCATATATCTATAAAGAGGCATACGCAAATTGTTCAGTTTATAGGTTGCATCCAAAAGTAGTTACTCAGAATAATCAGAGAAACATTTGTTCATATGATGGGTTTGAAAAAATATACCTTCAAGTGTATCATTTTCATCCGTCATCATTTCCACGTAAGAATTTGGTTCTCCATGTAATATATTGATAACTTCTTTTGAATCATTCATTGTTGTTGATTTTTTTTACATTTGTTATGTCGCATAGTAACACAGATTTACCAGTAATTTCGTGAATATAATCTTGTAGTAATGTACATTTCAGCTTTTTTCAATTTTAAGACTTCGTCCTTCTCTGATAGCGTTAATTTCAGTTTCTTAGGTAATAATGAATGTGCATTGGACACTATAAGATGGTTGTGAGCAGTGGCGGCTCCTCGAAGGAGGCTAAGGAGGCTCAGCCTCCTCACCAATTTATCTTAATGATCATTCTCCATTTTATTTCCTGTTTCTCTGATAATTCTTTAAATTTTACAATTAATTCCCCGTTCTCAGTAGTTATTTTCAATCCGGCAACAGTGGTCAGAGGCTAGATTCTCTATATATCTCAAACGCTGAGTTGTGTTGTTCAACACAGTTGCCGTTTTTCGGACCAGTCAATCGCCAAATAGCGTGAAACGGCGAAAACGGCACCATGGTAGGGAGGCTAGCTTTTCGTATCCATTCGTCGGTCGAATGAAATACGATTACTTGCGCTCCCGCCTACCACTGCTAGAAGAATGCGGTTAGTTGTTATTTTTATTCCATGAGGCGTAGTAAGGTTAAGTAGTTAATTTTTAAGTTATAATTTATCTAATCGGAATCGGTGAACGTTAAAATTATGAGTGACTTAGTTGCAAAGTTCTTAGAAAATCCATTTAGTGGATTAACATATGATAGAAAAGTGTTCTTCAAAAACAAACGGCCTTTACCGGATTTGAAAGGATTAGTGATGGCAGGGAAGTATCAAAATCGATCGTTTAATACTGATAATTATAAAAAATATGTATGGTTAACGGGATCTGATGTACACAATAAATTATATTGCTGGTATTGCTTGCTATTCACATCAGATACAACTTCATGTTGGGGGCACTTGGGTAATAATGATTTGAAAAATTTAGCTCGTGGCCTAGAAAGACATGAAAAATCGCAGGAACATATTACATCGTGTATTAAGTTTAAATTAACCGGTAAACAGAATATAGTTAATGCGATTGATTCTACACGAACACGCGAAATCGAAAATCATAATAATACAGTTAAAGCAAACCGCGAAGTTTAAAAAAAAATCATTGATTTCTTATTGTATTTATCATTTCAAGATTTGGCTTTTAGAGGGCATGATGAAACTGAAAATTCATTTAATAAAGGTAATTGTTAGATTTGTTTTGTGAATACGACAGTAAGCTTCGCGATTTTATGACTAACGCGTCAGTATTTGCAGGCATTTGTTTTGTTTTATGCGGGTATAATGGTTGAGTGACACCAAAGGTGAAATAAGGTTAGATTAGAATTCGTCTGTTCGGTAAATTATTAATTGTAAAAATGGACAACTAGTGGAAAGATTTTTAGGGTTCTACGATGTTAGTTCGGGAAGAACAGCTGTCAATTTATTCAATTTTTCAATGGAAACATTTCAACGATTCGACTTTGCGAATAAATCAGACTTACGACGGCATCTGTAATGGCGGGACATTTAAACGGTCTTCAAACAAACGTAAGTTTTAAATAACATAGTAGGAAACAGAATTCCCTGTAATGCTCGAACTCGATGGAATTTTACATCACATGCAATGTTTAGTTTACCATCCATAAAAATAAAGACAAATTAATTGAAATATTTGATTTTATATTAAACAGTGATGACTTTCCAACAGATCAGGTTTCATTGAATGCTGCTGTTGGTTTAAAATCTTATTTAGAAAATGAAGAATTTTTGTTATTTCTTGATACTTTTAAATTAATATTTGAACAAACTGATCTTATTTTTCGAATTTTACAACATAAATTCACTAATATAATTCATTCAAGAGATCGTTTAACACATCTCATTGATAAAATTATACAGAATTTCATTTTAATATTTTATTTGGAAATTATTCAACTGATGAGGCTTCTCCCGTGAAAAGGAGGAAAACATATAATTTGGTAGACAAGAAACTACATTATAAACAACTTTTTTATGAAATTTTAGATACTATTAAAGGTCAAATATTGAGATTCGATTTTCCGATTTACATGAATTGAAGTTTTTCGATTTGACGAATAGAAGATTTTTCGAATCTTTTTCAAAAGAGTTTCTCAATACACTTTCAGATAACTTAGTTCTAAAATATAATTTTTTTGATAAAATAGCGCTGCACAATGAATTATGCGTTGTATACTGGGATAAAGATATTTTAGGCCAGTACGACAGTCACGCCGATATAATAAAATATATGATAGATAATGATTTGCAACAAGTCTTACCTCAGTTTTATAAACTACTTTGTTTGACAGTCACCATTCCTGTCACGTCGGCATCGGTGGAGAGATCATTTTCTACTCTCAAACGAATTAAAACATACATGCGAAATACAATGGGCCAAAATCGTTTATACAATGTTAGTTTAATATCTATTGAAAAAGATTTAGTAAAACACTTAAAACATAATGATACATTTTATGATAATATTATTGATCATTTTTCGTAAATTAAAGACCGTAGAATTTCGTTAATATATAGAAAAGTTGATAAAATTAATAACAAAAAACAAAATATGAAAAATTCAAAAAAAAAAAAAAATTAAAAATCCAAAAAAAATAAAAAACAAAAAACGAACGAAAAAAAAATTTGTGGGCAAGAGAAACTCTATACCTCCACGTTGGTTCTTGCTGGGTAACAATCAATTTTGTCACTGAAGGTTAAATTAATTGGCTGAATAGAGTATATTTTTACAAAAACGTTTTATGTCCAGCCTCCTCTTTCAAAAAGTTCACAAGCCGCCACTGGTTGTGAGTATCTTCAAAATTGCTGACCATTCTCGGAAAGTGTAAACATTAATTTCAACGGGCATTCTTCTTTAAAAGTACTAATAAATGAAAAAAGTTAAAATTTATATAATTTGTATCTAGTTTAATTATTACTTACCTAGATTTTTGTATTACCTCCCCTCCAGTGTTGAATTTCTGACCTCCCTCATGACATGAGTATTATTCTGTAGTATACCAGATTTTAATTAGCATCTTTGATTTATTTATCCAATACTTTTTCATATGTTCCAGTTTTTGACTATCCCTCTTATATAGAGAAATAAACAATTCATTTTCGATATTCTCAATGAAACAAAGATTTTGCCATTTTCAAGTAGCATACTAGTCATATTTGAACAATGTGTGAAGAACGTTAGCATTGAAGATACGTATTGCGTAGCTCTATCCACGGCCATTATTGTATTATTACCAAAACTGTGTGCCAACTTTCATTTCGATTGGATAAACGGGAAGTGGGTAAAATTTCAACCACTATAAACGTAGCCCTTACATACGTACATAGGTACATCATTTCCAAATTTAAGATTGTGGTCTATTTTCTAAACCAGGGGTATCCAAACTTTCACCTTCATTGGGTCATATCGGGAGAATACTTGTTTGTCATCACCTCATTTCTGGAGGAGGACTGAAAGTTAGGATGGGGAAATTTTATAATGAAAAAGTCAAACCATTGAATTTCCGTATTTATTCCTTTAGACTTTAGAGCTTCAATAACTTCAAATTTTATAATATTACAAGTTCAAACAATTTTTACAATATTTTAAATAAACTACATATTCACTCAAATAACTAAAGTAGGTATAGTTACAGGCTTTTTATGAAAATTTTCACAATATTATTTTACATTAATACATATAGCATAATCTTATAAAGTGCCTAGGATTGCATTAACAAAAACATCAACTTGCGCTCACAAATTCTGTTTTTCTCTCTCAATCTGATAAAGGGCAAAGGGATCTCGCCCAGTCGGACCTCATATGAATGAGACTAATGATAAAAACGACTTCACGATCCATCTGGAATAGTTTACAAACTACCTATAAAACTCTCGTCAAGAGTTTAGACTCGCCTTGCATTGTAATTCATTAATACCGTATTCCTTCTTGTGAAATATATATTAATAAGTGTAACACCATGAAGTAGCATCCTTAGTATGACTACAACTAAGATATTATTCATTATGCCATGGGTCTGAAATAAAGAACAGGGTAGGCATGGCAGAAGCTGTGAATAGGCAATATTCTAATTTTCTAGAGCGTTCTCCAAAAATAAGTACTAAAATGTCTACCCTGACCCTGGAAGAGCTATTCTAAGGAGGTCACTGTGTCATGAAACAATTATTAATGAGAAAAGTGTAATAAACGAATGAATGATATCAATATATTTGATTTATATAACATAACGAGACAGTGGCTATTTTAAATACAAAAATCATTTGTAAACTCAGTGCAAATCCATTAAAAATCTTCGGAGAAACGTTATTTTAGATATCAAATGAAATGGAATTTGAAGGTGGGTTTCTACCAGGGTATATTGTGGTAGCCATACCACAATTTTGTGAACAGTTGTTGATCACATTAATGGATAACGTCGTTTCCGATTTTTCCCTAGATATTCCTGGTGGCATCCTCAAAGCAGACTGGAACTGGAGCTGTGCCTGACGCTACTCAGTTCCGGAGACTGAGCATACTAGTTGCGTTCCCACCGGCCACCAGTGTGAGATAATTTCAAATATTGAGAATCGTAATACGTGTGAAGGCTTAGTATATTCGCCTACTGTTCCAGTTTCACAGCTCGGTCCAAAATTAATTTCCGCCTCTTCATTCAGAAAATGAAGTCTACATTGGTGAAACGCGTATGATATTAGTTTATCCTGCGAAATCATACCCTAAACAGGTATGGATATCGTTGAGGAACAGCCAGCCACTCTCATCATCAGGACATATGTAGAATTTGCGACGTCACATAATCACGCTCCGGTGACGGGAATTCCCTACAGGAAAGACGTTTTTCGAGTACCGCGTCCAATACAAAACATTCATGAAGGACACTCAACTTCGATCATGAAAGAATACTTTTCTATTTGTTATCGGATCAAATTAACAAATCTTATCTGTAACAACCAGATTCATTCTATTGTAGATTGCATTCTAATAAAAAGGTCCAAAAATGAATATGCAATTGAAACAACGTCTAAATAAAGCAATTTACTGGGTAAATGATTCAATGTTTTTATTCTTATTAATAAATACACAGCGTGGTCTAGATTCCAGACGTACGTGGTGTCTTAAACTGTCTTGAATATTCGTATTGTTGATTCAAGAAATATGTAATGAACAATCAGCAATGTGTTAACATAATAAGAATTTTATTTCTAGCAATATCTTCTTAGATTTAACTCCAATATCAATCGGAATTTTTTTCAATTGTTATCCTTCAGAATAATAATATTTGTAACATTTGTGTAAATTTAGATTTTTACACCATGTACTCGGAACAAGGAATTAAATGTTTTGTAGGATGAGGAATTTATCTATAGAATATCAGTTTCATGAAAATTGTATTATAATTGATTTGCCTTCTTTGCAGATAATCAATGCAGGGAATAAATGTTCGCCTAGTAATAGTTAGAAACTTAGCTACATATTTTAGCAACAAAAATAGCACCGTCAGTAGTTGTGAAACTAATAAGCTGGATTGATATTTAGTATTTGTTGTAATTGCTGGAAAATAATACTAGGTAAGTAACGTAGAAGAAATCAACACTGGTAGAAGAGAACCAAAATAACTTGGAAAATATGAGTATAATAGTTCCTAATAATTTTATTTTCATAATGACACCATAAGTTAAAAACAAGGTGAGTTTTGTTTAAAGAGAAATATGTTTTCCATCTTAGTATCCTCACATTTGTACCTACTTTCCCCTAAAATGAAAAGTTGATCTAAATTTGCCTTATCTTTTATTAACTTACTGTTTCAATTACTTGAACGAATAATTTCATTTGAAATCATTTTAAATTATTCATGAAAGCATTTAATTAAGTCAACCTACAAATTTTACAATGACCAAATGGAACAAATTATCTCAACTCATAAATTTAACTTTTCAAATTCAAACTTTATCTAGCGCAATAGAATAGGCTGATTGTCAACAGTTTTTTCATTATTCTGTGTCCAGTTTAGAACGAATCTAGGTCTAGGATTATGTACGGTTCCCTCATGGTGTTCAATGTTTAATATCCTGTTCTTAAAAGATACAATCACCTCAACTCCTTGAACTCAATTAATAACAATGTTGATTTGGTGTGAAGAGCTTGTTGAAGAAAATGTACAAAATATTACTGATAATATTGCTCGCAGTGGCCGATTTATGGGGGTCCTTTGGAACCACCCCCAGCCCCACAGACCAGCAAAAATATTCAATCACATGTGAACATAAGCAGCTACAACTGTTAAAGGATTCTAGCGCACGCGATTATTCGAAATATAGATCAATAATAGGGAAATCACCTTGCTGACAAAATCCTGGATCTGGTATTGGTATATTCATCGATAATCTAAAGCAACTTAACTTTTCCTATATCTAAATTCAGCAGAAATAATTTGGAATGGTCATCGAGTCTTGGAGAATTTCAAAGATACTACCAAAAAACAACTGTGCATCATCCTGAGATTGAAACAACCTTGCAATTGGTTCTGAAACGCTGAAATGTTCAATTTTTATTCTAAGTATACTTCACAGATACCCTCAGAAAACCAAATCCTATCTATCTGGGGCGCCTTCTGGAAATAAAGAATGGAAAGTTATGATGCTGGTTTGCAAGTTTTAGGTATTGGCTAGCCAAAATAGAATATAGCAAGTCGATCGCCGTTTGTGTAATGAATAAACTTCTCGTTCATAGAGGGGTGTCACTTTGCGTCCTTGCGTTGTATACCTTTTGATTTGACCAATTTCTTTAATGTAAATTGCAACGAAGGGTCGTCGCTTATATTTCCAAATAAGACAGCGATATTTATTTTAGCCAACCTTATCTAGATGAACAGGTTAATTTTGAATTCCATTTAAACACTCAAATTTTGATGTAGTTTATACTCATTATGTTGATAACTGGACTATCCAGTAAAATGATGCAGGCAAATTTGAATCCAATTCCTATTCAGAGAGTTACACAAAATATGTGCTGATGTGAACACGTTTAGCAGGTATTATTGAAAAATGATCAATTATCTTATTTACATGTAGGTACATTAATATTTCTTTTATCATGGAAATGTCTAATATTATTACTCACATTATGTACAAAACATTTTCACACATTCCGTTTAGTAACCGTTTGTTTTATTATGTTATACTTAGACTAAAGGTTATAAATTAAAGTGTACATTCATTGTGTTTTTACTCCCACTGCGACGTCTCGTTTCATCAATTCTTCTTTGCAGTTACTGTTTTCAAACATTTCATGAAATAGTTTAATTGTTTTATTTATATTATTCCTAATAAGTTTTAATATACCACATTGAACTAAGAAACAAAGACAAATGCAGGAAATTATTCATAAAGTATGTCTTCAATATGGTCTGAAGAGGTCGTATGACTTGTGTCTAGTGAATGAAATTTTTTGCGAAAATTTTCTATTCGTTCTATTCACTAACCCAGATGCATGATATAAGACGTTGAAAGGTTTTTGACGTAATTATCAATGAAAACTATTGACTTTGAGCTAGTCATCACTCTGCTCTATCCAATAACGTTCGCAATGTGCTTAAAACAATTTCCTATGGGTTTGTTTAGAAACTCCAATTTTTAAATAACAACATTTTTTTAAATATTTTTGGAGCAAAAAATTGTGAGAATTGATATCGTTGCATTATTGAAATGTTACATAACACGAGGGTATAATTTAATAATTTAATGATGATGAGCACAAACCGTATAGAGGGTTTGAAATGTAGCTGAACTCATTAGTGTTTTATAACATGGAATAAATCTCGTATAAGTAATTGTAATTATTCGTATCACGATAACTAGATTTGTTGACTAAAAACTACTCATAAATTGAAATGAAACAGGAATTTATTCCTGTATTCTCTGTTTCGAAATTTCATTGTAAGACACATAATAAGGATTCAAACTTTGAACTTACTTAAAAAGAAATGATTCCATAATAACAATGGGTGAATTCAACCGAGTCAACAGTTGTGAAATCACGTAATTTTAAGTAAAGTATGAATACAGCGGCTCCACAAAATCGAATAAGAGGTAGGATCACGTCCCTTACGTTTTTGACTGTTGTCTACAGTTTGAGCAGAAGCGTCATGTTTTAAAGTAAATTGGGATGAAATAATGAAAACCTATTATTTCATTGCAAAAACAATTTGCTTTTCAAGTCTTATTCAGCAGAAGGATTTTGATTGTGGAATTCAATTCAGGCCATATTCAGAATAGCATTCATTAGAACATATTATGTTTAGGAGAGTGTCATCTTAGGAGTTAAAAAAATTAATCTAACAATCATAAATATATACTGGAGGAAATCAATCAGAAGAAATGCTAAAGTGAAAAAAAAATCGGCAGAACCGATTTTGATGATTTATTTGAAATCGATTATAGATGTCATTTCAAAAAAATTTTACCAGTTTATTCTTACATGATATACATTTTAGCATTCCTACATAGGGAAATGCATCTTTTTGAATGCATTTTCAGGAGATAATATTAAAAATGTTGAAAAAATGGGCAAAGATAGCTAAAATAGGCCAGAAGTCGGAGAAACTCAAAGGTTTTTGGGATTGCTGATCACGATTCCGGTGCCAGATTGGAACTACGACGCACCTAGGGCTGAGGACGTCTTGATTCTATCGTTGTCTCCAGGGAATTTTGCAATGGAGTGAAACTTATTCAAGAGGTTCTCTTGAGGTTGCCGGTCATGGCCATGATACTCAGTAGTAACCTGGTGGTCGGGATATCCTGATAACCTAGGTCATCTCTATGGATTATTTTTTAACATGCTCTGAAATGCAACCAAATCATCTCTCGGGGTTTTTTTGGGGCGCTGATCACGATCTTGGAGTCGGTATCAATCGACGGTGCATCTTATAAGCAGATCTGTGGTATCCGTGACAAAGAATTCGCAAAATATCTTTAGCACTGTAATCGAACTTGATTGAGTTTATCAAATGCGAAAAAAATAATAGTAAAATATTTCTGATTTTAAATGTTGAAAATTTTGATAATTAAGTTTGTTTTTCCGAAAATCAATCTACAACAGACAAGTTTACAAGAAAAAACAACAAAAAAATTTCGTAAAACACGAACTTCACTTCAACTTTTTGAATTATTTATTAGAAATATTATATCAGTAAACATCACATTATCATTATTTTCATTATTTTTGATCCCGATTCCAGAATCGTGATCAGCGCCCCAAAAAATCCCCGGGAGACGAATTTGGTTGCATGTCAAAGCATATTAAAAAACAATGCATAGGTCATTAGGGTCTCCTAACCACCAGGTAACTATTGAAGGTCATGGTCACAACCGGGAATCTCAAAACAACCATTCCAAAAGATAATTTCACGAATTCCCTGGAGACGACAGTATGCCTCGAGCCTCAGGTGCGTGGTAGTTCGAATCTGGCATCGGAATCCTGATTAGTACCCCAAATACCCCCGAGTAAGAATTTTTGGCCTATTTTGGCTGTATCTGGCAATTTTTTCAACATTTTTAATATTATCTCCTGAAAATGCATTCAAAAAGATGCATTCACCTCTGTAAAATTGCTAAAATGCATATCATGTGAAAATACACTGGTAATTTTTTTTTTAAATGACTTCTAGAATCGATTGAAAAAATTATCAAAATCAGTTCTGCCGATTTTTTTTTGTCGATCTTTTCTGCTTTATTTCCTCGACATTAATATGAACATGATTTCTATGTTTTTCCAACATGCATAAGTAATAACCAAAATGTTTAAGGTTTATTTAATAGTTTATTGAAAATTTTGTAATATGACTTCCAGTGTTCTCAATTGGACATTAAATGGGCATTAAATTATATCATATTATTGATAAAAAAAATTATTTCATTGGGTTGGATCACGAGTTTAGTTTGCTCCCGAGGAAACCATATTTACCTAGTGTAGCATTCACATGAACAATAATAATTAAGTGTGAGTTCAAAATGAGAAAATCAATTACTACAGTATGTATTAGTTGGTGTTGATATATTCTTCAATGAGGAAGATGATCGAAACAGTCAGCCCACGACAACTATCATATAAGATTTAGGTGGCAGGTGCGCCCCCTGTTCCTGCTGTAGCGCCTGGAGTAGCTCCCGGGTTTGTAAGAACAGTTCCACCTGGATTCTGAGCTGGGTATGGGGCATATCCAACTGTTGCAGCTTTTTCGGGCATGAATTTCACTAAAACAATGATATTTAGAAAGGAATAATGACAAAGTTATAACATTAAAATACAAATAAATTACTATAACATCAATAATGTGCATAAGTATACAAAAAAGTGGGAGTTTCAGTATTTAATCAATCAAAAGTAGTGTTGGGTGTGTCCTCGGAATAGCAATTATGTATTATAGTATGAGGAAAATTGTCGAAAAATTTGTAATTCTAATTTTTTTCACAGTTGTCACAGTTATTCCTATGCATGTATTAAATTAGTACCTATATGGTATTTCCCAAGAGCCATATAAAGGAGGTTTTCCAAGATTCTCAAGATTAAACTTGAAATGCTCTCAACCAACATCATAGTGCTAAATTTCTTAGACTTATTCATGGTTTTCAATTTATTGGAAAACATAGAAGAAGAAGAATACGATTAATAGAAATTAGGTGTAAAAGCATTACATCTAATTTTAAAGAGTTATATTCTCAACACATCAATAATTATTATAGGCAATTTTTTATCGATTTGCGTTTCAAGATTTGAATCATAAACAGTTGGAGCTAATTTGGTTAATTTGGTTTTTGAAGCGATATGGGGACAGATAATTGATTACTAATCTATAAATTATTTGTTACTAATATTGACCACAAAAGTGATTTGGTTCCTCCCGATCGACCAGTAACACTGCAGTTAATAGAACCGGACAGGTGTTTTGCTCTCTCGAGCTCATCAGAGGTACGAGTAAACTGCAGTGCTACCGGTCAATATCTCTTTCATGGTATAAATAGCGACAAAAATGCTAGAGAAACCACAGCATGTCCTCTCGAATAGAAAGAGCTGTGCAAAATTATTAACTGCAGTGTAATGCCATGTAATTTCATGTAACTGCCAAAATTTAATTTCTTTCTGTTACCGAATCAATCTAGTATTACTACATTATTAGCAACAACAGATTTCTTGTTGAAACTGTTTTATACTAAACTTCCTCACCTGAAATACGAAGATATCTAAAATCAAAAAGTGACAGTTTTTAATGTATAACAACATAGAATATGTTTTCCAGTAGGTGGTCTTATGTGGACACATTCACGTAAAGTACATGACATTAGAGATCTCATAGCATAAGAATGTTAAGCAGTAAGCATTTTTCCAACAACTATTGTTTGCTGAAATCATGTTTCAATACGACCGCTACGATATATCGTGATACCCGACTGTCCCTTGACTTCCATAACTTCAATGCTTCATCAAAAGACCCCATCTAAGAATTTTGAAGAGAGGCTTTCTCTTTCTAATTCTCGGACCTCTCTTTCTTGTATGCTCTGCATACTTTCTTAGCGCGTTACCATAGAGATTTCTATAATGCGTTCATCATCAAAAAACGGAGCATAAGTGGGCGGAGCATATCGCGAGCGAGTAGAAAGAGAAGTTCGTCGATTAGAATTCAAATTACTTAGATGGGGTCAAAAAATATCGCCGTCAAGAACTCTATTTTTCATCTCTATGAGTCGCTCGGTTGTTTATGCGCTCGCTCGGCGCTTGTATGACATGTATAACAGATACTGGAGGAGGAAGAAGAGGAGGAGCCTATTAGTGGTTATGAGTTTTCGACTGATCAGACCTGTTACGGTCTCCGCGTAGCGTTTCCGTGTCACGGTTTCTATTAATTAGGCCCTCCGTAAAACATACTCTATGTTAAAGTATTCCAGATTACTCACATGGGACTGGAAATAGGGACTTCTAATAAATTGATGAATACCACTTTTGAGGTAGTACTAGAATAAGTAAGGAACTTGATGTGATGTAAACTGTAAGGAAATGTTCGCAGCGCATTGAGGTTACCCCAAAGCAGATGTCCGATGTTTCGTATTTTGTAGGGAATGTGAAGTACGATACCTACTAAGAAAATACAGAGATATTTTATGATATGAGGGGGATTGAAGAATATTTGCCTGTTGAAATCAACTTTAATATAATTTAATTGCTTTTGATATGTCTAAACTTAGAATATTATTTCAGATGGTGAATTATAATTTTACAACAAAACTTTAAACTTTAGGATAAAAAATACATATTAGTAAATCTTACGACTACTTTGTAATCTTGAACCTTGTTGATCTTTAGATCTATCTATCTATCTAAGTCTAGAATAATTTACTTAAAATCGTTTACAGCTGAGGCATTTGAAAATTTAGCGAATATAATACAGGTGTCACAATTCTTAAGTAATTTTAGTAGTCAGGTCCTTTTCACTCGGGGCAATAAAAATCACCATTATTGCGCTGCATCTCCACATACTCCTAAAAGACTAGTTTTCAAACGTACGCGATGCAATAAAACTAATCGTGGCAATAGCGCAATATAGCAAAGATACGCAATTTGTTCTACTATGATAATTTTCACACAATATTGCAAACAGGCAAGTCTATGCCTGTTTTCACACGACTCAAGTATTCAGTTCAGGCAATAAGCCGGAAACTTTCTAAAAAAAAAGCAGGGCGTGGTATCGGAAAAAGTTTTCTTGCATGATATTCTATGGCAGACGTAGGTCATTCGTAACTAGTAAGCTAAATTTCGAAGACTTCCCATTCACCCATAAACGCTAAATTAACCCTATTTAACCACCTTTTTCAAGATAATTTTTGATTTATAAAAAAATTGAAATTAAGCTTCCGACATGAGTTCTAGGAGGATTTTCGGGTCGCTGAACACGAATCCGAGGTCATTTTCTCGAAAAATTCATTCAATGAGCGGAAAATCAGGAAAATTTAGTCATTGTCATATAAATTCGATAATTTTTCACTCGATTATCGTTTTATTCAATAGGCAGGCGCTTATTTCGATCCAAAGTAGACCAAAACCACCTACTCTGTCCAATAGTCAGAGTATAATTCTTGATTTGTTTCAGTGCATTTGGGATGAAACTGTTGACAATTATAAATGACTAGTTGTAAAGTAAGTTGTACTAAGACTTACAATATTTTAATGACTGATCGATAATCAAGAAAACTTCGAGGATAAATTAACAGCAGAAAAAATTATCAACAATTCAACATACGAATCGCTTAGATGCAAACCATCTCTTTCATAAAGCAAATTATGCAAAATTACAGCAGCCTATGCTTTTCACTAATTCTTTGGAAAGTCCAAAGCCCTATGAAAAAAGTATTCATTCATTAACTAGTATGACAAATACAATTCCACAAAACGGCGAGCTCTGGTTCAAGTATAGTCGTAAATTCTTTTGGCCAAGGTGGCTCTAAATGGTCGTAAACTTTCACATAAGGCAAATGCTTCATTCCCAATTAAAAGTATCAGGAAGCATGATAAGGATACACTGGAATGTCTGTGAATCACACTCTTCACGGACCGACATTTTTGAACTTGTATATGTTCACCATCAACAGCTATAATCAGTGGCGGCTCGTGAATTTTTGAGAGAGGAGGCTGGACATAAAACGTTTTTGTAAAAATATACTCTATTCACAGCCTTTTAACCTTTGCACAGCGACCTTACCAGCTACTTCAGTGACAAAATTAATTGTTACCCAGCAAGAACCAACGTGGAGGTAGAGTTTCTCTTGGCAAAAAATTTTTTTGTTCGTTTTTTGTCTTTTATTTTTTTTGGATTTTTAATATTTTTTTCTTTTTTTTGGAATTTTTCATATTTTGTTTTTTTTTTATTAATTTTATTAACTTTTTTTATATATTAACGGAATTCTACGGTCTTTAGTTTGCGAAAAATGATCAATAATATTATCAAAAAATGTATCATTTTGTTTTAAGTGTTTTACTAAATCTTTTTCAATAGATATTAAACTAACATTGTATAAACGATTTTGGCCCATTGTATTTGGCATGTAAGTTTTAATTCGTTTGAGAATAGAAAATGATCTCTCCACCGATGCCGACGTGACAGAAATGGTGACTGTCAAACAAAGTAGTTTATAAAACTGAGGTAAAACTTGTTGCAAATCATTGTCTATCATATATTTTATCATATCGGCGAGACTGTCATACTGGCCTAAAATATCTTTATCCGAGTATATAACGCATAATTCATTGTGCAGTGCTATTTTATCAAAAAAATTATATTTTGGAACTAAGTTATCTTAAAGTGTATTGGGAAACTCTTTTGAAAAAGATTCGAAAAATCTTCTATTCATCAAGTCAAAAAACTTCAATTCATGTAAATCGGAAAATCGAATCTCAATTTGACCTTTAATAGTATCTAAAATTTCATAAAAAAGTTGTTTATAAAGTAGTTTCTTGTCTACCAAATTATATGTTTTCCTCCTTTTCGCGGGAGGAGCCTCATCAGTTGGAAAATTTTCGAATAAAATATTAAAATGAAATTCTGTATTACGGAAACTTGAAATTTTTCCAATGAGATGTTTCAAACGATCTCTTGAATAAATTATATCAGTGAATTTATGTTGTAAAATTTGAAAAATAGGATCAGTTTGTTCAAATATTGATTTAAAATTATCAAGAAAAAACAAAAATTCTTCATTTTCTAAATAAGATTTTAAACCAACAGCAGCATTTAATGAAACCTGATCTGTTGAAAAGTCATCACTGTTTAATACAAAATCAAATGTTTCAATTAATTTGTCTTTATTTTTATGGATGGTAAATACTGCACGTGATGTAAAATTCCATCGAGTTGGAGCATTACAATGATTTTTTTTAAAACTTCGTCTTGTCAATGGTTGTCAATACTACTATTAGTATTAACAATGATCGATTTTGATAGTTACCTGACATTACTAATCCTTTCAAATCCGGTAAAGGCCGTTTATTTAAAAGAAACACTTTTATCATATGTTAATTCACTAAATGGATTTTATAAAAGGCAGCAACTAACTCACTAACACTCATTTTAAATTTACAACAGACAACAATCTAACCTTACTTCGCATGGCGTGACAACACATAAACAAGCACTGACTGACCTACTCAGCAGTCGGCAGAACGCACGTCTCGTATTTCATAGATTGCTAGCGGCTGCCGCAGGCTAGCCTCCAGAGGGTGTTGCCATTTTCGCTGATTTACCCAGTTGGCGCTCGGATTGGTCGGAAAAACGGCAACTGCGTTGAACAACACATGCTCAGCGTTTGAGATATATAGAGTCTAGCTTCAGGGCACTGTTGCCAGATTAAAAATAACTACTGAGAACGGGGAATTAATTGTAAAATTTTAAAAATTATCAGAGAAACAGGAAATAAAATAGAGAATGATCATTAAGATAAATTGGTGAGGAGGCTGAGCCTCCTTTGCCTCCTTCGAGGAGCCGTCACTGGCTATAATGCAGTTTGAAAGATGTGACATCCTTTTAAAAGTTGCTGCTATGTTTAGCCATTGTTTCTGATTGGGTTGTCTCCTGTTTATTCTGCTTTCAAAATGTAACAAATATAAGCACTAATTTCACTAATATATTCCCAATCAATAGCTGTAGTGTAAATCCTTGAACGTATTTCCACTCGCCAGAAACCTATGAATGTACGAGAATATCATTACTACTATTGAATTGAAAGTTATATGATTTATATTATATCATACCAGTTCATTGATGTGTTTTTATTGCTGACTTATCAACATAAGTAACGTACATTAATAACTATTATTGTAATGTTGTACGATTATTTGTAGGTACAACTGTAAGTGATAAAAATGGAAACATATCGGCGACGCCTTCTTCTGACTTTCACTGAAGAAAGAAAGTGGTGATAATCGAACAGAAAAATATATTTGCCGAGACCAATTGCATTTTTTAATAACGATACAGCATCGATTACTTGCGACGATGGAGGAAAAGAAGAAAGTGATGAAGATATATTACAAGCAATGGACTCTGATCTAGTGGCAGGACTAACTTCATATCGTTAGAGGAAACGAGTATTGGAAGCTTTAGAAGCAACTGCTCAACCGCCAGCAGAATTAGATGAATACGCTTCAATAATAACACTTTCCATAAAGAAATTCTGCGAAGACCAAAATTCACATTTTGCATAAGTATTCTGGGTTTAGTTCAAAAAAATCAAAATACCACTACAGTGTTGATACCTCTGCCCTTCCATGACGTCATACTTCCGATATGAAACATCTTTCACCTATGAGTTCTGTAATTTTCATGCATCAGTTCAACAATGTGAGTACATATTTTCCTTTTTGTGAATAAGTCTACTTTTTCTCTTCAACTATTTGGTTTGATTTTTTTTTGTTCCAAAACCATTACTATATTACATAAGTTTCTTATCTAATTTGAATACACTAACCTTAATATAACAGCAGTCATTTCTTTCGGGGTACATTAATATCATAAATATTTGTTTTCTATCCCTTGTCATAGTTACTTCACAACCCATCAGCTCCTCATGATCTACAAAGCATATACTTATCATGGAGTACTGTCCCCTTTTTTGGAGTTCAACTCCCAAACATTCGCTGAAGCTCTTATATTCTATTCAGAAGAGAACTATTCGCCTGGTTGGTGATTTCACACTTACGAATTCCTTCATCTCAAACATCGTCGGGAGGTGGGGATCTCGTCATTCTCTTTAGATTTCTCCATTGTCGGTGCTCTTCGCAAATCTCGTCTGTTATTTCATCACGGTCAATTCTAGGTAGGCAGACTAGACAATCACAGAATGGCCATCTTTTCACTGTCAGTCTCTAGACCTACCAAACTTCTCTCTACTACAATTCATTTATCTATCGAACGGGGAAGTTGTGCAACTTTTCGCCTATAGAGGTCTTTCCCTATTCCTATAATTTCCAAACATTCCACTGCTAGTTCAAACGATATTCCATGAACAGTATTGGTTTTCCTCAGGTGTAGTCAAAAAAATCTAACATAATATATATATATAGTTTGGTCTACTCTTCGTTACAATCCTTTAGACGCCTCACCATATAAATGAAGGGAGCTAGATATACTCGGGGAAAATTATAAAATACTTGCAGAAAATTTTCAAACAGCGTATAAGATACATCATCTACATATCTTGCTTGTAAGGAAAGGTCAACCCAGCGTTGCCGACAATGGCAACACCACATACTGTGTACTATTTCTAGTGATAATCATATACCGTATAAGAAGTGTACACCATGATGTCGCATACAGTGTGAAAACGCAAAGTAATAATGCTGCTTTTATTGCTGGCAATATTTTGCCCCGAGTGAAAAAGCTCTTTTTATTATTTCTTTTTTAGGTTGATCATTTTTGTTCCTTTATAAGAAGGAAGTATGTAGAACATGTTCAATGAATGTCCCAATAAACTGAATTAAGAAATGAAATGTACACCTGTTTTCTTAAAATTGCGTTCCCAAAGAATTTGTTTTCCCAAAATTGACGTCATCAGACTAAGACTAAATATCACTCATTTCTGTGGGGTTTAAAATGTTGCATTCCATTTAGAAAAGGAAAAACCTGCATATCGCGAATTCTACTTGCTTGTATCACATCCATTGTATGAGAGAGAAACACGAAGTCAAGGAAGAGCTAGGAAAAATTAGAGAACGAGTTGTGTCTAGATCTAGTCTATCAACTCACAAAATCGTATATAGCGATTCGTAAAACGCAAGCTTTATATACCAGGGAACAACCTTTATATCTCAATATCCACCGATAATTTCTGGAGAATACGAAAGAGGCTACTTACTTTTCCAATTTTTTTTCCAGATTTACTAAAGGTTGCATTGGTTGCCGAGAAAGATATTTAGGTTTAAAGTGTAATTGTGGTACATTTAATTTCATATTATTGTAATATACACAACTTTCATAACCTTCTCAATATTACAAATTCACATTTAGATTTACTTAGAATAGATATACCTACGTTTTGGGCAGACATTTCTATACAATCCTAAAAATCTGTCCTACGTGATAAGCAATTAATAATTAATTATCAGGCACACCTTATTTATTAAAACGTCCATGTATGAGTTATTCATTGCGTTCTCATATAAAAAAGATAAATGAGCATTATAACTCGTTATCAGATATAGTTTGTCTCCGAACTTGTGTCCTCCAAATGTCATCGATCATCCTGTACAAAAGGTAAATAATGTAATAGGTATTGTATTTAGTTTTGAGAAAGTTTTGTGTTATTCCTGTCTGTCTTTCGAAAATGTTATGAATGATGTTGCGAATGTATAGTATAATGCAGAAACGTGTATATTCCATGCAAAAATATACATTACTATTCACGCAACCAGTTCGTTAACTTTTGGATGTTCTCCTTTTATTATGGAAAACAATCATGGTCATTACTCCCTGTTAGTTCAGAAGTTATCAACTTCATTATTCCGAATGGAAAGCTTTATGTATATAGCATTTCTGAATTTTTCACATCAGATCTATTTACTTTTGAGTAGCTATTGCAATATTAGTGCGCCTATAAGTAACAAGCCTGACAAGGGGAAAAATGACATAATAGCGATTGAACAATTGATAAACAATGTCGGAAAGGTTTTTCTAGTACAGAAATTATAATTTTAAAGTTGCGAAAACATGTTTTGTCAAATAAATTTTATACCGAGACCTTCTTTAAGAATTGTATATGTTTCTGAATTAAACAGGGGGACTAATTGAACAGGAGGAAGCTCCCTTACCAAAGAAAACAAGATTGGAATTGCAAGTACATTGTTTGAATTTTTTTGGCGAATTTGTGGTAGATGAGTTCTACCAAATTCAGCTTTTTGAATGTATTCAAAAATGTTCATATTCAGAAAATTTCTTAGTAAGCGGACTTCAGAATATACAATTACTGTTTTCTCCAATTTCAAAACTTCTGACTAAATAACAAACACATAGTCCAGTCAAAAGTGTGAAAAACATCTAAAATTTTATAGACCGTATGAAAATGGAAAATTCTTTTTGCATCGTATTCAGGATAGCCTACACAACGTTAGTCAGAAGAAAATTTGTTCGAAAAATAGAATAATTAAAGTTGCTCGGGTAGCAATGGTAAATTTTCATTTTCCGGAGTTTCCGGCAAACTGTCTGTTGATAACTCAAAAACGAAAAATCTTATCATATTCATGTTTCGACAAAAAATCGTTTGCTATTCGCTGACGAACCCTATTGAGTTTCAGGGGTCCTGCAATGAATACACCCTTTTCTGGAGGGTTGAAAATTTAAAAAAATCAAACCAAAGTATAAAATGAATTGATTCAAAACTTTTACATCAAATTTAGGTAAATTAAAACAGCTTTCACCCAAATTTGAAAAAAATCATTCAACAACAATGACAACAAAAATGTAAATTTAAATTTACACCGTACTTTAACTATTTATAACATACGGCGATGAACTAAAGGCTAGGATACTTAGCTCCAACGCATACTCACACACACACACTCTTTAAAGTTTACTTGCCTAATAGGCCACAGTTCTGTGTAAGTATGAAGAAATATAGATTAAATTCTCTAAATTATGAAGACAACTTAGACTATTCAGCATAAATATGGTTATCAAGACGAATAAACGTAAAACATTGAATCATAGGTGAGATTCGCACCCACATTCCTGGATGTCTAGACCAGTGTGTTATCTATTCATCTTAGTATTGTTGAATGTTAAATAATAGTCCAGTTATCACCAACTTAATATAGTGGTAAATTTGAAGCCCCTTCCTTAAACATATCTATACATAGGTATTCAAGGAATTGCATAATTTTGTTAGTTATGCACATTTCTGTGTTGGTAAAACAATACAGTGGACCTCCGGTAATCCGGCCCCTGTCTAATCCGGCACCCCCTGTAATCCGACATGGTCTGAGTTTGCAATGGGCTGAAGAGAATGGTGCATCCTAAAACGAACTTCTACTTTTGAAAAGACTGAGGGACAAAGCTTTAATCTCGCGTTTCAACAATGTTAAAAAAAAAATTGATGAATATTTTCATGCTTCTTAAATTGATTGATTCATAATTTTTGATTATTTTAGTATGTACATTCGTTTGTACACAATTATTTCCTAATGTAAAATTATTGCATATTTTTTTGTAAGTTCTATAGCATTAATGACGTTAATTTTATAATAAAACGTAAGCTCTCTATTGTGTTGTTTAATTTACTAAATTTGACATACATAATGAAGTATGATTTGTACTTCAGAGTACATATATATAACATATAGAATCTTATCATTGGGTATGTAATTTGTCGGATTACAAGGTACTCTTTTGTAAAAAATTCCGGACTATAGGGGGTCTTAGGCAGTACTCTATAATCCGACAAATTCGATAGTCCGACACTGCCCTGAAAATGTTTGTCGGATTACCGGGGGTCCACTGTATTGACAATATTGATTTCAAAATTTAAAAGTGAAAATTGTGTTTTTCCTCAGACTTATTATTGTGCGATATGCAGGTACTGTGAGAGTCAAGATTCAAAGATGCTTTGTAAGAAAAAGTTGAGATATCTAAAGACTTTATAGCATTCATTAATTTTGAACACAAAGATCTCTCAATTACATGTTTGCGACTGTTTATTTCATATAAACTTTCAAGTTCGACAAAAAGTACCAGCATGGTTGATATGTATTGATTGATTTTTCATTCTCAGCGGAGGTAGTTTGAGGGAATGTTGTGTATGTTCATTGAAAGGTAAGTTAGCAATGGGAAACATTTTTCAGAACAGACAATTCTTAAATGATGGCATGGTTATCATTTTTCCGGTATTGAAAATATATAATACATATACAATTAAGTATACGAGGGCAAGTTGGGAAGTCCCTGAAAATTTGAACAAGAAATTATTTATTTGGTCAAAACTTATTGTATTTTTCAACATAATCTTCTTTTAACCCGTTACACTTCGTCCACCAGCGTTTCTATAATTTTTCGATCCCTCCCAAATAATACGATTTCGTAAATCCTTCAAAATAGTCATTTGTTTCAGCGATGACCTCATCGTTGGGGCGAAATCTCTTTCCGCCGAGCCATTTTTCCAAGTTTGGAAATAGATAAAAATTGCAAAGGGGCAAATCTGAAGAATACGGTGGATGACGAACCAATTCGTAGCGCAATTCATGCAATTTTGCCATAACGACTGCGGCCGCTTTCACTTCAAATCGGCGTCGAATCGATCCAACAGCTCTGCATTATATACGCTGGTGATCGTATTTCCCTTTTTAAGATTATTGATATGGACGATTCCGTGCGCATTCCAAAAAACTGTCTTTGTTGTTCGATAAGCCCACTTTGGCCTTTTCTGGCTTCGATTCGGTAGAACAAGTCCACTGTTTCGACTGTTCTTTGGTATCTGGTGTGTTGTGATGGATCCATGTTTCGTCCACGGATACGAAACGGCGCCCAAAGACCTTCTTATTGCTCTTGAACATCGCCGAACACTTCTTTGAAGTTTTCACACGGTCGCGCTTGTCAACAGAGAGCAAATGCGGCACCCATCTGGCACATAGCTTTCTCATATTCAAAAATTGATGCAGAATGTTCCGTACCCGCTCGGTTGAGATGCCCATAGTCTCAGCAATCTCGTGCACTTTAACTCGCGGATAGTCCAATATCATACCATGGATTTTATCGACGATTTCTGGCGTTGTAACCTCAATTGGACGACCAGAACGTTCGGCGTCCATTGAGGTCATACTACCACAACGAAAATCAGTAAACCACTTGTGAATCGTCCCAATCGATGGTGAAGAATCCTCATAAAGTTCAACAAGCGATGCTTTGGTTTGGGTAATGTTTTTTGCACTTTTTTCCATGTTTACAAAAATCTTCAAGGCTGCTTGCTTTTCGATGAGTACCAAAACAGAACTGAAAGACATATCAGTTTGAAAATTTCAATGCGTTCTAGTTAAAGTTTTATTTTTCAGGGACTTATCATCTGCCCTCGTAGGAACACCTTGATTATATTTTCATCACATTTTCTTATAAAAAAAAGTAATTATAAAAAGTCACTTCATATCTTAGGGATAAATTTAACTTCTCAATTTTTCAATGCTTTATATGCCAATTATAGATAATGTAAGCTAATCTCATTGGTATTATTCTTGTCTGTATGTTGTTCATTTGGATAAATTATAATCTTACAATATTTATTACAATATTCAAAAATTTTCCACTTCGAATAGGTTGAAATTTAATTTATTCAAAACAATCTTCACTCCACATATGTATTCATACATCAATAATGAAACTTAAATTTGATATTAAAACATAACCAGAGAGAAGTTCTTTAGATTGATGATACAATGTAGGTTATGTAACTCATTCATGTCTTTAATTTGTTGTTCAAGATAGACCTTCTATGAGTTAATAACATTCCGCTCATTATTAGGTACGAGTACCTATATGATGAAAATAACTCATATTTGATACGAAATATTCAGAAATCCGCCTAAAAAGTATATCGTTTCATTTGGAATAAGAAAGAATTTTCATAAAATATTGAAAAAATTCAGCAAATTGCTATAATCTTTAGTTTCTAAAATTTTATTCAGATAATAAAAATTCCCATCGAACAGGTTGCCTGAATAGGCTTGCATAATATGCCAAGAAGGATGTCTTGTTCAGGAATAAAAAAATTAAAATTGTTCAAGGTCCAAAGCATACTCCCCTAACAAAACCAACTTAGAAATTTTGACATTCACAATTTTTATATTCTATCTACTATACGTCTCAGTTGACGAATAGTCTCAAGGAAAAAGTGGCTGTGTAAATGCCACATCTTTGACTGACTAAGCAACTTCTCCAAATTGTGCTTGTTGTGTATTAAAGTCAGGTTAAGAAGAATTACGCGAGACCAAGAGTGAAGAGAAAGGTTTCTGATCGAGGAGGTTTTGGACCTTGAGATATAAAATGACCATGATTTGCATTCTTATGAGTTATCAACTGAATTATAAAATTCACAAGACTTCCACCAAAAAACACTAGGTGGTCAGATTATTTCCGTAAAATTCTCAAACATTAATGCTCGAAAATATGAATATATAATTAATTAGTACATGCTTAAAATTTTAAAAGTTATTACCTTTTCATCCAATGAATCTATTACATTTATGGGAATTGTGAATAATAATTTAAGAGCTAGTGCCACATATTTTATTGATTGAATTGAAATTTCGAATTTTACATTTTTCAATAAAATAAAAAAGTCTACAACTTTACAAACCAATTTGCCTTACATTTAAGCGCTTGGCTGTCACTAAGTTTTATTTAACTATTTACACTCAATTATTAACATTATCAATTCTAACAAAGAAATAATTTTAAACTAAAATTATTATTCAATTTAACGTATACTTTCTGATATAATTGTGATATTTCGAAAAACACGTAGTTATGTTATTCCTGATAAAGTCCTAATTAATCACGTGTACAGCGTGTATTGAAATCAACTACCATTCATAGTTGATCGGATCAGAGTGAAGTTGCACGGCTGGAATATTGAACTAATAAAAATCCCAAAGAGATCGAAATCAAAATTCTGCAGTGTCTGAAATATTAATCAATCTGGAAATGTCACCCACTCAACTTAAATTTTATTTCTCAGACATTTCTATTTATCTATGGGGATTCGCATTTTGTGCATTTTCCCCTTCTGTCGGTGACATTCGAATGTCAATGGAATAGCCACTATTATTATTTATAATGATTCTTGACACAGGTAAATTCACGGGAAATAGGTCACACTAAAACATATGCTTATTATTTCCGTCTTTACGTACGTTTCCGTCTCACGACCATCATCAGAAGACGTATCAATGTCTAAAACGGGATTTCTCAAAACTAATTGTATTCGCACAAAGCATCCTTATCGCACCAATTTCAATTTAAAATGCCCACGTGACTCCAAGTCATTGAGTCAGATTTATACTAATTTAATTAATTAAAACCCTTGCAAATTCCTACATGAGTCTTTATAGTGTTAAAAGTATATTTTAGGTAGAATAGCAATATTTCTAATAAGGTTTCTTCTATCGCCTCATAAATCTTTAATAACTGGATCGAAAGCGGATACTTGAGCGCTATATTTTTTGGTTTCAGTCGTATACAGACTTTGTTCGACATGAGTTCGTATATTATAAGAGAATTGTTAAGCAGTGGATTCTTGAAACGTATACATATACTTGAAACATTAATGTGTTACAGTTTCGATTATTCGTGTTTCTGTTCGTTTCGGTGACGTGGGCATTTTTAATTGAACTTGGTGCGATAAGGACGCTTTGTGCAGATACAATTAGTCTTAAGAAATCCCGTTTGGACATAATACGTCTTCTGATGATGGCCGTTAAATCGAAACGTACGTGAAGACGAAAATAATAAGCATATGTGGTAGTGTGACCTATTTCCCGAGAATTATTATTATTATAATAATTGATAGTTTGTGGTTTTAAATTCAATTGAATGAAACCGTTGATTATCTTGATTTGTGTTCAATTCAATTTTTGATTGAGAAATACTGAAATATAATATTATGTATTTCTACTGAAAATAATCAATTCAACAGTTATAGAAATTTTTCAGACTTATAGATTTGTTTGAGGATTCATTGTTAGTTCAACTTATACCGATGGTGTAAGTAAGATTCAATAATAAGTACCTCAAGAAAAAATTGCTCCAATAAGTATATTGTATTTTCCATGAAAATTAGGAAGTACTTTCATTTTCGATACAACATGATTTTACATGAAGGCAGTCTTAGCGACGAAAGTTATTATGTAAAAAGTTTGGAGGTAGAATCACATTATATTCACCGAAGCTCTGCAACTTTTCTCCACCACAGAAAATTGCATTTTTTTATTGTTAATTGGGGCTTCTAGACTACAAGTAGAGAATTCTGCATTGTTGATCGCAATTTTTATGCTCAACAAAGCCTTGAAGTTGTCCAGAAAATACAGTTTTCCAATTAGTTCATTCAAGCTGAATACCTTTTCGAGTATCTTTCAGTACTTTATATCTGAAGGACAAATATCCAGTCAGAAAAAAAAATATCGGATAGGCTGAGTTAGTTTTTTAAGAATTCATCGAATATAAAAGGGGTATCAAACTAAATATAACCAAACACCACATCAATAATTAGAAATCCAAATACGTATTTGCGCAACTATGTTATCATTCTCAATATCTATATGTTCTCATAGTGATCCATTGAGGGTGGAGAATTGTTGTCGAAATATTTATTCAGATTTTTGAATATCAATGTGATGTTTGAGTAGTTACGATTTGGACGATTGTACAAGAATTCAAAACAAATAATAGATTGTTCATTTAATATGACATATGAAATTATGAAAAAATGTTTGCATCGAAGTTGAATCCGAGGGATAGTTTTATGTTTGTTGAATTGGAGTCACACTGGCCTTCGTATGGTTGTAGTGAAATTCTATTTTTGCTCTTCATGTTAGTTAATGTTACGATTGTTGAATAAAAATATACAAATCTATTTTATTAAGCACTGCAGTGGAATTGAGCGGTTATCAAACGGAAGTAGAAGTGACAGTTATCACAAAATAACGATTTCTTTATAAAGTCTCAAAAATTCTGGCACAAAATTCAATGGAGTTAAAATAGGCAACAACGATGAACCATCAAGTTAGCGTTGGAAATAAACATTTATTGATTGTTTGGTTCCATGTTGACAGATCAGTTTGACAAATCATTTCCACTGTAATTGTTTGGTGGGAGCTAGCCTAAACCAGAAACAGTTTGCATGTTCGAAGATCGAAATATCTCAGTTATTTATCGTACAATAGCCGATTGTGATCAAAGTATACCTGAAAGTGAAAGACCTAGAATGTTCACCCAAAATGGGGCAAACAGATTGGTGAGTAGCACCAAGAATAGAATTGTAGTGTCTTTCGCCGATACAGTATAACACTTGTAAGAAGGGAATTGGTCATGCATAGTCTAAAAACACGAGAGAAATGACCACGGATAACGCGATTCTGTTGCGTCATTGAAGCGAACACAGTTTGGAAATGACAGTGCATTGTTATGGATGACAAGAAGTTCTTAACTGTAATCAATTCAGAGGAAGCAAAATTCACAGACAAAATATTGGTTTGGTATGAGATTTCTATTAGAGTGGTATCCAGGCCTAATGAGGGACCGGTAAGAGTCATCAGCGGTAGGTGTATTCTGTCTAACCAAATTGAATGATTTCATTCACGAGCATCCTGCTGAAGACCATGTTTTGCCAGGTTCGGTATCGTGCCATTACCCACCAGATATTCGAAATTACAACAAGGGCAAAACATACCATTCGTACCGAATCACCCCCCCCCCCCCCCACCCCATGCACACATACCTTACGCTTGTCTAACGATGTTTTTTGGGCACTTTTGTCTAGAAAGGTCTACGATGGATGTGAAGCTCTGAATCAAGATCAATTAAAGCGTGGGATATATATAAAAACTAGAGATATAGATGTCGAAGTAGTCCAAAACTGAATGCGGAGATATCCATAGAAAATTGTACCTTATTCAGAAGCATTCATTTCATTTAAGTTTCTAATTTTGTCGCTTATAATATTGTTAATTATAGCATATAATAAATTGCAGTAAAATTATCTGTAATGTTTAATCATTTGATAAAGTAATTTGTGCCAAAACTGTTGGGACATATGTTATTATATTGTATTGATTGTCGTAATTCATATAGAATCAGCGTAGGTATTTTCCATGGTTATCGTAAGTTATTTACGATGATTTTTTCCGCAAATGATGAAGATAATTTTACAGTGGTAATTTATTGATTTTCAATATTGAACCTCTTTTATAAAAGGTTATTAGGGCTTGTGTTTTGTGATCATGCTTTGCTGCCAACATCAGATTTCGTAACCGCTCAACGCAATTGCAACTATTTTTTCTTAGCATCAAATAAATAAATTGAAATTTTTTTATCGAACAATCGTATGAGTGGATAATGAACACTAGATCATTCTCAAAAACTTTTATGGAAACCATAATATAATCTGAATATTTGAAGATTATATAGAAACTGCATTCTTCCTATTACTACACCGTTTTACATGTTTCCCATTGGTCAATGAAATTCATTAACCGTTGTTTTATTTTGGACTTCTTCTGGTAATCTCTGGGGAATTCATATACTATGTGTCTTGGACTGTGAAGGGGAGAACTTTGTTGATTCAATATGCATTTCGAGTCAGATTTATGCATTAATGTCGATATTGAAGCCTGACCATTTTTCACGAAGAAATGAAAATATCTAGAAACAAGATAATCTAGAAATTTATGGCAAGCCAAAATCAACACGTGTTATAAAAAAATTATCAGAAAGGCATGATCTTTTTTCGAGGAAAAGTACCTAGGTTTTAGTTTAAATTTATTTCAACGTTAGAATAACAAAAGCAGTCACTCCTACATAACAAGTAAATAAATTTTACATTGAAATTTTTATACTATAATACAACTTAGTTTATTTCGATACAGATGAAATTATATAACATTAGAAATTAATTTCACATATTGAATAATATTATTTTAATTATTGATTTTCAACACCTTTGCAGACAGACCCTACATTCCTATAATCCCATTTCAGCGTTTTATGCATGATTTTGGTGTATATATGTATTTATAAGTAGAATAGTTTCTTTTGCCAATTGTACGTACTGTAAAAAATGTAAGCTATTTAAAAAAATGCAAATAATGTTTACGTTCCAGTCGACTTGTAGTGAAAGATTACGATTGCGAAGACATCACTAAACTAAACATATATTCATTTATTCATTCTAATGAATATTGTATTGATATCATTTCATCATTCTATTATAGGCCAATGACCTTGTACTAAAAAATATTAATCGCAGGATGAAGATTAGAAAATCTGGTTCATTGCCATATTTAACAAAAGCACATGACAACATCGATAATGAATATAATTTTGTTGGCTTGTAAATGTTGAGATTCATAAACTGATGAGTGTTTGAACATCAAAAATATTTCTCTTCCAACATTTTATAGCAAAATATGGTATCGTAAAAAGTAAAAAACAAATTGGAAACAATCACGTAACTTGCATATCACTAGTTCAATTTTTTACTAGTTAATAGCACATAAAACAAATTTTACCGATGGAGTTTGTTGAGGGCAAAAATATTGAAAAATTTCAACTTTGCCGACATATTGTTTTGGAAATGTATATTCAAAAAATAGTTATTTCCGTCGATAAACATAAATAGTTAAATAACAATAGGGAATAGAGATAATTGTTGACACAAAGTGCCATACAAGCTGTTTCAAACTGCTAATAATTCATTCTAAGGAAACCACTGCATGAAAGAATTGATAATATATTGCGAATACAATTTCGCTCACAATTTATTATATAAATAAGTGTTCTTTTTGTTCTTTCATAACAATTACAATCAATTATAAAATTGTCATTCATTGAAAAATACCAGAAGTAATTTATTTTTGGACCCAATATTGGGGCTGTTCTTTTAATTTAGACTGCTGAATAACTCGTCTGTGCTATAACACATATTGTTAATTGAAAACAGATTCATCAAAATCTGATGGTAGTGAAAGTTAAATTCTCAATTTTCATTATTTGTCAATACCATAAAAGTACCTATTCATAATTATTGTGCAATCATATTTAGCACAATAATTCAGAATAATTCGTCTGTGCTATAACACATATTGTTAATTGAAAACAGATTCATCAAAATCTGATGGTAGTGAAAGTTAAATTCTCAATTTTCATTATTTGTCAATACCATAAAAGTACCTATTCATAATTATTGTGCAATCATATTTAGCACAATAATTCAGAATAATTCGTCTGTGCTATAACACATATTGTTAATTGAAAACAGATTCATCAAAATCTGATGGTAGTGAAAGTTAAATTCTCAATTTTCATTATTTGTCAATACCATAAAAGTACCTATTCATAATTATTGTGCAATCATATTTAGCACAATAATTCAGAATAATTCGTCTGTGCTATAACACATATTGTTAATTGAAAACAGATTCATCAAAATCTGATGGTAGTGAAAGTTAAATTCTCAATTTTCATTATTTGTCAATACCATAAAAGTACCTATTCATAATTATTGTGCAATCATATTTAGCACAATAATTCAGAATAATTCGTCTGTGCTATAACACATATTGTTAATTGAAAACAGATTCATCAAAATCTGATGGTAGTGAAAGTTAAATTCTCAATTTTCATTATTTGTCAATACCATAAAAGTACCTATTCATAATTATTGTGCAATCATATTTAGCACAATAATTCAGAATAATTCGTCTGTGCTATAACACATATTGTTAATTGAAAACAGATTCATCAAAATCTGATGGTAGTGAAAGTTAAATTCTCAATTTTCATTATTTGTCAATACCATAAAAGTACCTATTCATAATTATTGTGCAATCATATTTAGCACAATAATTCAGAATAATTCGTCTGTGCTATAACACATATTGTTAATTGAAAACAGATTCATCAAAATCTGATGGTAGTGAAAGTTAAATTCTCAATTTTCATTATTTGTCAATACCATAAAAGTACCTATTCATAATTATTGTGCAATCATATTTAGCACAATAATTCAGAATAATTCGTCTGTGCTATAACACATATTGTTAATTGAAAACAGATTCATCAAAATCTGATGGTAGTGAAAGTTAAATTCTCAATTTTCATTATTTGTCAATACCATAAAAGTACCTATTCATAATTATTGTGCAATCATATTTAGCACAATAATTCACTAATTCAAGAGGTATACAGATTGAGTCATATCGAGCGGTGTTTAGGATTAATGGGGGAATATGAGAGAGAGCCAGATGCGTATTGTTAATAAGATAAACAGAAGAAGAACTTGTGTTGTGCGATGGGGAAAGGGGAGTGTGCATTGCACAGATCAAATTGTTATTTAATAAGAATTAGAGATGAGTTCCTATTCAACGATCTGTTATCATTTACAACTGTTGTTGCATAAAAGCAACTCTTTGACTGTAGCCTATTTTGTCTAATATCAAATAGTAACTGCTAATTTATACCCCTTATTCTAAATAGTTATTTTGAGATTTAAGATAGAAATAGCAGTAATAGTACTCATATTATGATTACGGTATTTCTATTTGGAGATAACAGTTTTGCCCATCTCTAGTAGAAATACTGGTCTGTGTCGTTAGTTAAGGGGTACTGACATGTACCTTATGAATCACGTCCATTTTGTTTCAGGTTGGAGATACATATTATTCTCATCTGCGTCGATTCTTTATCGCACTTATTAACTGGCAATACACCGGGCTATTTGATTCAATCTGTATATTCCCTAATTGTTCCATTTATGGAAACGATGAAATTTAATGTTTAATATAATGCACATACTTCAGAAATTCTAAAACAAGTGTTCGAAGATGTTCATAGTATGTCATTGTTGAATAAATCAACTAACGAAACTACGCTGTAAAATACGATTATTCTTGTTAAAATTTTGCTCCATGGAATAAGACAATAAACTAAAATTCTTTACCTTTTTTGGATTTTTTTTCACTTCAAGATGACTTTGTGTTTAGGTTTTACATAATACAGAATGATGTGCAAACAGAAATAAATATCAATGAGGACGCATATTGTAATATTTGTAACATACTTCGATACAAATACTATAATTGCTAATACTACATTATGACTTTCTGATTATTATTGGGTATTATTAAATTTCAACTAATCTCAAACATGGAAGCTCGATAAAATGAAAGCAAATTTTAAGAAATATTGAATATTTCAGGATAATTTTTTGAATAATTCATGATGAAGTTTTCGTTCTATACGTTGAGCAGTGTCAACACGTCAGTTAGTCCCAGACAGCTGTTTAGTTCTTCTACGAGGCAGACCGATACAGTTACTCTATGGCAGAGGTATAACTATCACTTTCGAAAATATTTGAAGAACTTTGATGTTCCAACACCAATTGCCGGAAAGCAGATTTCCCACTGCGAATATTATTCACAATGCCACGCATTGATAACAATTGAAAGTAAAATACAAAACAAAACTTTGTCTATTGATTCTAATACGAAATGTGTTAGAATTTCACTTTGCACTGTTTCGATGCCTTTACCTGACGGTTGTATTTCTAGTTGTTTCCTCGTCGATTCTTTGAATGGTGAGATCTGTTCTATCAATGAGTGGCATTGTGAAGAAAATGCTCAGTGACACATCTGCGTTCTGGAAAATGGTGTTGGAACATCTAAGTTCTCCAAATATTTTCGAAAGTGGTTGTTAAGTCTCTGCCGGACTTCATCGTCTGGCTTGTTTCACGAGAAGAGCGAAACAGCTGTTTTGAACTGAAAATACCGAAGTGTTTATATTGTACTTTGCATCAATTCATGATGATGTTATTTGATTGAGAAGGCTTTAGGAAAATGTAAAATATGATATATTATGCAGATCAATATAAATTATTTATCAAAAGATACCATACAAGAGTTAAATTAAACAAGTAGTGAAGATAATCCAAAAAAAAAAGATTTAATTGAAATTTCAAAGTTCGAATAATGAAACATGCTACCCTAAAGAAAGGAAATTCGTAAATTCGCTAACTTTTATTAGGAGATATTCCAGATCTGGTTTTTAGATTTGGTTCAACCTATATGAAGATAAGCTATCTTCCAAAAACGTTCAGTGATTTCCATTTCAAAAATCGGAATCTCTTGCACCTATTAGGTAATATTTAAGTATCATTGTGCCTATGGTTTTATCGCTACAATTCAGAAAGTATACTATTAATCAGAATAAAGATACCGTGTAGAACGAAGATCTCAAATTCCATTTCTAATTTCTCGAGAATATGAGAAGAATAACATGAAGGTTAATAATTGCTTGTTCCACATCAACAAAACTTATTTAGATTTCTGAATATCGTCATATTTCTTTCGTTTTATTTGACTTCACATTAATTTTCTATTATGATAATAACATATGAGTCTTCATGAAGTCAATATATCAACCAATTCCGTCATCGTCAGCTAACCTATCCACACCTCCATTATGTTAATTAGTTAATGCCTTTTATTCTAAAAATTTGGATCTCTCTAAAACACTGTACCTACTTTATTAATGAAATTGCGCTTTTAACACTTTTTATTTTTCAAATAAAAGAAATGAAATCAATATCTTAGAATTTTAATACTGAACTCGAAATATATCATTTTAATACACAATGTTATTTTAATGCCATTTAAATTAGTACAATAAAATCGACTGAACATTTTCAGTATAGTAAATAAGCCGGTCTACGTGTAAAACTGGGGAAGTTGCTCAGATTTGAAAAATTTATTTTGCATCGGGTTTCAAATCCGAGCTTTTAGACTTTTGGCACTTTTTTCCGGCTTATTTACTGGACTATTTGTTACTCTATTGAGCACAACAAGTTCGTAAATTGTATGCTTTTTTGTTTTATTATTATAGTGATAAGGATCGTTCTGGTCGTTTTTAGTAAATTTCAAATACAAATCGACTGGAATAGGATAGATAGTACTACAAAAGTTTGTCCGAAAGTAAAAATCATTCAAGACTTACTACATATGCTTTTCAAGAGAAAACGAAGTATTAATATTATTTCACATTTCTTATTTTCATTTTCATTCTAATTCAATATTCAAATTGTTTCGATTAAATTTATGATATGAATTATCCAGAGTCAAAACCGCATTATATCGTATGGCTTAAAATTAGATATTGCGTAGCAAATGATACAATTATTGAGTATTCTTTGGAATTATTGTTACCAAAATGAAAATTTGGTTGAATTTGAATCTATCGAATCTGTAGTAGGTCTTAATGGAATTACTAACGTGTTCATTCTAATATACGCCATGCATCATGCATATATTAGGGCCTAGCTAAGAAATTGAAAATGCATGCGTTCAAAAACGATGTAGTACTATAATTTTACGAAGTGGTCGTGGACATGTGTATGACGTCACTCTACATAGGGTCACAACGTGACAAGCAACTAAATTCATAATAGGCTGTAGTTTAAAATACACTATTGTTAAAGCAGAATTAAGTTTAAATCGGCTAAAATCCGGAGTACTAATGAAATAAAAAAATACAAGCAGATAAATAAAGAAAATGTATGTTTTTTTAATATTTTCTCGTATTTGTTGGCGTATCATATGTGCGAGAACAGACACAAAGAAGTATTTAAATTTACCTACTTGAAGGATTTAAAAGAAATGTTGACATTTTCAAAAATATTATTAATCATTAAATGTACTTTCTGTAAACCACGTTTCTACGTTCGGGATACTATTCACGGCTGCATATTTTAAATGATTCCAGAACTTCCGCACACAATTCACTCTATAAAAAAATGTAATCAATATCTGCACTTTCTGAGCCTCCTAACATTTCTTCTTTCCTTTTCACTGAGCAATTTTTGAAATAAAGCCGTGTTCGTGAAATGTTCATGTAATCTCAAATTTTGAATATTGAATAGTTTTGGCATTAAGAATGTGTAGTAAATTCATTTTCAACTTATATGTTTCAACACACAGTGTCATCATCTGACCTAAGTTATAAACTGAAGTTACATTGACAGAGAACGACTTTATACTATAATAACTATAATTATTGAGTGGATGGGAATACCATTTCTTATAGAACATTTGCAAGACTACTAACTCCTCATTAGTTTTTCAAATGTCCTGTGTCAATGTAACTTCAGTTTATAACTTAGCTCTGATGATGACACTGTATGTTGAAACATATGTAAGCAATAGTTACATATAAATTCTCGGGAAATAGGTCACACTAACACATTTTCTGATTATTTTCGTCTTTACGTACGTTTCGGTCTCACGACCATCATCAGAAGACGTATCAATGTCTAAAACGGGAAAAATGTAAGCAATAGTGGATAATAAAAACATTCATTGTTTATTTAGTGTAAATTAATGGTTTTATTTCCATAACTTTAAAGTCAAATTTCGGAATTCTACAGATTGATCTATAAAAAAATAGTACACAACACAAAATTGTGTTTATTCTCATCCAATATAGGGTGGTAATTCTCCTATCAAATCCTATATAGTTACTTGTAACATCTTGGCCTCAATCAGTGACACATCTAGTATGAGTGATTCTCTACAGATTATCGAAATAACATGATATAATTGTGATGATTTATAAACTTCAACTTTAAATTTAACTGAGAATATTCTGTTGCCTTTGTTTTCAAGCCGATAGAAACTTTGTGTTACTTGATGGTTTCAATAATGATCTAAATAACAACAATGCTTTAATCTTGATTAAGCCAAGTACTGCGCAAGTTCAAACTATCAATTTTGGAGACGTGAATCCATCAAACAATGAAAGGTCATCTCTTACATCCATATTATTTCACCACAAAAGAAAACAAAAGGCTCACATGACAACTATCGGCTTGCAAAATAAAGCAACAGGATATTCTCAATTAAATATAAGTTAAAGTCTGAAGCATCACAATCATTTTATGTTATTTCGAGAATCTGCAGTCCCATTTTTGTTTTTTTTTAACCCATCTGTAAAACAGTGAAATTTGTAGTACGTGAATATTTTGCGAACACAGCATGGGTCTCAATTCAAACAAAGCTCAGTGAAAAGCAAGGAGAAAATGATTGGAGGTCCTGATGTTTTTTTTTTTGGAAAGTAAACCATCAATTGCGTGAGTTAATTGTCTGTCCTGGTATCATTTGAAAGTCCAACATTGAAAAGTATACCGAAAGTAGAAATAGTCCATTGGAATTGCCAATTTTTGTGTGAAAATGTTGAGCAGCAAGAGCATGTTAGGTAGATTTCGACTTCTAGAACACTAATTCCACAACCCGCAGATGAACTGATAGGTGATTCTTAAGACATGTATACAACATTTTTTTGCATTCTTGGCCATTGCAAAGAACGGCCAAAAAAGCCAAAAACCTTAAAAATCACCCTACGTTCATCTGCGGGTTGGGAAATTAGTGTTCTAGAAGTTGAAAGTTTCGCAAAAATACCAGGTCTGTATGCTGCTCAAAATTTTTACGTTTCATACAATTTTCATGTTTAATTTCGGTGAACTGAAGCGTGGTTTTGTAGTCAATGCTACAACTACAGAAATAACACTTGATGACTAATTATAGTGTCAACATTTCTGTTATAACCTCTAGTGGGTATATTTATTTACTTCTTTTTATCAACATAAATTATCTTTTCTTATCTGCAAGTTTAAGCCGATTTAAACAAAATTCTTCTATTTACAATAGTGCATTTGAGAACTATCGCCGCGTGTCTGCTATTATACCTTTAGTGGTATGCCACCTGCCACCCACATCTGTGACACTATGTACAGATACGTCATACAGCAGTCAAACAACCACTAGGCGCACATCAAACTGCATCTTGTCACTTCGAGTCATGCAACTTATACAAAACGCATTTGAATGATTAATGAAAAAATTTGGCAAATCTTCCTAAATACAAACATTTGCCAAATCATTGGAAATAATGATACACTTTATATGATCGGAGAACATTAATATTTCCCAAATATTTAGTTCTGATAGTTTGGCATAAAATATTTATCACACGGTACTAATAATACTTCATATGCTGAGTTTATATGTGCGGAATTTTTACTAATAGTATAATCACAACCACCCTGATCCATTACAGATTTTTTAAATATTATGCGCATTTCGCCTGCTACGCTAGAATCATCAGAGAAACAATCTGATGATGCTAGTAAATGTAGCTGGCGAAATGCACATACGATTTAAAAAATCTATAGTGGAGAAAGGTGTTTGTGATTTTAAATATGGTATTAATACATCACAGTAGGTAGGTACTTATTGATTATTTCAATCGGGTATCAAACTGAAAGTAAAAATATAGAAGTATGAAATTCTTGTTCCAATAAATATGCTTTTAGCTGAAGATTATACTGACAAATATCTTTCTATTCATATTCATACAAGATCTAAATCACCTCTTGTAATGTTTGTTACATTTTAAATATGAGGTTGTCACAAAAACATAGCATATAATCAATATATATGCTGAATCAGCAGTGTGTAATATTTCCATAGTTTCTCTATGCAAATAGATAAAGTAGATTTGTGGAAACGGAAATTTTCAAAGGGAGTAATCAACTGAATTAATATTAGGCGAGAAGATAAAGCACAAAAAAGACCAAAATGTTGAAAAAGAAATCGGCTGAACCGATTTTGACGTTTTTTTAATCGATTCAGGAAGTCATTTAGAAAAAATGTTACCAGTTTGTTTTTGTATGACGTGCATTTTTGTATTTCTACAGAGGAAAATGCATCTCTTTGAATGCACTTTCAGAAGCTGAAATTCAATATGAAAAAAAATTACCAGATATAACCAAAATAGCCCAGAGTTTCTTACTCTAGGGTTTTTGGGGTCGCTGATCACGATTCCGGTACCAGATTCAAGCTACGTCACACCTGCGGCATCCTAGTACCCAAGTCGTCTTTATGGGATTCATCAACATATTTTCTATAGAGTGAAACTTGTTAGGGAGGTTCTCTTGAGGTTTCCGGTGATGACAAGGACCCTCCATAGTCACCTGGTGGTCAAAATACCTTCTCCAGGGACTATATTTTATTTCAAATAATTATTTGTGGTGTAATTTACGATCATGCTGACATTTGACGGAAATGTTTATATGTTTACATTTTGCGTTTCTTTTTAGATTATTTGTTCATTGGTCCGAATTGAAAATGTTTTCTTCTACCACCATCCGTAGACATCTTCAAACATTACTTTCATTTACATCGATGTAAATATCAATAGATAATATGTTTTGAAAATAAAATAGTGTGTATTTATTATAATAGCTATCGGGTTACATGCATACATCTTTACAGGGATTGTACCGCCCTATAAAAGATTTTTATTATTAAATATAAAAATGTATATAATTGTTGATTGAAATACTTACGTTGTGAAAACTAAAGAAAAAATAATTATAATAATTCATTTTTCATTTGAAAATAATAAAATTGTAATTTCGGATGCTACAGCGAGTACAACAACTCCATACTAAACTCCGTAGACAATAGTATATGTGGCATCGGATGTCTTCCTTGGTTGTCATAATGCTGAACAACAAAATTTCGTCAGGCAGAAGTTGCATAAAATGAGAACCGATGATACCATACGAGTTAAGTTTAGTTCTTAACCGACCATACATGATAACTAATAACATAGATGTTGGGGATGGATTGTTCAATGGCACTGTCGGAAAATTGTGTCATGTAGAAAGAGATGATACTGGTGAAATCATACCAATTTGGATGAAATTCCCAAAATAAATTGGTTACTTCATAATGTCAGTTTTCACTCTTGTCAGCAGTGCTCGGTGACAGCCCGTATTTTTTTTTTATATTGAATTTCAGCTTCTTAAAGTGCATTCAAAGAGATGCATTTTCCTCTATAGAAATGCAAAAATGCCCGTCATACAGAAACAAACTATCATTTTTTTAAATTGACTTCCTGAATCGATTGAAAAAAACGACAAAATCGGTTCCGCCGATTTTTTTTCGACCTTTTTTGCTGTATTTCTTCGACTATATATCCTGTTCACGATAAGAAAGAAACGACGTCGTAGTTAGTGATTTAGTGCAACCAATTTAATTGAACAATTTCCATAAATAAGTGCCACTAGCTGCAATTTCAAATTTTAACTATTTGCAACAGTTTTCAAGATTGCCGAATAAATCAGTCGATTTTATTCAATTGTCTTCACAGTGCATATATTAGTTGTGAATCTAAATATTAATAAAATTATGCTTCAGAAGAACAGAAGCAATTCTTCTCAAAGCATTCTATCTACATTTACGTCGTGTGCTGTCTAAATTGTCAAAAAGGTGTCCTCAACAATAAATAACTTTGAAGAGGAAAGTGAAAATGGATATATCTTCCTATCATTGCCGTTAGAGATATGTTTGAAAAGCTTTACAGCTGAGTGTCTCAACAGAAAATAAAATCGAAGGTAACCGGAGCAGAGGTGAAACGGTCACCATGACTTTGTAGGCCTTTTTCGGCTTCGATACGCGAGGACAAGTCCACTGTTTCGACTGTTTGTAGGTCTCTGGTGTGTTGTGATGGATCCATGTTTCGTCCACGGTTAAGAATCGACGCAGAAAGTTCTTCTTATCGCCTTTGAATATCGCCAAACACTCCTTTCAAGTTGTCACACGGTCGCGCTTGTTTTCAACAGAGAGCAAATGGGGCACCTATCTGGCAGATTACTTTTTTATATTCAAAAATTTATGCAAAATGTTCCGTACCCGTTCGATTGTGATGTCCATAGCGTCAGCAATCTCGTGCACTTCAACTCGCCGATCGTCCAATATCTTACCATGGATTTTATAGACGATTTCTGGCGTTGTAACATCAAATGGTTGACCAGAACGTTCGGCGTCCTTTGTGGTCATACTACCACAACAAAAATCAGTAAACCACTTGTGAAGAGTTCCCATAATATTTAACAGGCGATGCTTCGGTTTGCGTAATGTTTCTTCCCCGAAAGAAATAATGTTTAATCAAAACGGGAAATTCACTTTTTTACAAAAATCTTCAAGGTTGCTTGCTTTCGATGGGAGTCACAACAGAACTGAATGACATGTCAGTCTGAAAATGTTCATGCGTTGTAGTTGAAGATGGTACATCACAACTGTCACATGGGATTTTTCACTGTGGCGCCATCTGTTTTACTCTTCAGGAACTTTTCCCCTTGCCCTCGTATTACTGCACTATTAATTCTATATTTAATATTGATATTTATAACTTCTCGATTACTAATTATTTTGTAACCTCCGCTTCCCCAACCCATAATCCATCCCTCCAAACATTGTACTATTGCAGCATATTTAAGGATGATATTGTTATTTGTAATAACTCACCTTTGATAATATCATTGTGTAACGAAATAATTGCTGAACTCTCTACAACTAATAAAACCTGAAGCAATTTGTTCATCAGCCACTCTGAAATAGCATAGCATGATACAAAAAACTTGGTCATTATGAACAGTTTCAAGATTAATTGGAGTGAAGATATGAATTCCCGAAGTAGGTACTGCAAAAAATCGCTATTTTACTTGTCATTATTGCTATTTTCATATAAGCATTGCAATATATCGTTATATCAGTAGGGAAATCTCATATTTTTTTCAATTAAAAAAAATGTATGCTGACACAGTGAAATCAAATACCTTCTTCATAATTGGAACTCTAGTGATTGAATATGAAGTGGTGAAAAAACTTTTAATTTAAATAGTTCCCGATGATTCACATAACAGTAATAAATGAACCCTAGCTGATCTCAAACTATGTCGGGAATTGGAAATGCTTCAGGCCAACGGGTAATCTATCAATACACGTTAAAATGTAAGAAGAACCATTAGAAATTTGTGAAGAACCCACAATAACGATATGATTATTGTCAAGTGTATTTGAAGTGTCCTTAAATTTTCCAAATGGAAACTTAGTACACTTAAAAACTTTGTGTTTTGACAATCAATGCACTGTTGTACATCTTTATTGATGGAAGGCCAAACAAAACGAGTATTCAAAAGTTGTTGTGAAGCTCTAATATCTGGATGTGATAGAGAATGTAAAATATTAAAAATTGGTTTTCGAAATTTCGTTGGATTTAATGGTCTTAGTTTTCCAGTACTCAGATGACAAAGCAGTTTTCTACGGCGAAAAGAAAGTTCAATAGATTTTAATTTGAAGGAATTTGATTTAGAAATTTGAATTAATCTGTATGTTTTTTGAAGATTCATTAAATTTGGTTTGTGACATTCCCGAAATAGCAGAAGAAAGCAGGGAATGAGTGACAAACTAATTCCCAAAATTTCTACCCTGATTTTCACTTGCCTCACTAAAAGTAGTACAATACACACCTAATCCCAGTTATATGGAAATACCTATTATTATGACCCTCTTAATAGCGGCACCCCATAAAGCGGCCACGGTCACCAAAGCCGGTATTTCTTAGAAAAAATACTTGCAATTACACCTCCTATTACCGGTTACAGAATAGTTTATTGCAATGGAAAGGCTACTTGTAAATAAACAGTATTAGTTGTCGGGATCGACCAAATAATGCGATAGTTTTATTGCTATCATTGAGTCGGTACCGTTTAACGTGAAAAGGTCTACTTATTAATTTCACCTACATCTTATTTGAATTGCATAGTTTCTATTCCACAGTCACGTCGGTCGTTTGCATTCAGCGGTTAACAATTATTGCAGTTACTACACAATATCATGTAGGAGGAAATAAAACGTTTGTCTCTAAAAGACAAAATTGACACTATTGTTGGATGTGAAAAGTTCAGTATAAGTGTGAAAAAACTGACTGAAAAAATTGGTGTTGGTAGGTCACAAAGCTAACGATATCATAAAAAATTCCCAAAACCGAAGGATTGGCGTTAGACATCTGTATTTTGTTCTACAGATAATTGATTGGAATCTAGTTGATCATTTACTGTGGAATACAAAAAATGCAATATATTTACTTCCTTTGATATGACGAAAATCTGTTGTGAATGAAGAACAAAGAAAGTCCAAGTATTTACCTAATTCTCTACGATTATAGTTTAAAGGCGATGAGGAAATGAAGACGTTAGTGGTTTATGATGAGTATGTAAAAAATGACATGCCTTCCATAAAATGATGAAAATGGACAAGAAAATAGCTAGAAGTTCTCAGCTAAAAGTACTATATATAGTCTCAGAAGGTTTTGATTTATTAAAAAAAAAGGAAAATATAGGACACCAAGATTTATTCATATTTTGCTGAAGCACAGCTCCAACAGACCATTCCGGAACCCTGCTACGTTTTTTAGTGGGTATTTTATATACCCCGCTTCTTGAGAGAAGCTAAAATCTGCTTTATGCTTATGCTTAGGTCCTTTATGTCAACGGGACGTTCACAGAGAAGTGGGTTGATGACTCCACATTGTCTTCTAAAGATCTCGCAGATTAACCTAACACCTTGCCTATTCAGCGAGAGTAACTCACTTGGTCCTACCTCTTTGCCAAGCAGCGCTTTGGCAGTTCGGCAACCAACATTGCTTCTCCAGCTGCAGCATGTTGATCGCTCAGATCGTTCCGCAAGATCTGTGCACCTCCTCTGTAGGGGATACCAGCAAGGTGAACCGGGATCCAGGTTAGTTTGAGTATATTCTAGACTAAATGTTTTCAAAATCTACTTCATCAGGGATGGTACCATGTTAAATCACAAAAACAGTATAAAAAAAAGTTTTTTTTTATAATCAAATTTTAGTTTTCAAAAGTTAATTAAAAACCGAATATGAAATGTAAATATGTAAATACATATTTTAGAGCTGATAACTTCATCTTTACAGTTTACTCTGATGATGGCTACTTGGAAGTCGAAAGGTTAGTACTTCAACAGTATTTTAGCGGATAAGGGTGATTATTTCTTATTTATAGATATTTTTATTTTAGAAACTTGGATAAGTTTGATTATTCCAACGTTTTGCGTTTATTGGTTCCAATAATCCAGTTATATTGTAAATATTGTTATTTTATGATTCATAAAATTTATATCACATCTGAAATATATAATATTTATTTATTATTTCAACCATTTCATCCTGACATTGAAGTTCCGAGTATTTATTATAATAATAATATTCCATAATTAATGTAAGATAACTGTGTCAACGTCCAACGTACCACCAACAAATGAATCTACCCAAATGCCACATATATATTGAATAGTTGCATTGAGAATGTTAAATTCATTTTAACTTAAGTTGTGAAAGTAAAACCAATAAATTACACTAATTAAGCATTGAATGTTTTTATTACCCACTATTGCTTACATATATTTCAACACACAGTGTCATCATCTGAGGTGAGTTATAAACTAAAGTTACATTGACAGAGAACGGCTTTGTACTATAATGACTATACTTATCAAGTGGAGGGGAATACCATTAGTTACAGAACATTTGAAGAATTACTAAGGAAATGATTAATAATTGGTGGATGATAAATGTCCAATAGATCATTTAAAACTTCATTATTTTTGTGCTTAACATGTTTGACAAATTCCAATGATTCTAATATATTCAATTTCAAGCATTTCCGTTCGATATGTAAGATTTCGGGATCGTGAGTGAAATCATGGTTATGTTCGATTAGATAATTAGCATACGTCCAATCGGTCTTTTTCAACCTGTGGCTCCTCATATGTTCTTGAAAGCTATGCTAAAAGCTGCGACCTGTTTGGCCAATATACAAAGCATTATAGTCATCCCAACATAACTTATAAACTATAGATTTTTGAAAGTCATCATTTGTTTTAGAATTATTTATGAATTTGTGCAAATTATTAGACGTTTTATATGCGAATGTTTTATTATGTTTCGATATTTCAAAATTCCCATCGAAACAATAAAATAGTCGCATATAAAACGTATAATAATTTGCACAAATTCATAAATAATTCTAAAACAGATAAAGATAAATTTAAAAAATCTGGACTTTATAAGTTATGTTGTGATGACTGTAATGCTTTGTATATTGGCCAAACAGGTGGTAGCTTTTAACAGAGATTTCAAGAACATATGAGGAGTCACAGATTGAAAAAGATCAATTTGATGTATGTTAATCATATAATCTTACATATCGAACGGAAGGGCTTGAAACTGAATATATTAGAATCATTGAAAATTGTCAAACATGTTAAGACAAAAATAAATAATGTAGTTTTAGATGATCAATTGGACATTTATCATTCACCTGTTATTAATTGTTTCCTCAGTAATTCTTCAAATGTTCTGTAACTAATAATATTCCCCTCCACTTAATAAGTATAGTTATTATAGTTTAAGCCATTCTCTGTCAATGTTACTTTAGTTTATAACTTAGCTCAGACTGTGTTGAAACATATTTAAGCAATAGTGGATGATGAAACATTTATTCTTCATTTAGTGTAAATTAGTGGTTTTACTTCCATAACTTTATAAGTCACATATATATTCAGAAAGTTATATGTAATTCAATAAATAAGTAGCCATCTTCAGTAGATTCATAACATTCATTTGCTGGTTCAAAATTACGAATAAGATATCATCTTTTCCAATGGCAAAAGTTGGTTTGTTAATGTTTTCACGAAAAAAAGGAAGATTATGGAATCAGTAATAGAACAGCGATAATTAGGTAATACCTATTTCATGAAGTGATATCTTTGGTCTATTTAATCTTAGATACATGTAAGGAGCTTAATTTTTTTTGTTATTTGATGTAGTGTCACGTTATAATAGAAATAAACAAACAGTTCCTACTAAAATGTACAGCTTTTTATTTTCAATTATTTTCACGTACTGCAATTCTGAGTATACTTTATCAATCCCATCATTTGAGCTACACCTTCTCGGTGGTTTCGGATAATTACACACTGTTCTTCACCATACATAAGTTTTTTTGAATTTTTTTGATCAAATTTCATGTTTCATTTGTCGGAATTTCCCTGTGTGACAATATTTAATGCCTTAGTTTTCGTGTAATTTTTCACATAGGAAGAGTTTATGTTATCTCTAAACAAGAAAGACAGACAAGAAGCCAATTTACATCAAAACACAATTTATTAATTACCGAATAACGTAGAATTTCGTAGCTTTGCCAGCCTACATGAAGTTCACTATAGAATAAAAAAACAAATTCAAAATTAAGCACACAATTTTTGTTCAATATTAGTATAATATGAAACGTTTACAGTTAATTGTTGCTTATTGGTGTTTCTTCTTGTATATAGGTATTCGATAAAGTTGAACTAATTTGACCTCAGGTATATCTATGGTCAATAAAATAAATATGAACCCAGCTTTAGCAGCAAAATATTTGTAACTGCCGGGTAGTGTATGGTGTATTTGAAGGTAAACACTGCTATTGGAGTTCTGATGTTGTGTAGGATGTAATGAATACTAATACTATAATACACATAAATAATTCAGTTCCAAAACCTAAAACACTTTAAAGTATTTTTAATGAAATCATTATATAAATACGTATGGAACCAAAGTGGCACCTCTTCCTATCAAAACTATCAATATTCAGCTAATTGCGTAGGACAATGAAAGTAATTTATTGCGTTTTTCTCACATTCAAGTCTGTAGCATATCTTGTTCATGTGATCTGTTGATAAACTTTCGTCGAGTACTAACACAATGTTTTCACTCGTAACATCAGGAACCAATCATAATATTGAATGTTGAAAATCTTTCACTGACATTTTCAAATTCAGCTATATTATAACACAAATCAAATAATTGATGACTCAATTTCAATTCGAATATAAGAACCTAATCTAATACCATGATCGTATCATCTATTGAAGTACCCACTCGAATATGATATATATTAACAAGCATAAATCTGGAAAGTCTTTTCTTCAAATAACAATTGAAAGTGGATCATTTATTTATGCTCAACAATATAATAACAATTTTTCTTAAATACTTTGCTACAGACCATTATTCAATTATGATTAGATATATTTGATCGTTCAAAATGAAATTTCTATTGGTTCTAATATATTTCCAACTGTAGGAAGGTCAAGGTGCACTATGTGTGAGCAGTAAAGTACATTCTAAAAGCTATTATTATAGTCAAAATGTTATCAGAAATTCCTTTTGTGTGACAAGGGATGGTGAATTGTTCAATTCATCGATTAAATTATGAGCAAAATCATCTTTGAACAAAAACTCAAGGACTATGATGATAACTGTGATTACAGATTTGAATAAATGAAAATACCTACAATTACATTTCATGTTTAATAAAAGTAATGATATCTAACAAAGTATAATAGTATATTATTCAACGAGCATATTATGGTGGCTATTATTCACGTGGATGAAGTTTACGGGACGAGCCGCAGGCGAGTGTCGTAAATCATCCAAGTGAATAATAGCCATAATATGCAAGTAGAATACTATACTTTGTCCACGACCCATAAATAATACTTTGATATTAATAAAATTTGCTGTTGAAACAAGTCGAACCAACAAATTGTTGACGTTTCAAATTAAATTCGATCTGACTTGACGTTTCATAGCACGCTCTATTTTTATCGTATTTGTCTATACGTTTCTATCATGTTTGTCATATTGATGGTAGTGAATAATGGTTTCATTATTCACTAGTGATTAATCGATATCATTATGCTTGAGAAAACACATGCATTATGCATATTTTATACAACAGTCGTGGACAAATGTATTTTTATTTGTTTGAAAATTGGAATAAAAAAAAAAGTTTTTAAGAAATATCTTTTATTTTAAAGTGTGCTAAAAAGAAAAATCTAATTTTTCTGTTAGATACGAGAGGTATATTGGCCTGTTATGATATCAGGAAATAGCAGATTACAAAGCTTGCAGTATGAGAATCCCTATTTTTTTGTCTTTGAACTGAATATGAATAACTGATACTGATGTAGTGTATTCTGTTCGAAGACAAAATAGGGATTCTCATATGAAAAACTTTGAGTCTGTTATTTCCTGATATGAGAACAGAATAGCTTACGTCTAATATCTAACAAAACAATTATTTTTTCTTTCAGTTCACTTCAAAATAATACCTTGTGTTTGATTTTTTTTTCAATTTTGATTTTATTTTCTACTTTTAGTAATTATATGATTCCTCATTCTGTTCATTTCCATAAAGTTTGTAGTTTTTATTTTTTTAGTCCTAAAACAAAAATTATAGGAGCCGCTACTTTGAATTTTTGAATTTTGACAATGTAATCATAATGTCCGACCCGAAAAACCCTTTACCAATTTTGAATAGCATCGGACCATAATCACAAAACTCGTCCGACATTTTGAATTTTTCAATTCTAATATAAAAACCATGATAGCCGACCCCAACCACTTTCACGCACTGTCATATTGATTTTCGAATTTTGACCAAAAAATCATGATCTCCCACTCCAAACCCCCCATATATCAATTTTGAATAGAATTGAGCCATAATCAGAAAACTCCTCCGCCATCTTGATTCTTTGTCTTATAAGAATACCTTAATGCATTGTCATCCGGATAATGAACAGCTGCCAAATTTCAACTCAATCGGATACATACAGATGGATCAAAATTCACGTACAATATTTCACTCGAACGTACAAACAAGGCAAGTTAAATAGAATTTAGTAAAAATAACATCAATCTTTGATATTCAGTGTATATCAACTATCAAAACAATAATTTTAACTGATAATTGTATGTGTTTTCTCATAAATACATATTATCATTTTCTGCAATGAAATGAATTTAACAGATAATCTTAGCTTTTCTTTCTGAAAATGTGAGAAGACCAAAATATCCTCATACCATGTTTTGATATTCAATGTTATACGATCATAGTAAATTTGAATAGGTTTTTTATATTTGATATCAAATTATACGAATTCAAATGAAGCAGCTTTTGTAAGCTATCACTCAATGGTTTTATTATCCAAACCACTGGCACGAACCTCTATCATACATCTATGGCGCAATAGAATTCTATTTGTACTCTAATGAATTCTAGTTCAGTCACTGTCTGATCAGGAAATCGATGATTTTGGCCAAATCATATGCGATTTTTTTAAAGAGTAGATTATTATGCTAATCGAAGTTCTAAACAAGATGATGACACATTTTTAACATAAGCCTTGCGCTTAATTCCCTAACCTCACATCTATAATCGTGTATAAGTTAGACTCCACTCCCTTACAGTCACATTGGTAAAAGTGAGAAATTCATGAGAAAGTTGAAGATACTTCAGGCTGCATTTTATAAATAGTGTAGGACATTTTTCTCTACATCTTTGCCCTGAGCGCCCCTTACAGGTTAGGTTCAACCTAACCTATAATTTCTCAGGGCGAAGATATGGAAAAAAACGCCCTACAGTACCTATATACGAAACTTGGAGTCTCTCCAAGTAATTGCGAATAAATTAAAGTGGCTAAGAAAAATCTCATAGACTACTGAAAAAAATAAAAGTGCCATTAACCCATCTCTGGGTTATTGAAATTAAAGTTAACGTATGAGCAAAATGTGATGAGTTACAGCGGTTACAGTAAGTACCTAGTGTAAAGTTTTCCATATTTAACATTCTCAGAAAAAATTTCCTTCGCTTATTACATGTGATTAAAATGGGATGGGGCGGTCTAAGTGTGTACGATTTCATGTATTTTACTATTACCTACAAGCTCCTAAAAATTAAGATCGCGTCTACTTTAGACACCTCATTTCGATTTTTCGAACATCAATTGGGAATAACAAACTTGACACAAAGTTTAGTCAAAAAATAATGTCACCATCGTTTTTAGAATGTGGATCTGCATAAGAATTCACTCTTAAAAAAATCGCAAATGATTTGGCCTATAAAATATTCAAATTGACTAGACTATTTGCGGCTCGTTATCTCGAAACCAATTCAACATAACCTCGAATATGATTTAAATCAACAGCCACAGCATTTGAATATAAATCTCTTGATATTTCTAAAGGATAGGTGTACGTGATGCATCGTGACAAGAGGATCCCAACAACGAAAACTGATTCATAAGTAAATATAGGTAGGTACCTAATTGGTAGCACTTAGTGGAGTTTGTTGTTCTTAAAGTTGTGGGTATCACGAACTAGCATACCTGTTTTGAAAATATTCTTATACATAGGTGTTATACGGAAATATTCGAAAATATCTGCTCTGTGTTATTCTTAAGGCACCTGATATTTGCTTACTTTTGGATTACTAATTCAAAATTCTACTTGCTGTAAGTAATATTGGTATCAATTAATCAGTATCGTTTGAAGTAACTTTTATTATTCAAAAATTGACAAATTCCATTCTACTTACTTTTAGAAGTTGAGAATGGTTAATTGAGGTTGATCGCGATTACCTGTGTCATGTTAGTTGAACTACATTTGAGTCTACTAGCATATGTAATTTTTTCATTTGATGTTCTCAAAATTTGTCACATTCTGTTGATTTTACTACCAAATTTGTTCAAATTACCAATTGGATGTTACAATTGAGTTTAACAAATACTATTCAACTGTTCTATAACTATAACAATTATTACAGAATGTTCTATACCACAACGTAAGGTCAACCATTACAAACACTCAGCAACTCAGCTCAGACTGGGATTGTATTTAAGGAGATATTTCCTACGTTGATACATTTATTTTGTTCTGGAGTTGTTGGGTAACCACGACTGGAGAAAAATTCTGAAGTGAGCGTTTACAAATATTCGGAAGATAGTAACCTATGTTACGATTTACCTCCTATTTGATGATAAAAGTAAAGAATTTTGATGTATCCGAAAAAAATGTTTTTCCAGTAAAACTGTTGGCTGAAGCTGAATAACTAGAAGATGCTTCGAGGTTCGCCTTTTGTTAATTATATCCCGAGAAGTTGAAAGCTATGCATCCACAATAGGACTCGAGATGGTGACTCCGTTCACGTATACATTACATAAATTCATCATTTATCTAGCTGAAATCAAGATATTTAATTACGAAAACCTAGTTGCATTTGAAAAAAGATGAGCCGCGTAAGGAGAAATGACAAAAATCAATACAGAAAACCAGGGATGCAACATATCTACTGTGTTGAATTCACTTCATCAGTATAGTAATTCCATGGCACATGGGCGGTTTGGGCAATAATATCTCATGGTTTGAAAAGTTTAAGAAAACTGGAACCGCATAAGATACAAATAGTAAAGTAGCAGTAAACACTGTTAGAAGGCCAGAAAACATTCGTGGATAATGGTGATATTCAAAGAAAAATAAATGGCATTTCTTAATTGACAGAAAACTGGAAAAGTCACATCAAACTAGGAACTCCTAAATATAGCATCAGTCTCGAAATTATCCCGCTTCGTTGAACGGCTCTGCAGTAATAATGGAGTTAGATGACGGGTGTTGTGTTATTTTCCAAATTACATCTGTTTCGTACAAACACTGTAACTGCTAAATGGAATATGTCTGGTTAATAGCTTATTATTCATAATGAATTTCGGCCAGTGATCGTGTTGTATGCTGTACGTTCAATAGACTGAAATGGAAGACCCAGAAGGTACTACAGTTACGATATTTTTTAATATTCTATACCTATACTTTGATACATATTGTACCATTAAAGCAACAAGTGTTCAATGTTTTATTTCTAAACTTTTATGGACTACTTTACCATTGATTAATATCAATCAATGACTTCACTGAAATAATCTTATTCAAAGGAGGCATTTAGTATATCATACCCACAGCTTCTACAATAAACTGATTTATTAATAAAATAGTACTTACTGACAATAATAACTACAATGATCAGCCCAATTACGCCCATTATTATCATCATCTGCAAAAAAAAATTAACAAATATAAGTAGATGTAAGGAGTAAGAAAGTTAAACACAATTATTACCTTCAGATTTTGTAGCCAAAATTTTCGTTTTAATTTACCGGCTTGTTGTTCAAACTGCGAAGCTCCCTGTTGAAGTGCATCTAAGAAACAAAATTAATAAGTTTAGTTATCCAAACACCGATTGAAATGGGCAATTGTAAAGTCATATGAAATTTTATTTCCTCTTTGAGAATGTTAATCAAACAAAGTAGTTCACCCTCTGTATAATAATAATAATAATTTATTCAAACAAGACTATAAAGCAATATGAAATAATACAAAATACGGAATAATAAATACAATACGCTTGTGAATAAATGAGAATAAGCTTATTAAATTCTTCAAGAATTGTTTGTGAGCGATAGAAGTAAGTAATATCAATTAACAGAGGAATAAAATATGAATCCAAACACATACATAGTTAAGACATAGTTTTTACCAACTAACAGTGCCAATTAAAAGGAACCTGGAAATTTGCACCATCAGTAGAATGCAACACAATAAAGTCAAAGCCCACGGTCCCACCACCCCTCCTCGTCAACCATAACCCATCCAAAAAACCCCCCACAAAATGCAAACCGGGGGCGAGACAGCGCAAACCAAAACTACACTTAATTGTGGTTTGTTTGAGTTCAAAGACGAATTTAATTAACTCGGCTCAAAGAAATTCATAAATGAATTGTGTATATAAAGGTATCAATCGAGAAAATAGTTATTACAGGCAAAGAGCTCGATATAGAACTCTTTGATTACAGGTTCCTGTTAATTGTATGGCGGCCATGTTACATTACTGAATATTTATGGGCATAAATTATTATTCATCGAATAAATGATTTTAGATAATTATATCCGCTAGTGCACCTCATGCAATAATTCCGTATTGTATAAATGAATATATTAGAGCGTAATAAATAATTTTCAATTCGCTTAAGCTGATGATGTTGCTCAGAAGTCTAAACTTATGAATGAGATATCTGAGTTTTTCATTTATCTTATTAACATTTAAATTCCAACGTAGATGACTATCTATAGTTAGTCCTAGGTATTCAAAAGTTGTTACAGTTTGACTTTCAGAAGTATGTTATGCTTTAATGAGTTTAAAACGGGTAAATTTTTGTTTACGATTGTTATAGGTATTTAGTTTCCGTGATATTGATGGAGAGCAGACTAGTGTCATACCAATCTTTTATATAATTGAGATTGGATATAGCAGTGACTTCGTGCCAGGTATTACCTTCGTAAATACCTAGCGTGTCGCCTGCAAATGCCGATATTTCTCCTATTACGGTACTTTGGGGTATTCCTATTTTTATTAAAATTTGGCTGCTAACATGCTCACCGATTTTTGCTTTTTGAGTACAGTTTGTGAGGTAGCTTTGAAATAGAGATAAAGCTATACCACGAATACCAATACATTCTAGCTTGCTTAACATGAGACCATAAGATACAGTGTCAAAGACTTTCGCTAAATCAATAAAAACACAGATGATTTTTTTATTGTTATGTGAATATTTAATCAGGTTCAGACATATAAAAACTATAAAAAAAGAAACAGTACTCAAAAAATTTATCAGCAGAGTATAAGATTATTTGCTCATTACAAAAGCTTTCATTCGCCAAATACATAATTTCAATTTAATTATTATGGAATAAATTGTTATAGTATCATGATGTTTGAATTGTCCTGTATTCTTGATTGTAACCTATTAGATAACTATTAAATGTTTGATTTTCACTCACTTAATTAAATAAATTGAATTTCACACCGTATCGCCAATGTCGTTTTATGAACCTTCCAGGACCGCCACATAAGTTTTGCGGGCCCTAAAATCGAAATATGCAAGTCACTGCAAGTGCCGCAAGATATATATTTCATTCAAAAAGGGGCGTGGCGTGGCATCTTCGACAGATATATCAATTTGGAAGTTTCTTCCAGATATTTCAAATCAATAGCGCCAGGGGAATCCAAAGATACTTTCAAAAATCAACGAAATTTACCATAAATATTTCGATATGTTGTGAATCTTTTTTCCAATTGTCCAATTATAGCGTATCACAGATCACAAAAAAACTTTGATACGCAAAAGTGACCCTTTTTTCGCAGTAAAATTACTTCTTTATTTAACATCTTCATCGGAAAATGTAGTTCGCTTCCTATTCCTCTTCATGGCATCTTGATACTCTTAATTTATGTTAACCTAGCCTCTTTTTCGCTATCATCAAAACTTTCTTTCAAATTAACTGATATGTTATATGCTCTTGCATAGATCTTAAAATAGTTTCTGATTTGAGCCATTGAGAGTGCAGGTGCAGCTATTCGTCACTACGGGCGCTGCCGTGCCGGGCTATAGTAATTTCAATTAATTATTACCATCAGCAAACAAGTACATTTTTTTTCAATTTTTGAATATTTTTTTAGTGTTTACGGGCCCTTATTTAAAGTGGGCCCTAGGCCTTATGGGCCTATTGGGTAAAACGGCACTGCGTATAGTTCCTTCCTCCGAACAATAAATCTATGATCGAAGGGTGGGTTTTCTGTATAGATCATGGTACACCCCTCTATTCTCCTCTAGTTTTGGAATCAATTGTTTAAATTTGGGATATCCTATAGACATAATAAGCGGCACTTTTTGACCTACAAGTGATTTTTTTTCATTTCCGGTTTCGCCGGAAGTGACATTAACTTTTGATTTCTTGGAAGGGCACCCTGTATATTATTGCATTTTTGAATTCTGCATAATTTTCTGAATCCAATGCTACCAAATAAACAACACTTCTCAAACGTCAGTTTTTTTATAATATGATTTTTAGTTTTCCATTTAAGTGTTCCATGACGGTTCCGGTTTAATCTGAATGTGATGCTAGAAAAATCGAAATCCCGTCAGAAATACTAAATTACGTGATTTATGAGCAAATAAAGTTCATCAAAATTGTTTTCGGTGCAAAACTCAAATTTAGAAAAAGCAACCATTCATTAGTACCATCAATAAGAAATTTATTCATGTTGTATTAGAAAGTGCTATAAATTCAAACAAAATTTCAGTTAAAAGAAAATAAGAAGATACGATTTTGTTCTAATTAAATGTTAAGAAGTAACAATTCTTCATTCTGGTTTTCAGGAGAAGCAGGAAGAGAAAAAGCTCTAGTATTATAGAGTTGTGAGCTGCTAATTTTCGACTACGAGGACTAAAAGATGAATTGCCAATAGTTGTATCTATAAATGTAGGTTTTCTATAAATTTTGATTGAAAGTAATGATATTATTATGGTTCGTGAGGGTAAGGTCTAGGAAATTTGTTTTGTTATCTTCCTCAGTTTCGAAAGTGAACTTAATGTTGATGTATATTATTAATGAAGGATGACATTCAATTGTCGTGATGTACCTTTGAAGAAGGATAAAACATCATCTACATATCTAAACCAACAATGAATATGTTTTTTAGCTACAGAGGAACTCATATATTTGAAACATCGAAAGTTTTCGATGTTTCAAATATTCCTAGAATGAATGTAAAATTTCGATATCAAAAATTCCGGAAAAATCACATATAAATCCCGTATTAGAATCACAGATAGCACAAGCTTTTGATCTTTGCCTTAGCCAAAATTATTGTCAATTTATTAACGAGTTTTTCACACAAAATAATGAATTAGCTATGGGATCCCCATTAAGTCCTCTTTGGGCAGATATTTTCATGTCGTATATTGAAGAAATTATAATAAGTTCCCCTCTAGCTAAAAAACATATTCATTTTTGGTTTAGATAAGTAGATGATGTTTTATCCTTCTTCAAAGGTATATCACAACAATTGAATGTTTTCTTATCCTTCATTAATAATATTCATCCTTACATTAATAGTCCAGGCAATAAGCCGGGAAAAAGGACATAATAAAAAAAATATATAGTAAGCTAGAATTTCTAAATATTTTTGCATTTTGTTCCCAATACCCCATAGATCATTCATAACTATCAAGACCGCGGGGATCGATCTTTCTAACCCCCAAAACGGGGTTTCAACCCCTCAGAGGAGTATTCTCATAAAAACAATTCAAAAGTTTAGAAAATTAATGAATTAATAGCCGAAAATGACCCTTAGTATTTTTTTTGGGTCTCTGGTCACGATTCCGCAGTTAGTTTTCTCGGAAAACTCCCTTCAGATGGGAAATTTGGAAAATGTATATATAATATATAGTTTTGTTGCAAAAATGACCTCTAGTAGGTTTTTTGGGTCGCTGATCACGATTCCGCTGTTATTTTTCCCAAAAAACTCTCTCCAAATGGATAATTCGGGAAATTTGAGATTTTCCTGAGACGATTATGAATAATAAAGTATAATTTTGTTGCAAAAATGACCTCTAGTCATCAGCGACCCAAAAAACCTACTGGAGGTCATTTTTGCAACAAAATTATAAATTATATATTACACGTAAATTTTCCAAATTTCCCATCTGGAGGGAGTTTTTCGAAGAAACTAACTGCGGAATCGTGATCAGCGACCCAAAAAACGTACCAGGGGTCATTTTCGGCTCTTAATTTATTGATTTTCTAAACTTTTGGAATGTTTTTATAAGAATGCTCCTCTGAGGAGTTGAAACTCCGTTTTCGGGGGGTAGAAAGGTTGACCCTCGCGGTCTTGATAGTCATGAATGATCTATGGGGTATTAGGAACAAAAAGCGCAAAAAAAATTTTGAAATTCTAGCTTACTATATTTTTTATTTTTATTTTCCGGTTCGTTGCCTGGACTATAAGTTCACTTTAGAAAATTTCCTAGACCTTACCCTCACACACTATAATAATATCATTACTTTCAAAATTCATAGAAAACCTACATTCACAGATACAGATACAAATACAAATATTGCCAATTCATCATCATTATCAGCTTACAAATCTATGATACATGGAGCCTTTTCACTTCCTTTTTCTTATGAAAATCTGAATGAAGAATTGAATATAACCAAGACTTTAGCCATCAACAATGATTTTCAACCTCAAATTATATCCGTATTAATTGACAGAAAACTTACTGAAGTATCTATCCTTTAACAAATAATTCTGATTCTTCATCAAAATATGTTTTCCTCACATATTTTGGTACCGTAAGTGAAAGTATTGCAGACATTTTATCGAAACATAATCTAAAAGTTAGCTTCAAATTTCAAAATAAATTGTCCTATTTTTTGTTGAATACTAAAGATAAAACAAATAAATTTAATAAATCGAGTATATAAATTAACCTGTTCAGTGTGATACTTTTACATCGATAGTCATAGAAATCAAATATAAGGAACATTTTCGATGTTTTATAGTTAATGAAACAGATTATAAATAAATAAATAAATAAATAAATAAATATTTCTTTATTGCTATTATAAAAAATGTTGACAAAACATTTTTTGAGCAAACGTCAGAACACAATGTTAAATTTAGACATATAAAAGTAAAGACAATTAAATATAGACATATCTACGTAAATAAGGACTTAGAATTAAGAAATCCGTTCACCGTGTTTTAACAGTTCTCCCTTGATTTTATGTTTAAAAAGTTTTATGTCAGAAATAGATCTAACAGAAACTGGCAAATGATTGTACCTACAATTTAAATGGCATAATTAAATGACTATTACTTGTAATGGATAAGTTGTGATGGGGAAGTAAGATTTTATCTTTATCTCTTAAATTATAATCAATGCTTCTATTTGAATAAGTAATAGAATTACTCAAATATGATTTTATGTAAGTTAAACAAGATAATATATATAAAGATGGTATTGTCAATATATTTAAATATTTAAAAAGACTTGTACAAGAATCAGTAGGTTTTTTATGAAGCATAGTTCTGATTATTTTCTTTTGTACAACAAATAAATATCGAGCATTAGGTGAGTTACCCCAACAAATAATGCCATAGTTCAATATAGACTGTATATGTCCAAAGTAATGAACTTTTAATGTCGCAAAACTGACATATTGTCTAAGTTGCCATGTAACGTAACATGCGGTAGATAGCTTCCTACTTAAAAACTCAGCATGGTTGTTCCATTTTAAGTGATTGTCGATGTTTAAACCGAGAAATTTAATACACTTAGAAGGTTGAATAGTTTTTTGATTTATTCGAATCAAAATGCTAAAGTTGATTTCACTAGCTGAAAATAGTACACATTCAGTTTTAAGAGGATTTAGAATCAACCTGTTGTCGGAACAATAAGCTTGTATCGTATCTAGACACATACTAATTTTAGGTGAGAGATTATTTATGTTGCTATCACTAGTTCCAGCGGAAATATCATCGACAAATTGAGTTAAACAGTATTTTTGAAGGTGAAGAGGTAAATCGTTAATAAACAATAAAAATAAAATAGGTCCTAGTGTGCTACCTTGAGGTACTCCCATTTTTATTATCTTATGGTCCGATTTATATTCAACATTATTACGTCTTATTAGGACATGTTGCGAACGATCAGATAAGTAGGAAGCAATCCAATCCAACGCTACACCTCTGATACCATAAAGGGAGAGTTTTTGCACTAAATTATTATGGTCCACTATGTCAAAAGCACGCGATAAATCAAAAAATATTCCTACAGCATGTTGCTTTCATTCAAAACTATTCAAAATGAATTCAAGAAATCTCAATATTGCATCCTGAGTAGAGACCCAACTGAAAGCCAAATTGCTGTTTAGAAATGATATTGTGTTTTTTATGAACGATTGCAGAATCTTGCAATACGCAGTTTCAAAAATTCTCGAAAAGACTGAAAGAAGACAAATTGGTCTATAGTTAGCCATATCGGTACGCTCATTCTTTTTATAAACAGGTATTAAAATTGAATTTTTCAGAATAGAAGGGAACACACCTTGCCGAAAGGATAAATTTACAAGATTGCATAAGGGTTATTTTAAAACATCTACCACATGTAGTAATAGAGACCATGGTATACCATCGAACCCTTGAGCATGTTTTTTTGCTACTTTCCGCATCAATGACGCCACATCATCAGGAATTAATGGAATAAGAAAAAGTGATGAGGTTATACGCTTGTGTAGTATCAAAGGGACATGATTACTTTTAGAGGAAAAATTGTATGAATGATTGAGTTCATAGAAATGATTACTGAATTTCTGTGCAGCTTCCTTCAATTCGATTTCAGTGCCATCAGTTAGTAAGAGCTTGTCCGGCAATTGCTCTTTGCGTTGTAAATTCAACTGATCTTTGATTATAGTCCAAGCCGTTAATGATTTATTATTAGAATGAGCATTTTTCAACTTTCTCTAACCATATTTCAGAAACAGGGCACAATTCTCCAAATTTAGATGGAGTCAAAATTTTACATAACCAGAGTAGAGATTTCAAATTAAACACACTAGAATCAATAGAAATTTTCAAAGGTATTAAAAATAAAGACAATGTTGATGTCTTGATAACGTAAAATTTCCCTTAATTATCATGTACCTTCCTAGTATACCTTCGCATTAAAATTTTCCTATCACAATATTACCTCTACCACATTATCCAATTTCAATTATACTATTCTAACAATCTATTTCCCCAACTGGAACCTCACTTGTTACCTGTGTCTTATATTGTAAAATAAATAGTCAAGATTATTTATATTTCCATACATCAGTATCGTTTGGAGATGGCACGCTAGTGTCGAACTTATAGTCACGATTTGTTTCTATAATATATTCGATAAAAAACAAACTAAAAGTGTTTTATTTTATTATACAATATGATAAATTATCAGAAAATAATGGCTTCCACCATTGAATTTACCTTGTCAAACATTTGTTGGCTGACATGTGTTTTGTTGTCTTTAATTAATTATTGGTACCGTGGTACCATTCATTAGTACCATCAATAAGGAATTTATTCATATGCTATATTAAAGTGTGCGATAAATACAAACAAAATTGTAGCTAAAAGAAAACAAGAAAATACAATAGTTAAAGACGATACATCACAAATGTCACATGGGATTTTCGATTATGGCCCCATATGTTTTATTTTTCAGAAACTTTTCACCTTGCCCTCGTAAAACACGTAATTTAGTATTTCTGATGGTATTTCGATTTTTCTAGGATTACACAGATCATTTAGAATAAATTGGAACCGTCATGGCACACTTGAATGGAAAATTAAAAATCAAATAATAAAAAAGTTACTTTTGAAATGTCACTTATTTGGTATCGTTGGATCGTTACTGTCACATTCGGCGAAGCGGAAGTGAAAAGAACCGCCGCGTATTATGTACATAGGATATTACAAACTTCAAATAATTATCTTCAAAACTAAAGGAAAAAAGGGGGTGTACCACGATCCTGGTTCACCCGTGTTGAATTCCATGTGATGACCATCTTTGCTAATTTTAATATCAAGGAAAGAAAGCTGGTTATCTGTTTCTATTTCTACAGTAAATTTGAGTGGATCAAATTGTCTATAAGCGTGTTCAAAAAGCCATAACTCAAAACCATAAATCAAAATCTTTACTGATAATAGCGAAAATATCATCAGCATATTTACGCCAAATTTTTAAAAACTGATTTAATTTTTATTTTAAGGCTTCAAGTTCGCATAGAAAAATATTGAGCTAAAAAATGAGAGCCAATTGACGATTGCACATCCGATTGTGATTGTTTATTTATAGAGTGTTATAAAAGTGTCCTCCAGTGTGCTCTTTTATTGTTTTCACTGTAAGATATGCCTAGATATCTGAACGAACTTCTGATGATGGTTGACATGAAAATATACATTCGTACTATAATATTCGTTGGTTCTGGATCTTGTATCTTTGGCCTTCTCACTGCACATCTTGCTGATGATAATATTCCAACACTTCAAAAGTTGGCTTGAATAGTTTTGTTCATTGTCATCAAATACGGATATCGTTCATTGAATATTCGACATGCTCTGTCGGTTATTTTCTTACATTCACCATGTGAATGAATAAATTCATATTATCTTCACTTAAAAGGTTAGAACATAATACCAGATGTAATAGCTTTCATAAATAACTTATTATTGCATTCGATGTTGTGATAAGTCATATTATATACAGGATGTTTCAGTTTTTTCATTCATAACTTCGACAAACGATGAAACTTCCCATGAATAGGGGTCTTTCATATAAAATTTTTCTCTAAATCAGTTCGTTCTCGAAATACAGGGTGTTGAAGTTTTGAAAAATTATAACATTTTCTTCTTTATCTTCTGAACAAATGAAAATGTTCATTTCAAACTTGATACACTTCAGTTTTACTGGATGGTACATTTTTTAGTCACAACATTTTTTTGAGACGAATACAGTAGCGTAGTTAAGGGGTTTTGTACCCATTTAAGCCCCTTAAATTTCTACGCCAATGATTGAAAATTATTATTGTATATAAATTTAAGAACCTTGATTCATTTTCTATAAAAAAGTATTCTTGATAAATTTCACTTAGAGGTTTCCCGTTCGAGCTATTTCGATTTTTCTAATCAGGGTTATCTTATGGAATTTCCTTTGAAAGGCTATTTAAAACGAAAGAAAATATTTAAATACCTATTTATTGGTAACGATGAAAAATAATTCATAATAAATGCTCAAAATGATCCATTTAATTCAACGCAATGCCGACATAGATTACTCAACGACCTTCTTGTTCGAATTAACATTTTATTATTAATTTCACCACAAGCTCTTCGAATACGATTGAGTCGATCTTCTCTATTATGAACCGGCGTGGCATAATTTTATCTTTCAAATAACCCCAAGCAAAAAAGTCCGGAGGATTGAGGTCAGGTGATCGAGGAGTATGGGCCAAAAATATTGTTTTTGTTAATGCCATTGAATTTTTCTTGGAAATTCCTGGATCTTGTACCATGAGTGTTTTCATTTGTCCATAAGCGTAAATTGTGAAAATTAATAAATCCACGTCCATGTAAAATGTGCTTAATCTGTCTACAATATTTGCCGGAGAAAGTTTTCGTTGTTTTTCAGTTTCTTATGAGCAAATGAAAACCCATCATGGTACAAGATTTAGGAATTTTCAAGAAGAATTCAATGTCAGACTTCGCATTTACAAAAACAATATCTTTGGTCCATACGTTTTTTTTGTTTGGGATTATTTGAAAGATAAAATTAAGCCACGCCGGCTCATAATAGAGAAGGTCTAATTAGTCGTATTCGAAGAGATTGTGGTGAAATTAATAATAAAATATTAATTCGAATAAGGTCGTTGAGAAATCTATGACGGCGTTGTGTTGAGGTAAATGGATCTTTTTGAGCATTTATTATGAATTATTATCATTATTATTTAAATATTTTCTTACATTTTGAATAGCCTTTCAAAAGAAATTTCATGACAAACCTGATTAGAAAAATCAAAATAGCTCGAACAGGAAGACTCTAAATGAAATTTATCAAGAACACTTTTTAATAGAAAATAAATCAAAGTTCTTAAATTTGTATACAATAATAATTTTCGACCATTGGCGTAGAATTTTAAGGGGATAAATGAGTACAAAATCCCATAACTACGCTACTGTATTTGTCAGGTCCGTCAAGCTGGAACAACCCTTATGGCACAATGAGTTGAAACCTATCAGAGGATTTAGTACTCATTAATTACTAATTAATTACCGAAAAGCGAAATTAATTACTGTTCATTTAAAAAAAATAGAAGGGGTTGTGCCAGCTTAACCGTTAGGCTAGCACAACCCCATAAAAATACTATTAAAATGGTTGAAACCACACTAATAATTTATTACTAATTAATTACTCGCTATTTAACGAGTACTTAACAATAGATTCCACTCACAACTCGCGGCTTCTGCTAGATTTGGCCGCGACCGTAGTGTGGCGTCACCGCTCCGACTTCCCCCACTCCGACTCAAATATTGCTCAACGTTAGACGTTATTTCAAACATTTTTACAATGAAATTTACAATGGAATTTTACAATGACGCTTTTCCGAAGAAAACTAAGCGTTTTTGATTTGGCGATTAATAAAGGTGCGGTCGAATTTTTTTCAAACATTCGAAATTGTAACTTATGCAAATGAATCATACTAGGTCCACTAAATAAAATTAATCTTCAGATACATTGATCAAAACATTTCGAAACTTGAGATTCGAATTGATTAATTAAGCACAATAAGTTCAAATAAATTTTAACTTAGATAAATCGATGTAACAATGCCTCAACCCAAGTTAGAAATTAATTACTCTGGCACAACCAATTAAAATAAATTTGAAGTTGAATTAATCGATATACTAATGCCTAAAATAAATTTGAACTTGGATTAATCGATGTACTAATGCATTAACTCAAGTAATGAATTGATTACTCCAGCACAACCAATTAAATTCAATATAAACTTCCATTAATCGATGTACTAAAGCATTAACTCAACTAAGGAATCAATTACTCTGGCACAACCAGTTGAAATTAATTTTTACTTGGATTAATCGATGTACTAATGCCTTAACTCAAGTAATGAATTGATTACTCCAGCACAACCAATTAAATTCAATATGAACTTCGATTAATCGATGTACTAAAGTATTAACTCAAGTAAGGAATTGATTACTCTGGCACAACCAGTAGAAATTAATTTTTACTTGGATTAATCGACGTACTAATGCCTTAATTCAAGTAATGAATTGATTACTCCAGCACAACCAATTAAATTCAATGTAAACTTCGATTAATCGATGTACTAAAGTATTAACTCAAGTAATGAATTGATTACTCCAGCACAACCGATTAAATTCAATATAAACTTCGATTAATTGATGTACTAAAGCATTAACTCAACTACGGAATTAATTACTCTGGCACAACCAGTTGAAATAAATTTTTACTTGGATTAATCGATGTACTAATGCCTTAATTCAAGTAATGAATTGATTACTCCAGCACAACCGATTAAATTCAATATAAACTTCGATTAATCGATGTACTAAAGTATTAACTCAAGTAAGGAATTGATTACTCTGGCACAACCAGTAGAAATTAATTTTTACTTGGATTAATCGACGTACTAATGCCTTAATTCAAGTAATGAATTGATTACTCCAGCACAACCAATTAAATTCAATGTAAACTTCGATTAATCGATGTACTAAAGTATCAACTCAAGTAATGAATTGATTACTCAAGCACAACCGATTAAATTCAATATAAACTTCGATTAATTGATGTACTAAAGCATTAACTCAACTACGGAATTAATTACTCTGGCACAACCAGTTGAAATAAATTTTTACTTGGATTAATCGATGTACTAATGCCTTAACTCAAGTAATGAATTGATTACTCCAGCACAACCAATTAAATTCAATATAAACTTCCATTAATCGATGTACTAAAGCATTAACTCAACTAAGGAATCAATTACTCTGGCACAACCAGTTGAAATAAATTTTTACTTGGATTAATCGATGTACTAATGCATTAACTCAAGTAATGAATTGATTACTCCAGCACAACCAATTAAATTCAATATAAACTTCCATTAATCGATGTACTAAAGCATTAACTCAACTAAGGAATCAATTACTCTGGCACAACCAGTTGAAATTAATTTTTACTTGGATTAATCGATGTACTAATGCCTTAACTCAAGTAATGAATTGATTACTCCAGCACAACCAATTAAATTCAATATGAACTTCGATTAATCGATGTACTAAAGTATTAACTCAAGTAAGGAATTGATTACTCTGGCACAACCAGTAGAAATTAATTTTTACTTGGATTAATCGACGTACTAATGCCTTAATTCAAGTAATGAATTGATTACTCCAGCACAACCAATTAAATTCAATGTAAACTTCGATTAATCGATGTACTAAAGTATTAACTCAAGTAATGAATTGATTACTCCAGCACAACCGATTAAATTCAATATAAACTTCGATTAATTGATGTACTAAAGCATTAACTCAACTACGGAATTAATTACTCTGGCACAACCAGTTGAAATAAATTTTTACTTGGATTAATCGATGTACTAATGCCTTAACTCAAGTAATGAATTGATTACTCCAGCACAACCGATTAAATTCAATATAAACTTCGATTAATCGATGTACTAAAGTATTAACTCAAGTAAGGAATTGATTACTCTGGCACAACCAGTTGGAATCAATTTTTACTTGGATTAATCGATGTACTAAAGCATTAACTCAAATAAGGGATTAATAACTCCGGCGCAACCAGTTGGAATCAGTTTCTACTTATATTAATCGATATACTAATGCATTAACTCACATTAGAAATTGATTACTTCAGCACAACCACACTGAAAAAAACTTTTGAGAACTAGAATACGATTGGGTTGGCCCAACCATACGGTTGGGTTGGCCCCAATCATATGGTATGGTTGCGTTCCGTTCCAACCCAACCGTTTGATTGGGGCCAACCCAATCGTATTCTAGTGCCCACCTACTGCACTGAATTTTTTTTTCAGTGCAGTTAAATCCAGCTTTAATCCGGCTTAATAGATACTTTAATTTCTTCACATTAGTTTGGAATAAATCACTGAAGAGCAATTTGTTAAGATGCATTTTATGTTTCAGGTTAGAGTTCCGAAAGCGTTAGCTTTCGGCACGACAACCTGATAGTTCCACTTTGGGCCGCTACACATGGCGTCAAAATCGTATTAGTTTCACTCCCGTCTGCCTACGTATACCGGTATACCCCTTTTTAACATGCTTGTTGTATAGTTCCATTCACAACTGTCGAATCAATTCCTTACTTGAGTTAACACTTTAGTACATCGATTAATCGAAGTTTACATTGAATTTAATTGGTTGTGCTGCTGTAATCAATTCATTACTTGAGTTCAGGCATTAGTACATCGATTAATCCAAGTAAAAATTAATTTCAACTGGTTGTGCCAGAGTAATTATTTTCTAACTCGACTTAATGCATTAGTATATAGATTAATTCAAGTAAAAATTGATTCCAACTGGTTGTGCCAGAGTAATCAATTCCTTACTTGAGTTGATACTTTAGTACATCGATTAATCGAAGTTTATATTGAATTTAATTGGTTGTGCCAGAGTAATCAATTCCTTACTTGAGTTGATACTTTAGTACATCGATTAATCGAAGTTTATATTGAATTTAATTGGTTGTGCTGGAGTAATCAATTCATTACTTGAGTTAATGCATTAGTACATCGATTAATCGAAGTTTACATTGAATTTAATTGGTTGTGCTGGAGTAATCAATTCATTACTTGAGTTCAGGCATTAGTACATCGATTAATCCAAGTAAAAATTAATTTCAACTGGTTGTGCCAGAGTAATTATTTTCTAACTCGACTTAATGCATTAGTATATAGATTAATTCAAGTAAAAATTGATTCCAACTGGTTGTGCTAGAGTAATCAATTCCTTACTTGAGTTGATACTTTAGTACATCGATTAATCGAAGTTTATATTGAATTTAATTGGTTGTGCCAGAGTAATCAATTCCTTACTTGAGTTAATTCTTTAGTACATCGATTAATCGAAGTTCATATTGAATTTAATTGGTTGTGCTGGAGTAATCAATTCATTACTTGAGTTAATGCATTAGTACATCGATTAATCCAAGTTCAAATTTATTTTAGGCATTAGTATATCGATTAATTAACTCCAAATTTATTTTAATTGGTTGTGCCAGAGTAATTAATTTCCAACTTGGGTTGAGGCATTGTTACATCGATTTATCTAAGTTAAAATTTATTTAAACTCATTGTGCTTAATTAATCAATTCGAATCTCGAGTTTCGAAATGTTTTGATCAATGTATCTGAAGATTAATTTTATTTGGTGGACCTAGTATGATTCATTTGCATGATAAGTTACAATTTCGAATGTTAAAAAAAAATTCGACCGCACCTTTATTAATCGCCGAATCAAAAACTCTTAGTTTTCTTCGGAATAGTGTCATTGTAAAATTTCATTGTAAAAATGTTTGAAATAACGACTAACGTTGAGCAATATTTGAGTCGGAGTGGGGGAAGTCGGAGCGGTGACGCCACACTACGGTCGCGGCCAAATCTAGCCGACGCCGCGAGTTGTGAGTGGAACCTATTGTTAAGTACTCGTTAAATAGTGAGTAGTTAATTAGTAATAAATTATTAGTGTGGTTTCAACCATTTTAATAGTATTTTTATGGGGTTGTGCTAGCCTAACGGTTAAGCTGGCACAACCCCTTCTATTTTTTTTTAAATAAACCGTAATTAATTTCGCTTTTCGGTAATTAATTAATAATTAATGAGTACTAAATCCTGTGATAGGTTTCAACTGATTGTGCCATAAGGGTTGTTCCAGCTTGACGGCACTGTATTAGTCTCAAGAACATTTTGTCACCTTAAAAATGTCTCATTCAGTAAAACTGAAGTTTATCAAGTTTGAACTGAAAATCTTAAGTTGTTTAGAAGATGATGTAATAATTTTTCAAAACTTCAACACCTTGTATCTCGGAAACGAAGTGATTTAGAGAAAAATTTTATATGAAAGACCCTATTATTTTCAGAAGTTCTATCGTTTTCCGAAGTTATGAACAAAAAAACTGAAACACCCTGTATAAATAAATAAATATTGCTCTTGTAATTACATTTCGATAACTTTCATGAACTCTTTTGTAAAAGTTCAAATAATTATCAGACTTAGGAAAGTAGTCACACGTGTCGCTGAATTTTGAACATCCTGTGAATAACCGATAGTTGACCGTTTATATATTAAAAGTAAGATTATCTTTACTTTATATTCTGAAATGATGAAATCAGAGACTTTTGATATGAGTAAATTGAAGATTTCTTAAGGTGGATGTGCAATACTGCATTTTTACACAAAATCAAGTTATCTCAGAAACAGTTGATATTAAGAATAGGAAAAGTAAACCTAAAATTGACAAATTTGTGATAAAAATTATTGCATTCCATTTAAAATAAGAAAGTTTCTAGTTACTTCTTGTATAACCGGAATTGCAACATGATATTAAAGATAGTTTGTTTCTTTGAGATGGTCTAAATTTTCCGATCTCAATTCGGCTGGGAAAGTCATAAACTTTTAACCAACACTTCCCACAAAGTACATAACACTTGAGTTGTAGTCCAAATATTTTACATGTACCACAAAAGAACAGATAATTAAAATTTATGAATCCCTCACTATCAATCACCTCACACCTTACTATAATATTCAAAAACGTCTAGTTAATAACTCATTCAAAGAATGTCACTGTTTGGTGCAATAATAATTGTCAATTATGAACTTAAAATTTGTGCTCTATTCCAATATCTTAATCAATTAGTAAGGAAATTCTGAAATTAAGTTACAAATATTAAACAAATGATATCTTTCCCAAATAACAAAGTGACAAAATTTCATGTTTTCTGTTCTCATAACCTTCTAATGTATACTTGTCAGAGCACAACCTATCTATTTTCTTGTTTATGACAAACGTTATTGTATCTAGAATATGTGGAGCCCTTCAGAAACACATTTCCTATTTTCATCCTGTAATATTGAAATAGCAATGGTGAACAATAACACTAGTGGACCAATGAATGAGAATGTCCACAGAGATAAAACAAAACAGTCTGCAAATACCAATATAATTTCGATCAACTTACAGTTCCATAATAATAAATAAGATTAACATGTTTATCGTTTAGTAAATGCTTCTAAGGTACATCTTGTAGATTCAGGGATATAATTTTTCAGTTTTATGCTCTCTAAAACTTTCAAACAAGCCTTTACATCCCATGAAGGGCAAAAATTTTTATCTTCTGATTTAATCAACCCCAAATTGGCTAAAAGCACATTATTAATTATAGAGACACTATCTTGCACTTGACCCCACATAAAAAGTTCTTTGTATAACTTTTCTGAACATTCAGTGGAGTGTTTAATGACAACTTCATTTTTACTTTTAGACAGTGCCGATACTTTCATAAGGATTGGCATGAATGTATCTAAGTGGAGTTTTCCATCTTTTTTAGCTGCATCAACTATTATACTTGATCGACTATCTCCAAGAGCTATAAAGTTATCATCGCTGGGATCTTTGATGAATTCTTCAACAGTAATTCTAGGGATTTCTTCCTCATCAGACTCATTCGGTGAATCTGCCACATCCAAATTATCTTCATCTTCTTCGTCTTCAGATTCATCTTCATCTAAGCTTCCTAAGATGTGTCGTTTACCTGAATTAGTCAACATATCTTCCAGCTCTTGTCGACCCTTCTGTCCAAATTGATTACCATCGAGAAACAAAGTTTTTAATTTTGGTTTGTTACTTACAGCCTTGGCTAATGCTAAACCACCTGAAGTTCGAATTTCATTGAAACCAAGTAATAATTCTTCCAAATTTTCATGTTTATCTTCAAGTGCACTGGCTAGAACCTCCGCACCTTTAGTTTTCAAAAGGCAATCACCAAAATTAATTTCTCTTAAGTTTGTTAAATGAGGTAAAGCTTCCGAAAAGGCCAATACACCTTTAGGTCCAATGGTGTTATCATTCAGGTTAACTATTTGTAGATTTTTGTTAAATGTAAATGATTCAGATAAAGCAGCTACACCTGGTTGGTATATTCCATTCTGAGGCATAACAACTTCTTCTAATGTTCCCAGCATTTTGAACACATCTGCTAAAGCCTTTGCTCCTTCATTTTCTAATCTGTTTCGACCAGCAACAAATATTTTAAGGCCTAGAGCTTTACCTTTGGCTTTACTACAATTGTAGCAATCAGTTAAAGCTGATGCAAGTAATTTTCCTCCTGTTATCCCTAGCCCATTGTTATTCAAGCGTAAAACTTCGAGACCATAACATGAAGAGCTTCGGAGTAGCGAGGCTAATCCTTCAACTCCAATTGGCCCAAAAGCATTATCACTTAGGTCTAATTCACTCAGCGTACTGCCTGCCTTAACTAAACCATCCCCTAGGTATTCAAGAGCTCTAGGTATTTCTGTTTTCATACGACCCGTGAACAAATCTTTCCATAGTGCTCTTTTGAATTCAGAATGTTTTTCCAGGGCTTTACCGATCCCTTTCGCTGCTTCCACCCCTAGCGTATTTCCCTCCAAGTTAAGGAATTGGAGTTGTGGGCAATTTTCAATTTTGGCAATAATTTCTTTGACATCATTTTCTGTATCTAGTTTCAATGATTTACCAGCAAAACTAACACCAGTTTCAGTTAAGCGAGTGTCTTCGAGAGCCGCACTCAAATCTGCTAAACTTATTGACATGTTATTGTTGATGTTTGATGTTTTTCGTCTCTATTGTAAATGCTTCTGTATCTTTGTAGTAAATGACAATATCCAATTGATATAGCAATGTACGATTTTATATAGATGAGAGTGATATATACGAGAACTATTTAAACACATACGTTGATTTTTAATAAAATTTGCCTTCAAATTTCATAACCTCCACCGCCGTGAAACGTTAACCGCACCGCCAAAGTAATCAATAAATGCCGGATGCTAACAACAAGGTTGCCAGATATATACAGTGTGCAGGATAAACATTGAGATTTGAATAGTACCTTTGACATTATACAATAACATCTACAGATAAACTATTTTGATCAGTGCATAATGTACAGTACAGACCAACGATGTTATAATTTTTACAGTCGTTTTTCCTGTCAAATTCTCATATTTGATTTATTATGTAGATGAAGTTTTTACCTCTATTTCGCAAGTACGTAGTTTAAGTGTTACGCCACAGTATTTTTTTATACTGTGTCATCAACGAGGTCTATACGTTGTGTCATAACGTACTAGAGGGTTGGCTTGTGGATACGATTAATTAAAAATGAAGGCTGAAGATGTTTGAATATGTTTTTGATTTAAATTAATAATTAAAAGCTGAAATTAGTATGTACAATATAAATGCTTTTATACTTGTCAGAGTAGTATAGTAGAATTTGTTTCTCAACATTAAATAAGCTTGCCTGCAGGCAAGATCCCTCAATTGACTAATGTTGAAGTACACAGAACAAAAGTATTCATTGCTAGGTCGCGGTCGCGGATTTATTTCTATCCGCATAAATTGGCCCACTATGACAACCCTGTGCATAAAGCAATACTGGACTTTTACGTATTAAAATATCTGTGCGTCTATGGCACATAGCACCAGTTGAATTTTCACAATCATAGACCTACCTTTACTAGAACGTTTATGAACACAATGTACAATCATGAGTGGACGCGGGAAAATTAAAATGATGAAATTCTTCTTAGACTATCGAAACCAGCGTAAACGATTATATTGCACTTATTGAGCAAAGCTAAAAATCTACAAGTGCAGTGACCCAGATGAATCCAATCTAGGTCCCTGAAATGCAGGGACTCTGATAGAAAATCAATTGGCGACAAAAAAACATTTGCCGTGAGAAACGTCTCTTTAAACTAAAAATTTTGATTTTGATCAAGCTTTGTAGTCACCATATTTTCAGTTTTAAAATTTTTTTCATTGTTATTCACCGGAAACATAGGACTGGAAAGCTTATGATTGAGAAAATACGGTTTATATGCCTGGGAACCAAATTACACAAATTCATTATCAATAAAATTGTCCTGTAAGTAAATACGCTTCTAAATTCTTGTAAAAACATAAGTAACGAAAGGTCTCACCAGATCACAATTGTTTATGGAAAATAACACATTTCTTAACGAAACATCCAATTGTTACATTGCTTATATGATGAATAAATCCTCATCACTAATCACAGGTTGTTTTTTAGTATTTTGAAGGAAATAAATAAAAATAACATTTTTTAGAACTCAGCAATATATAGAATTATTCCCACTTTCCAAGCGTAACACTACATCTTTCGTAACTAATAAATGCATTTAAATTATAAAAACGACACCCTTCGTAGTTTAGTCTAGTTCATTTCATAACTCTGTGCGAAAAAAGTAATAATGAAGGAACTGTAGAACGATTAGTTTTTCCAGAGTTCATCTTCATTGAAAGTGTAATAAATCGGAATTAGGGAAATCGTAGCTTCTCATTGTTAGGGTGGCCTGTGGTATGTGCGATAATCTTATCGAGTTGAGGCGGTAATGTTAGTCTGGATTGAAACAATGAAAGTCCTTTGCCGCCGAAGATATGAACCGATACTCTGAACTCACACGAAGGTGTTATCAATAAAAAATATGACATCAGCGGAAACAGGGAGCTGGGAATAAAGGTATAATCGGGTTGAGAAGTAAGGGGGTATAGAAGCTGGGCTGTTTTGATAAAACTCTTTCTTCATGAGGGAAGAAGGCAGTTCGGGCCGGTCCATACTCAAGTCGCGTATTATTAAAGCCGAAATAAATTCATTCCTTTCTCAAAAAGATAAAATTTGGTGATTAAGGTGTAATGTGGTGATAAAATTAAATTGTTGTAGTTCAGTTCAGAGGACAGCCGGGAACTCCGATGTGTTATCATCGTTAAATAAATAAGTTCGTTCCTATATCATTGGCACCGACTCGTCCGGTGACTTAAAAGTAGTGAGTGTTAGGGAAGGTTAAACAACAAGGCGGGTAAGTCTTAGATGTAGATAATTAATACTGTTTGGGTTGGACTGATACTGCATGATTTCCGCTAAGTAGAGTATTAAGGTGGTAAGAGGTTTTAAGGGACTTTTGTTTGAGATTCAATCCAGAAACCACTATTCCTTTCGTTTATGTTTTCACAACGGTAAAGGTTAGTAACCATTTAGGTTAGTTGTAATATTCTCTAAATATCCATATAATTATATTTCGTCATACTAAAACTATTAACAATAAATCCAGGTCATAAGTCGATTGGTTTGATTTAATAAACGAAACAACCCAAAGTTTACTTATAAAGTGATAAGCGTTGATAGTACCGGAGGGTTCCTGCTTAACCTCCTAAATAAGTAGGTGGTGGCAGCACATCATAATAATGAGTAAAGTAGTTGAAAGTTAAGATTAATTGCCTGAATGCAAATTCCGATTATTTGCTGGAAGCCGTGAGGACACGCACTACCAGAGGAGCGCTGTGAGGTTGACAGTGGAGAGGGTCAGTAGTAGAAAGTTAATAAACTACAAGAATTAAAACAAATTAATGGGTGTATATTACAAAAGAAGGTATGATAGCAAGAGCCAAGAGCAAGAATTGCGGAGATCTCAAACGATCATCGGCAACCACAGATTCTTCAGAAGCATTATTGATAAATTAATTTTGAGGGCCGACTTGAAATCGTCTCAAATTCACCGGCTGTTCTTAAGAGCCCGAACTAATCGCTTGCGGTATGTATTTTGTAAATATATTTATGGGCATGGGAAACATAAATATACACCAGTTTCAAATATAATGTAAACAATGTGCCTTAAAAATTGTTGACCAAGATTTGGTATTTATTTAACTCTCGAAGTTAGTACATATTTAGAATAATTTTAATAAAATATACATACCTGCTCTATCATCAAGCTCTGATAATTTTTGATCTCTCTCGAGAACTTTTTCTACATTTGTTTTCATTATATCCACTACTTCGTCTACTTGTGCTTGTGTTTGTTGTAACCTTTTTTGGGCTGCTACCTGTTGGGGAGTTCGAGGCCCACCGACGATGCCATCATCTCCTGCCGCTGGAGCCCCTAATGAGTCCCCTGCTGACCTGTTAACAATAAGATTCACTGTATTTACCTATTTGGATGGAATAAATCACGAATAATCTCAGTTTTACGTCCTTTGAAATTGGATTACATTTTCATATGGAATTCCGTTTTCAGTTTTGAAGTGAACCTTTGAACCTTCAGTCCAAATCATATTTCAAACAGTTTTGTAATTGATTCTATAATTTCAAGGAAACTAACTAATTAATGTTTCTCTTGAATGTAATAATTTTCAGAGTAACAAGCACAAACTTTTCTTCCAAATCATATCACGTAATTTGCTTTCTCGATTCTCTCTTCATTAAACGTTGTAAAGTAGTATAGAAAAAACGCTCATTCGAACTTCTTCCTGCGTTAAATTGGTTCCTGATTCTCGCGAAGACTCAATCTATTATAACCAGAAAATTCTTTCCTTCTCATTCCCTTTACCCTTTCTCCATTCTCTGATGCTCGTAGGATGGTCATTATTATCTTAGTTTGATCAATCAATCAAAGGGAGCACACTTAGACCACTTGATTAGTCCATTTTGCGTGCCTTTTAATAAGCCTCAGTCCAGCAGGCCTGAGGCAACACCGAAGGCAAGAATACTGTTTGGACCTATGTCTCTTATAGCGTCAAGTGGCACGTACGCCCAGCCGAGATATTGCAGTCTATGAGAAGCCAGTGCTGGACATTTTACTAGGATATGAAAGGCAGTTTTGTACGTCTCTCCGCATCTACTACAAAGTGGGTCACCAACAATACCAATTGAAGATAGATGTCTGTTCAGGTGACAGTGGTCTGTACGAAGTCCTGTCATCAGTCTTATAGCTCTTCTGCTCACAGAAAGAAGAGTTTTCGAGCGTTTTGGATAGAACTCAACAATTTGAAGCTTCGCGAGCCTCATACCAGAGACACCTCACCCTCCCAAGAGCCACTGTTTGTCCAGTAGCTCTATGAGGGCGCCAAGCTCGGTGGTCGTTGAATCGGTGCAAAGATATCTATATAGTGAACCCCGTTTGGCCAATTCATCGGCCACTTGATTTCCTTTCACGCCAGAGTGGACTTAGTTTTGGACGTACTCATGCAGGCCAAACTAGGTCGACTATTTGTAGGTTTTTCTGTCATTTTATTTTATATTTCCTCCTTACTCTCTACTGACCTGACTGGATTCAGCATCGATATCAAATGAGGAGAACTTGGAATTGGACAACATGAAGAATTAGGTCACAAGCCAAAATTGCGCTAGGTATCGACGAAATTGAAAAAACAATCTAGGGAGATAATTAAAATGAGTAACTATAGAGCAAAGAAGATAAATATATCCGAAATTAATATAGTTCATAAGCAGTAAAAAATAATGAAAACATGTATAATTGTAACAATAACCTTATAGCATTGGACTACTGCGATTAAACGAAGTACGTAGTATTACTTTGCAGAAATTATTTCAAATTGATTCGTATCGAGATTCTGATATTATATTAGTCAAAATGCAAAAAATATGCAGTTTGTTATTATGATATGGTTCTGAAGGCAGAGTTATTGATGTTAAAACTAAGTGAAATCATTCAAATCTTGATGTATTGTTTAATACTATGTTAACTCATTCATTTTTCAAATTTATACATTTAGACAGATGAGTCAACGGCGAGTTTATAACCATTCTAGTAGGGATCTGCCATCTGTTGTAAGCCAGAGGAACTTCTATAACCTATCGCTCCTATCAGTATGGTGTCAGTATGGCTGATTCATTAACAAGAGTGGCTATTTCCTTACTGCATTTTATTTATTTATTTATTTATTTATTTATTTATTTATTTATTTTCAAACTTAAAATACATTTCATTTTCACAGTTGAGAAAAAAGAAAAAAAAAACAAATACGTATAATTATTTTGAAATAAAATTATCAAAAATAACAATACTATACTTGTTGTGCACAAACATATACAATATAACTAAAAATTAAATAGAACGAGGAAGTTTAAGAATAAAGGAAGTACTAGAAAGGGAAGTTAAATCCTCAAGTTTGGTATACTGATTGGCATTTCTCATTATGCGTTTAAGTGGAGAGTAAAAAGAATAATTTGTTGTACAGGAGGGAACATAAAAAATTTGAGTTGAATTCACAGTTTGACGTGTAAGACGTTTGGGATTGTGAAAGTTAGCTCTAAAGTAAAGTGAGATAACTTCGCAAGAAATTATATTATTAATAGACTTAAAAAGTAGTTTAAGATCGAAGTGTAATCTTCTCACAATAAGTGGAACAATGTTAAAAATAGTTTCAAGAAAGTTATAATTACAGTTCCACTTGGCATAACGTATTCCACTTTTGAAAGCCAAATATCTCAAAAATATATGTTGGACCTTTTCAATATTGTAGGAATGAACGTTATAGTAAGGACACCAGACGGTCGAGCGGAAATCAAGATGTGACCTGCCAAGAGAAAAATATAAAGTTTTCAAAGCATTAATATTTCTGAAATAAACAGTCAATTTTTATATAAATCCCAACATCTGAAGAGATTTGCCAATAATATGGTTAATATGAGGGACAAAACTTACAGATGTATCAAAAATCACGCCCAAATCTCTAACATTTAATTTACTGTCCAACGATGTACCATTAATTCGATAATTGTAAGTAATGGGACTTCTCAGACGATGAAATCTCATAATGTTGCATTTTGAAATATTAATTTCCATTTTGTTAATAGTGCACCAGTTCGACATGTTATCTGAAGCTTTTTGTATCAATAAACATTGATCTACAGATTTTACTTTGAAAAATATTTTCAAGTCATAATTTTGGTATTCTGAGCTCGATTTTATCGTCAATATCGTCGAATGTATACCCACAAATTTGCTAATTTGTTATAAGCAAATTATGTTTATTATTAAATATGCGAATTCGATTTCGAGTTTATAGCCGTTGCCGGATTCTATTGCTATTATGGTCTTCAAATGCATACATAAATTTTAGAATTGTTATAAACAAATATGAATTGGAAAAAAATATTGAAAATTTTGATGTTTTAGTATGACAACGTATTAATGAATATAAATAAAATTGAACATATTACTTTTTTTAAGGAGGTATGGGAGAGTTGTTCTGGAAAGGAAAACAATTATTTCAAATTAGTGGCATGCCATTTTTTCATTATATTAAGACTTGATACATTCCATCAATGTTGTCAAAAAATCAATTTCTGAGTGTGCATCTTATATAAAAATGAATGAAGATTTCACATTTCTTTTTCATTCATTTGTTAATAAGAATTTGTTTATATTAATTCGAAAACTTATGTATGCGTTTGAAGACCATAATAGCAATAAAATCGTACTCAGGAAGCCAAAATTATCCGATAACGAATATAAGCTCGACATTTTGGTCAAATTCGTTTATTTAATGATAAATATAATTTGTTTATAACAAATTAGAAAATTTGTGGGTATACATTCGACGATATTGACGATAAAATCGAACTCAGAATACCAAAATTATAATATTAATGATAAGTTAGAGTTTTGGTCGAATTCATCTATTGTGTTAATAAATAAATTGTTTATAACAAAAAACAGTCTTTGTCAGATCACAAACGGCCAAATTTACATTTTTTAGAAATCTTTATGTAATCTCAAAAATGAGCTAATTAAATTGTTTATTTATTGTCCATCAAAATCGGTCCATTTTCCAAGGATTTCGACCTCAAATACCCATTTGACTGCACTAAATATTCACCGGAAGAGCATGAAATGATATAAGCACCTTATAAATGAAGAGGCTCAAGAGATTATTGATGAATCTATACAATTTGAATTTACACTCTTTGGATACAATAGATAACACATAACAAGTTTTATGGATTTTTGAAGTTAATAGTACTGGATGAGGCAGCTTGATTTTGAGGATCGAATAGAACGGATTACTTGTCCTTTCGAATATAATAATGTGAGAAATTGTTGAATAATATCACCGATGAAAGGAATGTTTACTCCGGATGTTAGTTGCAATAAATTACAGCTCTATTAGCAGGGAATCATGACTGATCTATTGGCGTCGGTGGGTTTTTCACGTCCAACATTCTAAAGTGCCGTTCCCTTGTCGACAAACTGAACAACCTGAAATGGAGGTGAACTTTGCTACTCAAAAGCAAATGCGAGGAGAAACAATAATTGAAAATTGTTGTATTCGCTGTCGGACGAGAGGTGAAAAATTGGAGGAAGTGAGTCAACGGAAATACTTTTGTCAAGACAATGCTATCTGGAATAGGGATATTTGTGTATCCAGATTGGACATCGAGACTTAGTACTAGAATTAACACTAAGAAGATATTCATAGTTTTTTAACTTTTTCGTTCATTCCAAAACAATGACATGCAAGCAAAAAATATATAATTAATACAATTATTATTAATAACTGTTCCTGGAGCTCGTTTTTGAGAACTTGAAATGAAAAACGGTTAACGGAATAAAACCAACGTGGGATGTTAATGTACGCCGAGTACAAAATAACAAAGCGCCTTGTTGTATTGTTAAAATATTTATTTAATATAAAATAATTACGCAGTACAGTGAGGCTTTCCACAATGTAATAATGGAATGAATCAATTACAGTTGTTTTCATAGACAGCCTGGAATGAAGTGGTTCATCGTACAGAAAACAGCTTTTGTAAGCAATCTCTACTCATAGTAGGCTATGTTTTGTGCGATAAATTTTTTTTTTTACTCAGAATTGGTGAAGATTTTGAAGGGGTAGTGGTTGTTTTTGATTTTGTTACTTTCGCTTAATTGGTAAAAAAATAAATTTTATTTCAAAGAATTGACAATGTTTTTCAACATAAAAGTTGATTTTACTCGAAAACGGTCAACTTTACAGCTTATGACCTTTTTTGTGTAGAAAACATTGGCGGTTCAAACGGGCATCTCAAATCCGTACTTTTTCCAGTGGCGTAGAAGTTGGGGAGAAAAACAACCACTACCCCTTCAAAATCTTCACCAATTATGAATAAAAAAAAATTATAGCACAAAACATAGCTTACTATGAGTAGAGATTGCTTACAAAAGCTGTTTTCTGTACGATGAACGGTTCCGGAGATATTCGCAAAAAAATTATTTTTTTTTTCAATTTCAATTTCGAAAACGAAGTGAAATTTTATATGAAAGACCCCTATTATTTTTAGAAGTTCTATCGTTTGCCGAAGTTATGAACGAAAAAACTGAAACACCCTGAATGTATATGATATTTCCAACAAAAAAATCATATAATACATATTCCGATTTTCAACGGTTAACAAGTAATTCCCCATTTTGTATTTTTTTATGGAAATATCACATTTCCATGGATTTGACCTCTTCCTACAATCAACAACAAATGTATACAAAAGTAAATCATTGAAAATGGAAGAGCAATAAATAAGCTTTCATATGATACCATATTTATTGCCTAAATGTTACTATTTTTAGGTCATAACATTTGGGTGTCACCTGTTATTCGATGAAGTCTTGAAAGTTCAAACGTCAAATACCTAATATTTTTTCAAGACAAATACGGAAGACAACTGTTGTCAAAATATCGCCAAAATCAAGCTTCAGAATAGTATAGAAAATTTTTACATCGCTCATGCAATAGTGAAGAAATTGTGTTAAATGTAACTCAACATCAAGGTTTGTGATGAAATACCAAGTTTACTTTAATTCCAAATTTTGCTTGTGGAAAAGTTATAAAGTGAACTACAACATACACACATAATTTGAAAAACCGATCCACAGCTTCCTATGATCAACCATTCGATCGCTATTTCATGGCATACTAGATACTCTAGTTTCCTTAATTTTCGTCCCGTAATTATGAAATTCAACAATTCGAGTAGGAGTGAGTTTATTTATACTACTTTAACAATAACAAGAACAATAACAATTAAATGTAGTAGCTCTGGATGATCCGCTGTTCTTCCGTGTTAATTTCGAATTGAATTTTTAAAAAGATACATGGGTGATTGGCAGTCATGGCTTGCTTAGAATAACCACTACATTGCACGTACTCCTGTAATTTTTATTGAAAATCAAATAAGTAAACGTCAAAAATAACCTACATTAGTTCTTGTGACACGTTTGTCTTCTTGCTAAGAGAACACAATGCCACTGTTCCCTAACGAAGAACTAACCGATATACATTTTATGTATGGGTTCTGCAACGGAAACGCAAATGCAGCTGAATGAGAATATCGGAGACGGTATCCGAATAGGCGTTTTCCTCCGGTGCGAACGTTCCTGAGAATCCATGAAAATCTTCCAGAACGAGGTAGCCCTGAACATCAGAGCGACCATAATATTACAACATGACGGAGCTTCACCCCATTTTCGATCGAAACATCCCCAGATATTTGGGAGAAACATGGAATGGTCGGGTAAGAACAGTTTCCCGACCTGCCAGGTAACCCGACCTCACACCTCTAGATTTTCTGCCTGGGGCTCACTGGGAGGAAGAACTAAGGCAACGTATCATTGAGAAGAAAAATGAGCCATGTGGTGCTGGAAAACGAGATACGGCGAAAAGCAAAGACATGTTTACGTCAACATGGTGGCCACTTCGAGCATATTTTGTAATTCGTGCTGCTTCTCATTGTTATTGTCCTTGTTAATGTTAAAATATTATAAGTGAACTCACCACCATTCGAATTGTTGAATTTCATAATTATCGGATGAAAATTAAGGAAACTAGAGAAAATCTAGTATTCCATGGAATAGCGGTCGAACGGTTGATCATAGGAAGCTGTATATAGATTTTTCCAGATTCTTTGTAAAATTTCCAGTCTACGGGTGTGTGTTTGTAAAATTTTTCTGTTGGGAGGTGGTTGAAACACTTTATGGGCACCTTAAGGTCCTTTAACATCCCATGAGGTAGTGTCGGAGTCCCTGAGTCCCGAATTTAATCACCTCAAGTATACCCACTAAACACTCCACATCGTGTAGTAGGCTCTATCCTGCAACCAGGGCAGTCTCGATGACACTTGGGTCTGACAGCCCATTGTATCTTGCCGCACCACTTTCTCGGGCCATCGGAAAGATTCTGCAGTCGCTGGATTCGAACCCGCGACCAGTAGTCACTGGATTCGAACCCGCGACCAGTAGTCACAGTGATTAGAAGATCGATGCTTCTACCACTGAGCTACCTGTGTTTGTAACTTGCTTTACAACTTCTTTGCAAGCAAAACTAGGAATAACAGTAAACTTGGTATCTTACAAACCTTGATGTTGAGTAACATGTAACACAATTTCTTCGCAATTGCAAGTGCGATAGCATTTTTTTTATACTATTCTAAAGCTTGATCTTTGGCAATATTTTGACAACAGTTATCTTCCATATTTGTCTGGAAAAATATTGGGTATTGGGCGTTTGAATTTTCAAGGCTAAAATAACAGGTGACATCCAAATGTTATGACCCAAAAATGATAAAAATGATAACATTTCGGTGATAAATATGGTATCATATGAAAGCTTATTTATTGTTCTTCCATTTGCAATGATTTACTTTTTTCTATACTCGTGGTTGATTGTAGGAAGAGGTCAATTGCATAGAAATGAGATATTTTCATAAAAAAATAGAAAATAGTGAATTACTTGTTAACCGTTAAAAATCGGAATATGTATTATATAAACTTTGTTGTTGGAAATATGATATAGAAACATATATTAATTTCTTTTACATATATCCTGATACACCCTGTACTTTGAGTATTGAAATATCAACTATAGCTTTCATTTTGAAAAAAAAAATAATATCAGTTTGTACAATGAACTATATCCGAAAAATGCTTCGTTACAAAGATACAGGTTGTCAAAATTTTTATAAAAAAATCCAGATTTAATAATATTTTTAAAACTGCTCCAGATATTCAAATGAGATTTGGCACGTTTGAATAAGTAATTTAAATACATCTTTTTACGTAAAAAATATTATTTTACTTAAACCAGTGGCGTGCTTTCGGACACATCTTTGGTTATTTTTCACAAAAATATTTGGTACGCCACTGATTTTTTTAGGAGCAAAAATTATTTCTAGAATCCTTGTTCAATTTACAACAAGACAAATCTCTTTAGTTTTTTTTGTTTGACTCATCGTTTGCCAGTAAAAAATTAAAATATCCGATTTCTGAAAAACATTTAAAAAAAACGAAAATAAGAAATTTAATTAGTGGTTTACAACAACAATAACAAAATGAAAGAAAATCAAAGGTAAAATCACAAAAATTGCTCGAAATCTACTCACTAACGCATTTACTGCAGCAGATACTTCATGCAGATTTTGCCGCATATCATTGCAGGCTTGCTGAATTCTTAAAACTAAATCTTCCCTTGCTATTACGGGATTAGTGTAGACTTCATCTTTAATAGTGCCCCAAACGTAAAAGTCTAGCGGATTAAGATCCGGGGACCTCGGTGGCCAGGCCACTGGTCCAATACCATTAACCACGTCATTAGGAGGATAAGTGGTTAATGGTATTGAGCCATTCTCTTACAACTATTCCAAAATGCGAAGGAGCTCCATCCAGTTGTATTCAACTTTCATGTCTTAAATTAATGGGTAAATCCTCTAGGTAGTCCTGCAGATTATTGTTAAGAAACTCCATAATAAGTTGCGAGTTCAACCTTGGGGGTAGGAAATGTAGACCACAAACATTAGCATCAATAACGTCCAACCAAACATTTACGGAAAATTCATTTTGAAATCATCTTGGCCGAATTCCTCGAGGATTCTGATGTGCCCAAATATGAGTATTATGGTAATTTGTTACCCCACGTCTGGTAAAAGAGGATTCATCCGTCCAAAGAATCTTATGGAAAAAGTCAGGATTTTCTTCCATTGAGTTTAAAAGCCACTGGCAAAATCTTATTCTCTTTTCAGCATCACCAGGATGCAAATTCTGAACAGGCTGTAGGTGATATGCATGTCTGTGGTCATCGTGTAGTGTTCATTATATTGTAGACTTCGGTATGTGAAGGTTTTGAGCTGCCTTCCGAGAGCTCAGCCTCGGATCGTTATCAAAAGTCGAAGTATACGATTATTCTGAATACTATATCGACGGTTTCTGTTCCGTTCGTTATTAACACGCAGGCCAAAGTTACGAAAATTCTGATGAGTTCTGATGAAAACGCGAGCATCTGGAACTCTTCTATTTGGATAGCGTCTAAGATATTCACGAACTGCCGCTTCTGCATTTCCATCACGAAATCCTTAGCAAAAATGAATATCTGCGTATTCGTTGTTAGAAAAAAGAATTTTTCAGATTAATACTTGCGCAACACTAATAACAATGTTAACAATAACACTAAATTAAATTACCTGACACAATTCAATCAACTGTTATAGTAAATTGAAAAAACACTTACAGTAGTAGTTGTTTTTTTAATGGCCTACTACGACAGATTGAAATTTGTCTGAATTCTAAAATTTTTTTACTGGCAAACGATGTGTCAAACGGAAAAAGTAAAGGGCCTTTTTTGTTGTAAATTGAACAAGGATTCTAGAAATAATTTTTGCTTCTAAACAAATCAGTGGCGTACCATATTTTTTATGAAAAATAGCTAAAGATGTGTCTGTAAGCACGCCACTAGTGGGAGTAAAATAATATTTTTTACATGAAAAGATGTGTTCAAATTATATATTCAAACGTGCCAAATTTCATTCCAAATATATAGAGTAGTTTTAAAAACATCATTGAATCTGGATTTTTTTATAAAATTTTTGACACTGTATCTTTGCAATGAAGCATTTTTCAAATTTAGTTTATAGTATAAACTGATATTATTTTCTAGTTATCTGTCTGCTTGTAAAGTTTACGCTTTCGAAACTGGACCATTCTGTATACAGTTCGTTCAAGTATACCGCGATTTATTGCAATTCAATCATTTTAATTTATATTAGAAAATGAAATACGAAATATGCAACTCACAACACTGATCTATAGACTGGAATTCTCGTTTCAATATCTGATGATTTTGATTTTTCTAAAAACTCAACGTGTATTTGAAATTTTAATTCCAAATCTCTGAAAACATTAACTCAAATTGGCAGAAGTTAGAATTTAGTTTTTCCAACGATAGCTATACCTATAGGTTCAAAAACTGAAATGGTTTGTATCAGGGAGATTTACTTCAATCCGAAATAATATCGATGGATATTTTTTATCGGTGCACTTGGTATTTCCGTTTCAAAAAGAAGTTACGTAAATTAATTAGAAACTAAGAAACAACATTATTCAATGAATTTCTTATATGAAAAAAAAACTCTAAATGTAATATAAAAGTTAATCGATACATTCAAATGCAGATAATTGGATATAAAAGGTTTGAACGGCTTATATAAATAAAATATGTATCGTCATTTTTATGTTTTCGGAAACCCAGCAAGCTTCCCCAATATATAAATAACAATTTGTCAATTTCGAATGTTCAGCTATAGAGTACGCATGCGTCCAATTAAAAATCAATTTCATATATACCTTTCTAGATCTATGAAATTGTAAGGAGAAAATGTAATTATGACCAAATTAAAATTATAATTCCATCAGTTACATATGCAAAGTGGAAATTATTTATTATAGATTGGAATCCAAATAATATCAACATTTAATATTAAGTAATCTACAAATATAATGAATATATAACAATAAATAATCATAAATAGCACATACGTTCGGGGTAGTCGTATTATATTATTACTATGTAAGAAAAGTATATGAATTTATTCGTACTATAGAACTCTCAACGAACTATGAAGAAATTGAAAATGTTTTTTTGAAAATGTAATCGTTACTTAACGATAATCGTATTCCTTAAAGTAATTATTTCTATTCTCATGTGTTATGCAGATATAAGAACTAATAATAGAAGTCCATAAATTTATAAATTAAAACCACCCTTCTGAAGCGTTAATTTAAGAATTGAATTTAACCCCGGTATGAGCCTGAAAAGCTAATATTAGGCAAAGAGCTTACATAATTGGCATATACGGAATAACTGGATACAATGATAGCATACAATAATGTTACTTACATGCTTAAAAATGTATTATAACTAAAAATGCTCACAACTCAAAATGTATGGCAGAATTCAGCGTATTGATGTGCGTGACGTCATAATGCCTATAGGCGCATGCGAACGTGAGTGCTGCTTGAATTTGTGGCAGGTCATGGCAGTTTTCATTAATAAATGACAATCAACTACAAGTTATTGGAGAAACTAGAATTTTTTTTCCAGTTTTAATTCTGTATTGCAAATTTTAAAATTCATTTGTAATTTATTTTGGTATTTAAATAGTAGATACTTGTGGGGCTTGGTTATAGCGCCACTTTCGATTCATAGAATATCGTTGGATGTTGTTTTCTTCTGGTCGGTAAGAGAGATTCCAGCTTCGTTTTTACACCTCGCCTTGTTACTGAATGAAACCGTATGTAGTTCGAAGGTGTAACTTTGGAATACATTCTAGCGATTTTTTTTTAAATTTGAAGAACCCGTAAATCGTCGACAATAAACAATTTCAGCTAATTCGTTCCAACGAAATACCACTAATTTTGACGAAAAGTACTGTTCTCTTATATTCATGAACTACAATTTTGTTTTATAGATTTTTGGGCAGAAATGAACAGCCCTGGACTAGCCCTAAGAATGGATTGGCTCTCATCATCAGGCTTCAAGCGGACAGACCACAGATTTTTTCGTTCAGGGCAGACCATATTATCAACAGCGACGATATAGCTGATGAATGTATTGAGTTGAAAACTCTAATAAAACTATCAGTAGCTAAAGATGGAGAATTCGTTACAGCCATAAGGAAGGCAACAATCAAGGTAAGAAGCAACAACGGTATCGATCGGATTTAGGAAGACGTTCTCTACTGTCCAGATGTCTTTTGGAACCTATTATTTGTATCAGAAATACAGCACGCAGGATATATAGAAATGTTTCATCATAAAGGCATAGAAATAAGGAGAGGTGGTAAGATTATATTGACTGGTAAAATTTTGAATAATATGTTTCCTATTGATTTTATTGTTAATATGAATTTGGTGAATTCAATTGATCAGATAAACACCAAATCTAATTGTAAATTATGGCATCACCGTTTGGCTCAAATTGCAAAGCATAAATTTTCAGAATTAATAAATAAACGAATGATAGACGATGTAGATCAAATAGGCCAAATTATACCCGATGATAATATTTGTGATGCGGGAAACAAACACGATTACCTTTTGAAAAGATCAAAAATAAGCAACATATAAATCGATCATTATTACTCCATTATTACTTTTGGAATTAACAATAAAAATAATTATGTATTTTTTGTCGATGAATTTACTCATTATTGTGTTACATCTGTATTCACATATAAATCAAATGTATTTTAGGTGTTTAAAGATTATGTTTCTAAAAGTCAGACACGATTTAATTCAAAAATTGTCAATTAATATCCCGATAATGTATGCAAAAAGGTATTAGCCGTATTTTAACTGTTTCACGTACTTCACAATTAAATGGTGTATCAGAAAGAATGATCAGAACAATAACAGAAAGAGCGAGAACAATGATAGTTGGTGCTAAGTGAGATAACGTCTTCTGGGGTAATGCTACGTTAACTGCCACATATATAATAAATACAACACCGATAAAATCATTGAAAGTAACTAAAATACCATATGAAATGTGGCATGAAGGTATTCTGTTCAACTGTTTACATACATAAGAAAACCACTATTGATCTGAAATAATCACTATCCACTAAAAATATTATTAAAGTACTGCGGACCTTTCGGCTACCAAGTAGTCACCATCAGAGTAAACTGAATTATAAATCAAAATGTGCCTGTTTAAATACTATTTGGGGATAATAATGTGAACAATGGGTTACCCGCAGCTGGAGATAAATCGGAATTTAATAAATTGCTTTTTCGTTTATCTATCCCTTCTAAATTACCTAGAGATTTGTCTGTACTGTATTTTAAAAGTGAGAAATGGTGTGACCTGTATTCAAAATATATTCGGCTACCGCTGATTTTCACCATTATTTTTCTTTATATGGACAAAATGTTCCTTAGAACGAGTCAAAATGTTCCTTCTAGTTTAACCCACATGGCATTTTGAACACGACTCACAATTGATGTTGTAAATTCCTGATTTGTCGAAATCGGAAACATTTTCAAAGGTGTTGCCTGAACGGTATTTTAGCTTGTTCTTACTTCTATAAACTGGTTGTATTACAAATTCAGAAAACAAACTATGGAATTTATTAGCTACTGAGAATCATAAGTGAAACTTTTGAATTTTATTGAAGTATTTGAAGGTAACGGCTCTAATATGGTTAGTTGACTACGTTTAAATTTCCTTTTTTGTTTAGAAATTAAATTATTGATCAAAGATTTGTGGTAATCATTGTCCAACGCAATTTGTTAAAGCTTCTCAATTTCGTTGTTATAAGTACTGGCTCAAAGGGACGTTCAATAATCTATGAACTAGAGAACTAGACTATTAAATGGAGCTATTTCATATCTAAATGGTGTAGCTGAATCCGCCGAGGTATACCTATTCGTTTGAGTGGGTTTTCTGTATATATCGAAATCCAAGGGATTACCATATTTTATAATGTTAATATCAAGGAGAGGAAGCTGATTGTCAGTTTCTAGTTCGACAGTGAATCTCACTGAATCAAATTGGTTATTAAGCGTGATCAAAAAGCCATGTAAATCAAAATCTTTACTTGTAATCGCGAAAATTTCGTCAAAATTTCTATACCAAACTTTTGGAAACTGATTTAATTTTCATTTTGAGGAAGTTTCAAGTTCGCTTGGGAAAATATTGGCCAAAAAAGATAGACTGGATTGCCCATTGCACATCCGCTTGTTTGTTTTTAGTAATTTTTGTTAATAGTGAAATAATTTTGCTCCATACATAAAGACGTAAGGATCACGTATTCTGTGCATTTTCTATCGGGGATATTAATATTTGAAAGTCATTTCTTCAGAATGTTTATCGACTCAGGGATTGGAGTATTTGTAAATAGTGAAACATCAAATGAAACGAGAATATCACCAGGTTCAAGCTAGAAATCTTTCAATTTTGCAATGTTCCAATGAATTTTTCACAGACAAATTGCAAAATTTAAACCTTTATTCAACGAACTCATTTTCGTTTCATTCAAATTAATATCGGTTTTATTGTGAATAATGTTTATATTCTTAGTTTCTCCTCTAGGACTTTTTAGTAACAATCGTTGAAATTTATGGTTGATTGATTTAATTTTTCTACTGGTTTTTGCTGAAACTGTGCTTGATAATTTAGAATAAAAGAACTGGAATTCGTATTATGTTGTTTCAAAAGCTATTTTTAGATGTAAGTTATAAGCCAAAAGTTGTAAATGTTCTAGTTTATGAAATTTGTTGCTGATTTCTGATTTTGACTGAACTATCTGAAAACCAGTAGAACAAAATTTGAAGAAAAGTCTTGGAAAGAAATACTGGTAGGATATGAACCGAATGTGTATAGCTTATGGAACGTGGACAATGAGAAACATGAAATAGTAACATATATAATAGTAGATGAAATGAACTTTCAAGTGTCAAGACCAGGAATAAAACCGAGAGAAAATACATCTGAATACAAAGGTAGTAAAACTGATGTTTCTGACATAATGTCAAAATCAGTAACAGAAATGAATTATAAATCCGATAGCGATAAATCAGATATATTACTAGCTAATATACCTGATAAAATATCTAGATAAGAAAAAGTAAATCTTACTGATGACGTAGAATTACATACAAATGATTTGAAAGACAAATCTCAAGGCGGTAAATTGTTATCTACACCTAGACGGAGTGATAGATGAAAGACCGTTCTCATATTTCTCATACGGAAGAAAATATACCGGATTGAATTATGTTAAATCCATGGTATGCTCAATTGCCAATTCATGAAATGAAGAATATGACAGAACTCAATGGAAACAAGCTATAGCAGATGGAATTAATTATTTATTAATTAATAAAATTTGGACTTTGATACCAAAACCTGAAAATAAAAATATAGTGGATTGTAGATGGGTATTTACATTCAAAAATGATGAACTTGGGAACCAATTAAAATATAAAGCTCGCCTTATTGTCAAAGGTCTTAGTGAACAATATTTGGCAGACTATGGAAACTTTCGAACCTGTTGTTAGAATTTTAAGGCTTTCGATAATCGATTTAATTTGTTAATTCATAATATGGATGTGAACGCAGCTTTTCTGAATGGTGAATTAATAGAGAAAATTTATATGAAAGTACCAGAGGGCATATTGAGTGAAAATAATCAGGTTTGTAAGCTAAACAAAGCATTATACTTATGATTTGAAGCAAGCAGCAAGATGCTGGTTTAAAGTATTCGAAAGGGTCCTCAGAGGGTTTTAATAATTCCTCTGTAGATCGATGTATTCATATTTTGGATAAAGGAAAAATTTATAATTTGCTGAAATACGAAAAGACAGACCGACCTGTAGCTGTTTCATCTACCGAAGCCGAGTATATGGCTCTGTTTGAAGCGGTTAGGGAGGCATTATGGCTCAAATCATTAGCAGCTGGCATCACAATATGAATTATAATTTATGAAGATAATAAACGGGTATAGTAGTATAGCAAACAAACCAACAAGCCACAAAATATCCAAGCATATTGACATCAAATATCATTTATCCCGAGAACAAATTAAGAAAAATATAATAATATTGAAATATATTCAACAGGACAACAATTGACCGATGCATTAACGAAGCCATTACCAGGACCTGAACTGATAGAGTTGAGAACTAATATGGTATTAGTACGACAAAAATTAGGTATATAGTCGACAAACTACGCTGTCAAAATCACACACTAAAATGTACAGTGTTGCAGAGACCATCAAGCAACATTGTGCGGATAAGATTTGAGCCCTGGGAGTGGTAAGGAGAAATCTGGCCAGGTGGATTAGACCAGAAATGCTGTCCCCCCCTTCGGACTGTAGAGGAGGTCGAACATTTCTGAAAAGGAGTGTACGAGTCACCACTTCCAATTCACCTAGACACCCCATCGCTAGCACACTTCGAAGTGTTTTGCGCTGAACATCAACCTCTGCAAACAGAAGCGTGCGAGGCAGTCAGCGAGGATGAGCTCTTGTCGATACCTAAAACATTAACATTAATTAACATAAATGGTGATGAAGTGATGAAGAAATTTCCTTCCACTCACCGCCGTCTGGCTCAAAGAGGAGCGCCAAATTCCAAGTTGAGCTGTCGAGGGGTACATTGTGCTGCTTCCAAAGAATGGAAACTTGTTTGAACCCAAGAACTACCGGCCGATCACTTGTCTCGACGCCTGCTACAAGCTATCTACATATATCTCTTGTATACTAGATTGTTGAAATAGATCGGTCCAGTAATTATTAACAGCAGTGAACAGCGTGGGCCAAAGAAAGGCATGTAGGGTTGCCGGGAGAACTTGGTGATAGATAGATCTATCACTCAGGACTCCATACTTTACAAGAGCAACCTTTCAATGGCCTGGATTAACCACCGCAAGGCAATTGATTTAACATCACATTTGTTAAATGATGTAACACCGGAAAAAAAAATCAGTTATGGAAAAAACTCGTAGCATAATTGTTTTATTTTATTATATTTTGATTAAATTTTTTTCTAATTTCAATGTCCTTAAAGCTTGATTAATTCGGTTTATTAGTCTTGATGATTTTTTATATTCTTTTATCTTCCACTTTGTCAGTTTTCTCACGATTTTTCCATTTCTGAGATTCATGTGATCTATAATATTTGAGAGAAAAAATATGTGAAAGTAATTGGTACATTGTTATAAAGATAGCTAAAAATAAATACTAAAAGTAGAGATGTAAAGTATTAATATAAAGTACGGTAACTATCATTTGAGTGAATTGTGTGATAAAGAACTGAAGTAAAAAGGTGCTACATAAAGAAATAAACAGTTTTAAAGTATAATATAAAAAACTATAGTGACCAAACTCAATAACGGAAACTCCTTCCGCCTTTCTTGAAACATAATAATAGAAAAAAATAGCAAAAAACCCAATAAAGAATGACTACAAATTAAACAAATATTCTGCATTAAACAGCGAGGAGTCCCCTATTATAGAATGTGATGAATGTAAACAAACTATTTGTAAAATATGCTAACTTCTCACACATTAGCTCTGAAATCAAACAAACCTGACAGCACTTAGCTATGCTCAAGCCATCATGAAATCACCAATTAAAATAACTTAACCATGTCTTCTAATAAAACCTACAAAGCAGCAAAAATGTCGAAAGACAAAACAAGATATCAAAATGAAAAAAATCCCTCCAAAATATCGGTAGGAATTGATTTGGTACGAAATAGCAAAAATGGTTCAATTCTATTCAAATGTAAGTCTCGAGCGACAACTGAAAAAATGAAAAATGAATTAGCTTCAAACTTAGGAACTGATTACAACATAGAAGAAACCAAACTTAGAAAGCCAATTGCAAAATTCGGCCAATTCGAATTCCTTCTGCTCGTATAAATCAAAATTGTCCTCGTGGTCCTGTTGCCGCCAGATCACATCCCACAAGTGGGACTAATCTTCTTTCCTGTTTGTATCACAATGGTCGAACCAATCCCACGTACCTCCTGCGCTACTCTGTTTTCCGTCACAAGGTTCGGACTAATCTATTTGTTTCCATTGTTTTTTTTTCGATTGTTTACTACAGATAAGTTATAATTGTTGACCGATGCAAAACCCTTTGTAAAATTGAAATTATAGCATAAGAACTTTTGTTCTGCATTCGGAACTATTTCTTCATCTACCCCATTTACGACCAATGTGACCGTCATGAGATACGAATTTCACCCTTACACGGCACATCATTTTGAAATGCCACCAGACGAACAAATTCAAATGGCGTTTTGCAACGATATTCGATTAACTCCAGACAAACCCAAGTTACGGGAATCTCGTTGGATAGTTGGCCCGACTAATAACGTATCGTTTAGACTGACTCCGGTAATGCTTTTCGCAGATCCATCAAATACTACGCGAAGCTTTGTAGTAGTACAGGAATCTTTGGAGGTAAATAAAAATGTTTTGTTGTTTTGTTTGAATCTTTATTCAAACTATCGGACACAATTTCCATATGTCCGAGATCTGTGCCCAAAGAATAGAAGTCATTTTTGAATGGCAATTGCACTACATAACGTCCGTGTTTATCGCGTTTATGCGTTTTTGCTAAATGAGTTTCACATACCATCTCATTTCTTGTTCGGTTTACTTTTGTGTTTTGGTATTTTTCGAGCTCTCAGAATTTTAACAATTTGAGTTCTAAGTTGGTTTATTGCAAGATTACATGAAATGTCTAGCATTGGATGCCGTACATTCATAGAACCTCTTCTAAGTGCGTTTGCTACAAAACAGGATTATTTTTTCCCTAATTTTATTCTATCTTCTCAAGCGAAGTCCCAAAACAGTTGTGCTCCAAATAAAATGTCGATTGGGCTAGATAAACTAATTTGAGGTAAATTTTGCGTAATTCTTGGTAGCACAAGATGTAAATAATAATAATTTTATTTTGGATAGTAGACTTCAGCGGACAGCTAATCTTGGAAAATCTTGTCTTTCGCATGGATTCTGCTACACAATAGCTCGACTTGATGCCAACCATTACAGGTGACATTTTCAGTTCAAACCTCAAGTCTGTCCTGAAAATGCCACCTGCAATGGTTGGCGAAACGTCGGCATCAAGTCGAGCTATTGTGACACGGAATCCATCGGGGACAAGATTTTTCAATAATTTTATTTCTGGCACCTGGTTAACATTTTGATTATATGAAAGAACAACTTTATACCACTTTTATTAATAATAACGTGAAAACGTAACTATAGTTTCAACACCAAAGTGCCATTATCAAACAATTAGAAAAGTATGAAGAAATCAATGAAACAGTTCA
>OY294070.1:53804652-54083818 GCA_958510875.1 Endomychus coccineus | reverse complement strand
AATGAAACAGTTCAAGTGTAAATAGAGTAGAGTAAAGTAGGGTTGGGATCAAGGGATCAACGGAAATTCCAAAAACAGGTAGGATCTTATGAAAGTATAGTATTTCATTGGTTCCTCCATAATTTTCTAATTGTTTGATAATGGCATTTCGGTATTGAAACTACAGTTACGTTTTCACGTAAAGTGGTATTCAAACAGAGTAATTATTCTTTCATATAATCAAAATGATAAATTACCATAAAGTAACGGCTTCCATCATCGATTTTTTGGTTAACATTTATAAAATCAAAGACATACGATAAAAATGTATTACTGTACAATTGTGCAGTAAATAAAAATCATATTCACAGTGTGTTACGTGGTTATTAAACAATCATAATAAAAATAATCCACTTATTTGATTTTTGTTTCAACACAAGTAATAAAAATGTCTTACCTTACGGTATACACACAACACTGTAGGTAGTGTACGAATAACATAAAAACATAATGTATGTCTGACTTTATATACTTTTTGAAACTTGAAATTTGAAAGTGAACACCCATGACATTTAGCTGCAATAAAGTACAATCTTTACTCCAAATTGGGGCTTAGTATCAATAAAGTACAGTTGTTAAAAAGTGCAATTTTATTGAGGTCATACAGTACTATATATAAGAATGAAAATCTTTCCAGACATCACATACAAGATACCAGGTGAGTACACACATACTTAAATCACTCGTAAATTTTGCTGCCCTTGCTGCAGATTGTTATGATTGTAACTGTTAATTATAAAATGTTAATATTCTAAATGAGAAAACCTTTTCATTTATAAATATCTCAAAATATGCCAGTAGACCCCGCCGATTTTAATATTATTTTCCAGTTTGCCTGAAACATACCAAATGGAACAAGATATAATGAACGACGAACAATTAATAGAATGTGTGAGGAGATATAAGATTCTATATGATTCATCGATCACCAAATGCATGGATAACGATACAAAAAATCATATATGGAGAGAAATCGGAGTAGAGATGAGAACACAAGGTAATAAACTTTTTTAATACAATTATGTAGAATATACGTCGCCGGTACAACGTTATCGGCATTTTTTGGTGTTGCTTGAATTCGTCTGTTGTAAATTCGAAATTTTTGGGATAAAATACTAAACGTGTTTTCAACAACTCTTCTGATACGACAATGGCGGTAGCTGTAAACACATTCTGGAACATTCAAATCCTGACGTGGATATGGTAGCCTCCGACTATCATATATGGCACGTCAACATTTGTATTGGGCCAAATTTTATTTGGTGATACTTGCAGTGTTCCTCGTTGCAGTCTTTTGTCTAGTGAAGAATTTGCAAAAATTCCGCCATCGCTGTTTTGCCATATTCTTCGACGTTAACAACCTATAAATTGTAATTAGCGTTTACAAGAGCCATCAAAACAATTGAAAACGATTTTTTATAATCGAAACACAACGATCCAATGTTCTCATGCAGTTGGGAAAGTTCCAAGTTATGTTGAAATTTTTAGCAATTACTAGTAGTGTTTGAGCTATCGAATCGCTGCATATGATTCTGCATGATTCATGTATAATCTTTTACAATGTGCTGTGCCCTAAGCGGAAAAAAAAAACAAATATAATGCTAACTTTTTTGTGGAAATTGTTGTTTTTATTCTATTATCAAACTACTTTTTTAGGTCAACTCTGTAAAATTAGATGGAAGAATATTAGAGACGTTTTTAGAAGATATTTGAAAAAAAATACAAAAAGTGGACAAAGTGGTAAAATACAAAAAAAGTACAAATACGCTGATCGGTTAAATTTTTTGAAGGACCATATTGACAGAAGAGAGACAAAAACTAACGTAGGATTTGACAATACCAAACAAGAGGCTGAAAAAATTGTGCACCAAAAAGGAAGTAGTTCCAGTGATGAAATAGAACATGATATAGCTGTCCCAAGCCAAGAGACAGAGGAATATCGGAATGGAGAAATACAAAAAAACTAAGAATTGCAAAGAACGTTTGTCTGCTCCTAAACAAAGACCTGAGAAATGCACTAATGAAAGGAAAGTGACAAATTCTCAGTCTACTGTGCGAGCTACTATCACAACAAAAGTAAACGCTGTTGATAGCTTTTTAATTTTTTTAACACCAGTTTTAAATTCGATGTCACCTTTACTTTTCCATTTTGCGAAAGCAGAAATATTTGCGATTGTACAAAAATACGAGTTAAAATCATTTCACTAACAAAATGGCAATATACCAACCATGAATGATGATAATACAAGCTCTTTTAACTTCCCGGATTTGTATGATTGTTTCCGCAATTTTAAATAAAGTATATCTTAGAAAAATGCTCTAGTTTTATTAGTAAATAGCAAATGAAGTGATAACTTAAGGATTGGGGCATTTGAAAACGTTAGTATACAAGACTCCTGTTCGAAACCTGGAAGATCGAATCCCATAATTATTTCATGTAGGGTTATTCAAAATATCCCAGAAATGTTTCATCGGATCCGAGAATCAATGCGTTACCGTACAGACGTGTGTATAATGACTGAAGGGGGTCATTTCGAACATCTCATATGATCTCTATAAGTTTTTAATTCGAGAATTTAGTTGTTACATTATTTCAAGTGTAATTTAAATAGCATATCTGTCAATTCTGCATTTGTGTACATTTCCATTTTACTGGAATTCTTATTATTGCACATACTAAAAATCTGTATTTTTTCTTATTGAAGTATCAACTCCAGCGAATACTCATCCAACGTGCCATACAAGGATGGGTATGCTAGAATATTAATGATGACCAGCAAGCTTGAGAGATAAAATAAAATAAATAAAATAGAGTTTTATTTACAAACAATCAATGTGTATTGTTCTTTGAATAAATATTTTGTGATAACGTTCAACAGCAACAAGCAGCTGAAATCGTTCTTCTTACGACCCGTTCTCGATCCTGTGTAGCGTTCAGCTCTTTGTCGACAGATTGGTACATCATCTATAACATAAGGAAAATTTATTTGAATATGTGAAAGTATATTACTAAGAAATAATTAGTTAGAATTTATTGAAATAAAAACGAGTTAATGTTTGCAAATACTAAAATCGAAAGTTGAAAAATTGATTACTGATTAGTTATAATATACAAAATGTTCTATCTCAGACGGATCACCCAGTATATTTCTCGTCCATAGTGAGTGGAAAAATCTCTCGAAACACGTCGAATGATTTTGTTTGGGACATCTCTTGACGTATATTTGAGGATTGAACGAGTAATCCCCTAATAGGGGTCACTTCAACCCCTCAAAATTGAACATGGAGAGGGATTGAGTGATACGTCATTTGAAAGGTCTTGGAAGCCTCTTCAGAACGGTGTATGAAAAACGCAAATTTAATGGACCGTTTTCGTCAAAAATTCATTTTGCTGCTCGAATGCACCACCTTGAATATTTTGGTTATTTGTACAATGTACAAGCTCATTTTTATTAGGCATTTTTTACAAAATTAAACAATCTTCAAAAAATCACATTCGTAAAAAATTGAATTGTGTTGTCATGCTTCAATGAAAAAAATTAGATCTGTGTTTTTAGGTCAAATATTCAAATTGTCATCCAATAATGATCGCCATTCAAATTGCCCTCGATGAAAAAGGGACCAATGATATGGTTTTCAACAATCCCTGCCCAAACATTAATCTTTTTGAGGGTATTGCGTGTGTTCTTCTCTCATCCAGTGAGAATTTTTATAGACTAGTAGCGACAAATTTACACTCACCAGAAAACATAACGTTTTCGTTATCCAACATGTCCATCATTCGCCCATCAAAATAAGTTCTCCTATCAAAATCGTCTTCCATAAGTCCCTGAGTAGGTATCCTTTTGTATGGATGCATTTTATTTTCTTTCGATGTTTACTATTGATGTATGGCTAACATTGAATGCATGGGTTATATCTGTAATTCGAATGGGGTTGAATATGGGGTCGCATTTTTACGCAGAAAAATATCAATTTATGAATAGGTATATCTATGGTTCCGGCGTTTATGTAGTGTGAATTCATAATACTTCGGAAGTTGGAGAATAAAACTCGGTCTTGTTGGTGGATGGATTGACCTGCGTTTCAGTTAAGGCCAGTATGTCTGCAGGTCGTATATGTTTTTAAATTTTACACAAAACTTTTAACATTTAATTTAAAAAATACTGACAAATTGTTTCACCACACTGTGGCTAGTATGTCTTTAAATATCAGGGATTAGAATGTAGTACAAATTGAGGGATGGGTGGATAATAGAGGGAATGTGTTTACAAAATTGTTAACGAGCGGTGAATTATGTGTGTCGAGTGAATCATATAATGTTAATGATGAACCCGCTGTAGATTTTCCCGAAGAAGAAGTAGATAATTCTTTTGTAGAGGAAGATGCCTCGGAACAAATTTCGAACTTACGAATTTAACAAATAATCAAAGTGAACTACCATACATAATATTTCCAGAGTATAATTTAAAATTCTTACTGGATATCGGTAGCACAAAATCATTCGTTAATCCTGAAATCGCAAGAAAATTCTTACATAATTTAATCAAAAAAGACCCATTCCAAATTTCTACCGCTCGTGGCACTTCAATAGAAAAGTACAGTACTCTCATAAAATGTTCGAAACTATTTAAGATAGAAAATCTTTCTTTAAAATTTCACTCATTTAATTTTCACGGCTTTTTCATTGTTTACTAGGATTATACAATCTTAAAATAAACTATCATAAACTACCCATTCAATCTAATTGCATTGCAGTTACACCAAGATCAGAACAAAAAGTGAATATGGACATTACAAAACATTTACTAGCAGAAAAATTCGACGAATATAAACAAAATTGTAATCTAAATTGCAACAGTATACATACCGGAAGTATAAAATTTGATATTTCTAACGTCCGAACTGAACATATGAACTCAGAGGAAAAGAAAATTATTACTACTTTGAATAAAAACGCTGATGCTCTATCACGAATTCAACTTAACGTTTTAACTGCTTCTAAAGCCCCCAAAGCAATTTTTGACTATATAGAAAACTTCAATAAAAAACTTACTAGAGGATCCCGATAGACGAATGGAAACTGAATCTTTAATGGTAGAACCTGAAGATGTAAACGATTAGACATAGATACTATTCACTCTAACGAGGAACAGCCCATAATAGGGATCCAAATTGCAGACTGTCCAGTAAATTTTCGAAAGAACCAAATCATCATTTCAGAAGAAAATTATGAACCCTCAGTTCCATCAATAATAAAATTGTATAGAGATAAACAAATTACGAACAATAAATGATTAGTTTCACTAAAGACTTTATTGTAGCGAAAGTTAAATATTATTTATATTTCGAAGACCCCATTTACGGAAAATTCAGTAAAGTGCTACAGAAATATTTCAAAAGCTCTGAACTCAATATGATTAAATGTACAACAAAACTCGTAGATATTATCGAAGATAACGGAATAGTACAAACTATACAAAACTATCATGAGAGTAAAACGAATCATAGAGGACTAAATGAAACAGAAAATCAAATAAAAAATGTATATTATTGGCCTAATCAACGAAAATCTATACAAAACTATATCAATAATTGTGAAATATGCCAAGTAACAAAATATGACAGAAACCCCTTAAAACTAAAATTCAATATAACGCCTACTGCCGTGAGACCTTTTCAGATCTTACATGTCGACAATATTTTTTGGAGAACGTAAAATTTTTAACAATAGTCGATTCATTTTCCAAATATACCCAAGCTTATAAATTAAATTCGACTCAAGGCATAGAAGTTGTTAATAATCTCGTAAGATATTTTACACACCACTGTATACCAGAGCAAATAATATCAGATAAGTGTACAAACTCATAAGGTAAAAATGCATTTTATAAAAGACTTATATGATCACTTGTTAATACTTTCTAATACTATTTTAAACATCTTACAAGATGTTGAAAACTCCATCACCTTTTACAAATTGAATACCCTACATTCCAGCATAATGAAAACTAGAGATCTATTCTTGGCATTACAAGAAATATTTTCACTTTATAAAGAAAGTCTACCATTTAAATTGAAATACGAAAACATATTAGATTTAGATCGATAATAAAAATTAATTATAAAATCGAATCTTCCACAATTAATTATTTCTTATCAGTCCCAATTGATTATGACCAAGAGTTCGAGCTCTACTATTTACACCCAATTCCAACTAAATACGAATCAGAATTTGTAACAATAATTCCCGATATAAAATATCTATTGAAATCTAAAAAAAAACATTATTAAACTTCTAAACGACATTTTTATGAAAGGTAAAATATATCAATGTCCTAATTACATCCAAAGTAATCATAACTCATTATGCGAGAAGGGAATATTACTAAATAGAAATTCAAGCCGATGTCAGTATATTCATTTGAATATCCCAGAAAACCATATGGAAATCATTCCTGAAATTAATCAATATTTTCGAATATTCCCCAAAAAAGAAGGAATCTAAATAAAATGTCAATAAGGGACAGAATCCAGACAACTAACGGGAATCTACCCGATAAAACAACACACATGTAAAACGTATTTCCACAATCATGAGATGACGTACATAGACAGCACATATGGACAACCACTTGTGATTAACAAATTAAAATTCGAACACACAAAAAATAAAGTTCTCAAATTTAGTGTGGATTTAAAGGCTCTGAATTTGAAAGACCTTCCATCAAACAATATTATACCTATTATAGAAGAATCTTTCAAATACCACATTCCAAACATCTGGACTATTATCCTATACATAGGATTAGCTGTAATAGCAATTTCCGCTATAACAAAATTATGGAGAAAACATCGACGTCAAAATAAAACTCCTACAATTCAACTTTCACTACAAGGAAATAAAGTACAACTTCCACAAGAAGCTTCGTTCTAAAAAGGGAGGAATTATATAGCAGCCTGTCCTGGATTATGTTTTAGAGAATTCCTACATCAACAACAAACGACGCCAAGTGACAAGACAATAATACAGATAACACAAAATATCCATGCGACTAATATATTATAATGTAGTTAGTTAAGATTCAGACTCGAAAGATTGAACAACTTTGTAATAAAGCTCTAATAAGAATAATTCATTTTTTAAAAACTATTTTTCGGTAGTTCGAAAGTTAATCTAAATATTTTTGCTGGCAACGGAAATAATGGCGAACCCATGGGAGACCGGTCTTCTGTTTTTAATATTTATCGTTAATTGTGAAATAATTTTGGTCTATGCAGAGTGAGATTACACTTAATATTTCCGGTGTTATTACCGGTAAAGTATTATTGCGAATTAAAAGATCTTCAATTAGACTGATGGTCAATTGTGTGGGAATACTTGGAAAAGGGTTCTTGACATCAAATTATACAAGTTTGATATTTGTCTTTAGTTCAACATCTTTTATTCTTTCTATTGATCGAAAAGAGTTTTTTTTATACTGTATTTAGGTTTAAAGTTTGCATATGTTAATATTATGTATACTGACTTTTCGCTATTTTTAGACTGAAATGTGATTACTGTAGTACTCTATACATAGGACAAACTGGACGCAGTTCAGCGCAAGGTTCAACGAACATTTGAGAAGTTACAGGCTAAAAAAAGACTCTAATTACGCAAATCACCTGTTAGAACATAACTACGATTTCACCCTTGATCTCGATATTCTACATATTCAGGAAAAAGGACATAGAAATATTGAAACACTCAAAAACAATAATAATGTGATATTAAATGATCAAATCGACACTTATAATTCACCGCTTGTTAACAATTTTGTAAACACGTCCTTACTATTATCCACCCATCCCTCAATTTGTACTACATTCTAATCCCTGATATTTAAGGACATACTTTTAGATTTAGCTTTAGTTGATAACTCATCGCATCGATAATGCCACAGTGTGGTGAAACAATTTGTCAGCATTTGTAAATTAAATGTTAAAAGTTTTGTGTAAAATTTGAGTTTTATTCTGCAACCTTCGAAGTCAATTTATAATTCAAATTTCACGTATTTCATGATTTTTGTTAAATATGTACAGTAATCGAAATAATGAATTTATTCCATTTGGCGTTTACACATTGTCAATAAAGAGTGTAATTTAGAAAAAATACAAGTAGATTCAAAAGTCTACGAGAAAAATTATAAAACAAAAAAAGTTAAAACAGTTAATAGGAATTTGGGACCATATGAAATAAAAAAAGTGATAAAAATGTAGCATTAATCCAGAGTAAAGAAAATGTACATCTAAAAAATTTGAGACACGTTATTGTTACAAATGGACACTTCATCTGCCTTGCATCATTCTCAATTAAATCAGTGAAATGCAATTATTGACTAACCTCTGTATACCACTGCCCGACACAATTAGTGAATGGATACTACAGAGAAAGAATCTTATCCTCATATAAAGTCAGGAATCCGGTACATGTAATCCTTCGAATATATTGTAATTTTATTGCTGTACTTAAAACTCGCCATATAACAACTTTAATTGAACACGATAAAATTAATAACTATCGATAACGACTTTGAGATAGGTCAAATAATGAAGGTCCATTCTCCAATAAAATTACAATGTATGAAGCGTGACACTCCTCACGGTTTATTTGTTCGAACTCTACATTTATCGCCAACCGGTAATAATTAAATCTATATTTAATAGTTTTGTTTCCAATTTCATTTCTAGTTAGAAGTAATTGATCAAAAATATGCTACTATGTATACGACAATCCATTACGTCGTTATTAAAGGTGACATAATATTTTGATGATTATTCGGATTATGAAATTTTAATTATGTTTCAATTAAACCCGTTGTCACGATAAGATCTTTCCGATGGAGGCTTCGAAATAAATTATAAATGAAATATAAAATATTGATAATAAATATAAGTTATATTTATCAATTTTTTTTACTCCATGCAACTATTTCAAAATGTAAACACAATTAAATTGATATCCACGATTTGAATACAGAAACAGATAGATATAGTAATATAAATAAAATATTTTGGTATAATTATAGATAATAGTTTCGATTTTAAATAACATCCCAACTATAAGAATGTTTGACTGGCATTGTCTCATGACAAATTCGATTTTTGTAATTTATTACTACCACTATGAAAATTAGATAAACCGTTTTCCAGATAGTTCCCCAAACGAACAGAATGTTACTCAAATTAGGGCCATTGGTTCTGTTAGTGTTGCCTGACTGAATTTTAACAATTCTACAAATTCGATGAATTCTAGTTGTGAAAAATAAATATAGCTACTTACCCAAAAATATATCATAATATCATACGTACCTGACAAATTTTGCCGATGGAAATAAATTAATGGACGCTTTTCTAATATTGAACGATAACTCCACAATTTCAAATTTTATTGACAGATGTTTTAGTTGGAGATGATTCTACACCAAGATAAAACTGCAGTTCTATTATAATTCGAAGTTGGGACCCACAGCTTCAGAAAAGCGTTAGAAAATTGAGAATCAACTTCGAAAACACTCATGTCATGTAACTCGCGAAATAATATTGTTGTAGTAATTAAATTAAAACATATGACCTTTAGCTGCAATGAAGTACAATCTTTACTCGAAATTGGGATTAAGTATCAATAAAATGCAGTTGTAATAAAATGCAATTTTTATTCGAAATTTTATTGAGGTCGTACAGTGACATACATAAGAATTAAAATCTTTCCAGACATCACATACAATATACGAGGTAAATACATAAATTATCCGCAAATTTTATTCTATAACTTCCTTATTAGCAAGTTGATTATTTCTAGAAATTAATTCTCACACACATCGTTTTAATTTCTTTGTTATTTACAGAATTCAAAATCGAAATTATTTCATGAATTACTTATCAGAATTAGCAATTGATCATTTCTAGAAATTAATTTCCACCATTACCAACGTTTGTTTTTTTCGAACATATAAATATATTATAGGAATTGAAATTAGTTCACTCATAGTTTCTCATGTATGTTGAGATTTTTATATGCTTTGATTTCAGTTATGATGAGTTCAGTGATTGATAATAAATGCTGTAAGTATTTAGAGGGGGCGAGCTCTTCTTCGCCGTAATCACCACCCAGCCGATCTCCGGAGAATGATCTAGATCTTTCGTATGTTATCACACTCTGAGTAATAGATTCGTCATTAATTCTCTTTTTATTTACATTAGATGTTCAAATCCACAGACATCAGATAAAATAAGTCGTCAATCTCCTGAAGATACCCATCTAGATCATTCGTATGTTATTACATTCTAATTGGTTGGTTAACCATTAATTATTATCTCTTTATTTATGTTAGATGCCATAGTACAACATCGTCCGTGCATAATAAAATATACATAAGTGGAAAATGGATGATATTGGTTATCTCCTCAATGAAGTAAGTTTTAATCTTTTTTATTTTAACATTATTTAACAATCGGCATTTGATGTTCATAGTTCAAGAAGATAGACCCTCACGGTATTCTTGAGGAATCTGTTGAAAAGTTGGAGAGGAGTATAGAAATTTGTAGAATTGAACTGATTGTATATGGTTCGGACCAGGTTGTCTTCAAATATATAAAAGCTGTAAGTAGTAATTACTCTCTCAATTGGAGTAAATACTAATAATGGTATTGTATACTTCTAGATACGGGACATCCAACGATCGAGAGGGTATCGTTATATAATAGACTTTGACAATTAGAATTAGAATTATAATGTTCATAATAATGTTCATTATTATTATTATTAGTATTATTGAATTTTGAAAGTACTTAAGTTATAACTCCATGGTTTATATGACTACGGTTAGCTACGCTATGGTCTAGAGGTGACAGCATATACTCCGGAATATTTACTGGAGAAGGTTTTCATTGATGTTCAGTTTCTTATGGGCAAATGAAAGCCCATTTTTATTTTCCAATATATCCATGTGAATTATGTCAAGATACGGGACCATAAAAATTTCGATTCATTTATGAAATTGCAGATTTTTACATATTAGTTTTATTTGACCAATGATGCATATTGTTATTATTTGGAAACAATAAACATTTTGAATTGTTCGTATTTCGTATCTTTCCTTTTAACCTCTGCCCCTATTTTATTCTTTGATTTTCTCTGACGAGTCATGAGTCCTTTCCAACTAAATCGATCCCAAGGAAACCGTTAATAACAATTTTGGGCGAATCGGTCCCACTATTTTCCAGATGGTTCCCCAAACGGACAGAACGTTACTCAAATTGGGGCCAGTGGTTCTATTAGTTTTACCTGACCGAATTTCAACAATTCTACAAATTCGTTGAATTATAGTTGTGAAAAATAAATATCGTTACTTACCCAGAAATATATCATAATATCGTACGTACCTGGTAAATTTTGCCGATGGAAATGAATTAATGGACATTTTAGTTGGAGATTATTCTACACCAAGATGAAACTGCAGTTCTATTATAATTCGAAGTTGGGACCCACAGCTTCAGAAAAGCGTTAGAAAATAGAGAATCAACTTCGAAAACACTCATGTCATGTAACTCGTGAAATAATATTGTTGTATTCGATCTAATGTACAAATAAAATAATATCTGCAAGTTCGATACTTTAGCCAATATATACTTCAACCGTGAGAAATTCGATTTGTTTAATGTGTGAAGTTTCATGCTTTAAATAATTATATACATTAGCCGTAACATATATATATCTATATATATATAAACAAGTTTAAAGTTTCTTTGCCTAATTGGCCACTATCGTGTATGTATCTCTTAAGTTATATATATATATATATATATATATATATATATATATATATATATATATATATATATATATATATATATATATATGTAGAACTGGATTCTCGGGTATTGATCCGCGTTGTGTGGTTTCGGTCCTCAGAAGGACCAATTTCACGACGTTTCGGCAAAGTCGCATTTGCCATCTTCAGGTGATTCGACCGTAGAGTCTGGAAAATCTAGACTCTACGGTCGAATCACCTGAAGATGGCAAATGCGACTTTGCCGAAACGTCGTGAAATTGGTCCTTCTGAGGACCGAAACCACACAACGCGGATCAATACCCGAGAATCCAGTTCTACACATTACGTCCGCGAGAACCTAAGAAGAAACATATATATATATATATATATATAAACAAGTTTAAAGTTTCTTTGCCTAATTGGCCACTATCGTGTATGTAACTTAAGAGATATAGAATTAAATTTTCTGAATTATGAAGATAACTTAGATAATTTAACATAGGATTATAAAGATGAATAAACGTAAAAGATTGAACCATAGGCGGGATTCGAACCCACATTTCTGGATTTCTAGTCCAGGGTGTTTACCAATTACACCACTTCGGTCCTGTTAGATTTTTATATTTTTGTAAATATAAACCTCTGAAAGGATAGTAGATCATTGATGAACACAATGCGATTCGATGCCCTACCATAGATCAACTATTCACGCACATTCATCTGAAGTTCAGTCGTTTTTTGAAGTAAGGATTGTAGGTTAGTACTGCTATGGTTGGCGACAACATACCGTGCATCAATATATATATATATATATATATATATATATATATATATATATATATATATATATATATATATATATATATATATATATATATATATATATATATATATATATTGATGCACGGTATGTTGTCGCCTCCGGTACATGGAAGAGGCGACCTCGCCTCCGGGTCTTCTAATTGAGTTACATTGAAATAAAATTTATATATGGGGTGTTGAAATGATAACCAATTCGGATTCCTTGAGAGGGGAAATGATTTCCAAATTTTTAAAGGGTCATATATGAGGAGCACAGAGTGTATCATGTTGCCTCCGAAAATTGTATATATGCGTACACCTTGTGGTCGTTGCTGCCTCCGAAGGTGTTGCCACATCACCGGAGGTCATATAGACACCTCCATACCTGCGTGCTGGGTCTTTAATATATGTACACACAGTTCACCTCATATTCTCCTCAACGACTGATGCGCTTTTGATTTCAGCAAAGTTAATTAATTCATATTGGTCGGTATCTATGAACATGTGATTTTCTTTCCGACTTATGTACAGGAATTTGCTTTGAAAGCTTATAGGGAATTCACCCTCACTTAGATACTTATTATAATTCAAGAAGAAAGGATGAGCTAAATTGTAATTATAATGTCTTTCAAAATAGTCTGGTATTCCATCAGGAATTAAGCTTGAGATGAGAAATGGTATTAATTATATCAGTATAAGAAATGTGAACTGAGGATAAATTATTGAGAGGGATCAAAGCGGGTAGCTTTTATAGCGAGATTGTTCAATTTCTTTTTACAGTATATATTCTGAAAGGAAGAAGGTTTTTATAATATATTATCGGAATACATACAACTCATATAGGCTTTGTTAGTTTTTACATAATTCCAAAATTCTCTTGATTCATTTATAAAATGATTTTCAGATTCGTGGATACATATTTTTTTATCGTTCATCAAATAGGTCTACACCGTTTTCCTTAACTCAAAGGACAAATTATAGTCTTCTATATATATATTCTTTTGAATTGCTTATTAGCCTCCATTCCTCTCGAAAATTAGTTTTTGTATACTTTTAGTAATTCGATTGCGAAATGAAGATAGCCCAATGAGCATTTTAGGGACTAAATGTCAATGATTCCATTGATAATATCATGAAACTGTGTCATCTACATTCATTTATTTTAAAATACTCCTATCCACTTGATAATAATACTGCTATACTGATAATTCGGGTAGGTATAAATGTTCTAAATAGGATTCGATTTCAGAATTTAGCGAAAAGTGAGTTACGGATAATATTAAGTGAGACTTCTCAAGTTGGATTTTAACACTTTGTTGTTTCCTAAGACAGTTTAGATATTGATGATTTTTATAACTGCGATAGGCACATCACCTCCACGTTGTATAGTTCACTAGTTCTAGTGACACTGTGATACTGTTATGATCTTTACGGTATACAGTTGTACATATCATCAGAAAGTTCAAGTGTAGAAAATTATTTGTTCAAACTCGTTTCACATAGTATTATTATTGGATAAGTGAAACTAATTACCTAATCATAGAAGTCAGTTGGGTAAGCCTAGGACTTTTGATAGAAAAAAAGTTGATTATTTGATAAACTCACAACGCAAGGTTGCATTTTTTTATTTGGAAAGTTGAAAATTCGTCTCAATCGTGGACGTCGTTTCCTGAAGCTTATAAGCTCACGTACAACTACTCCTTGAGAACAGCCCTCTGGTACCAGTAGAGATTGAAGAATATCTTCACTTTCGCCCATTTTAAAGGAACATGTATCTTCGGTATCAGTCAGCTTAATGACTGTAATATCGTTGATATTGAATTCTTTTTCACATAATTAGATTCACGATCAACCGTCTCAAAGTTCTGGGTTCAGTCTTCTGAAAAAACCTCACCAGGTAAAGAGTTTCACAATTTCGCTAATCTTAATAATTGCAAGTTATGCATTATTGTAAAATTGAACTGAACAACATCAATACGAGTACCACATGTCGATAAAGTTTGATCGAGCTTCATAAAATAGGATCAAAGATATTTAGATTATCAACTTTCTTTACATTCTCTTTTAATGTTATAAAAGAAGAAGACTCTATCTCCTGGTTCATAAACTGCACCCTCACATTCTTCAAATTTTTCGACTACCAACCCTGGAATTTAATGTTTATTTTCTGTTTGTCTTGATGACTTTGAATTTAATTAGACACCGCACCAGCTTGTAGCCGTTGTTGAAGATAATTCCTTCCTACAAATGAGTATAGGTCATTCAGGGTATCTTTTGAAATAGTTTTTGCAGGACAGCAATGAGTTTATGGTGGATTATAATGTAGGAAAATGCGCTGATTATAAAACTAAATAATTCTTTCCAAATCTGTGAGCTTCAATTTTTAAATAGTAACTTATTGCAAAATGTTTCCAATACTTGCTATTATCCAGGAACGGTGAGTCGTAAATAAGAAATCTAGATCCGAATCAAACTTATTCATAATACACATCTTTTAAGATCACTTACGACCTTTCATTTGTTATTATCAAATTATGGTTTTTATTCATTAATTTTCTAAGTAACTGATAGTTATACAGGGTGTCCCAGGTCTTAGTAGCAGAACTTCAACAGTCGATAGAAAATTTGATTCTGAGAATAATAGTTCCTATCAACTTATATGCACAGACGCTCAATTTTTGAGATACAGGGTCTTGAATTTTATAAAATATGTCTTAATTTTGTTTGTATCTCCGAAGTTAATCTCTTGATTATCATTTCATTGAGATATCTTCATCTCAATGAAATTCAGTACCATGGATGCGTAGAAAGGTTACCACTTTTGCACATAATTTGAGATCATTAATATTTCCAGTGGCGTAGATATAGGTATTTAATAACAATAAATTGGCCCGAAAAGTGTTATCATCCTGTATAGGTTACTTTTTAGTAACAAATTGCAGAATTTAACTCCAAACAAATAAGGTCTCTTGATATTTCTTTGTACCTGGCACCGTTTCACGACAAATTTGATTTTCGTGATTACTACCACCAACATGAAAATTGGAAACAAGTTTTCGTTGAAGTTAGAATATCTATTATACGACGTTGTGAACCATGTATACGAGAAAATGGGAATCATTTTGATCAACTTCTTCAAAATTAACACACAAAATTTAGAAAATGGTGTCGTGTTAACTCTTGTAGGTGAACTTACTATTAATTAAAGTACATTGTAGTTATCTGGCTTAAACATTTTTGGAAATAAAAATTTGTTATTCGGCTGTACAGATTAGAAATGACAGCTCATTTTATTATTGTCACTCAACGACGCTCTTTGATTTAAGGTTCCTCTATTTTACCGATTTTCATGGTGGTGGTAGCTAATCATAAAAATTAAATTAGCCGTGAAATGGTGCCAGGTACAAAGGAATGTCAGAAGACCTTATTTGTCTTTACAAAGTGATTAACACATATACTTATTATTTTCGTTCTTACGTAAGTTACGGCCTCATGACCATCATCAGAAGACATCTTATTTGTATGCTATTCTCCAAATATCTCTAGACTTCTCCGATGACTGTTATTCGAATTACAGTAAATTTGGAGACATTTTTTTTAATGTTGAGATTGTACAAAAAAATAATATAAGCGTCTTCTGATGATGGTCGTGAGAACCAAACGAATGTGAAAGTTACAATAATGAGCATATGTGACAGTGTGACCTGTACCCGCGAATTTATTGTAAATCATACCTGATATTAGCTGACACATGTTGGATATATCAAAGCATTAGTAGTCTTTCCATTATTAGGATATATTACATATTAAGCTAATAATCAACAATTGGAAAAAAATTACCAAATAACCAGCCTTTGAAGAGGTTTTTTGACTCAAAACCTCATGCAGTGCCTAGATATGGATACTACCTGACATTTCTATATGGGACCGTCCTAAAATTATTTATTTAAAGTGATTATTTTAACTGCTTAAAAAAACGGCTTGAAAACAGGAATATCTCCATAGTGGAATGTCACATCAACATGCGGTCTTCGGCATTCGATATATTAACACGCTAAACAAAAATTAGTAGACCAAAATCCGATAACCGGAAGCTGAAATATCTTAATTTTATTTTATTGTTCCGGTTTTGTGTCTCAATTGTTCATTTAAAACTTTGTTAGAGCAATTGTTGACTTAAATTAAAGGTAATACGTTATTCCAACTACGAAAGAAGTCCCATAAGATCCGTTGAATATCTTATATGTTTGCGTCACTTAAAAAAAGACCACATTATCACTGCCAGAAGAAAAATAGCGTATACTCGTATATACGAGAACGCATACGCGGTGCGAATAATAGAACCAAAATTGGAACGGCAGTGCTAGACTTTTCCTAACCTCCATTAATCAAAATCAAAGTCGATAAATGCAGCTACATTTCTTTTGAGTCTGTCGTAGTGAGAGAAGTGATAATATGAACAGATGTTAATAAGTCGCTATTCATTACTTGGACCTTATAATCTCTAAGCACTTCATTTGTTACAGGTCTTCAATAACTTACCCACAGTGGTACCTTTTTAAATTGTATGTGCACTTTGCGTTCATATGTATCTCCCCGCCCGACCAAGTTTCGTCAGATACACGAGAGATGTAGTAACCCTTGCTCAAAAATCTTGAAAGAAGGGTTAAATTTGTTATCAGAACCGTAAATTTTGGGAAAACAGGATTCACGCTTTTTCTATTGAGTTCTGAGAAATATTTAAAAAAAAATCGGGTGTTCCAAAATGTACTGAGGACAACTCCAACCCTCCTGTCAACAACATTGAGCAGGGGATCACTGCATGTGTCGAGCAATATTTTCAAGTGACGAAATTTCGGTCGAGGGGATTGCATATGAACATCTGCAAAGACCTCAATAGGCAAAGAGTTTCACAATTTGGCTATTCTCAATAATTGCAAATTATGCGTTATTGTACAATTGCATTTCTGAACAACATTAATACTGGTATACGTTAATAAAGTTTGATCGAGCATTATAAAATAGAATCGAAGTTATTCATAATATCAAAATTTTTTTCCATTGTCTTTCAATGTTACAGAAGGAGAATACTATATCTCCTGGTACATTACCTACACCCTCACATTCTTCGAATTTCTACAACCAGCCCTGAATTTTTTTTTTCTAATTGTCTGATTTCAATTATGCACCAGCTTTTAGTTGTTTTTCAAGGTAATTCTCAACAACTCGCCTTCTGAGATCGAGTTCAATGTCCCTCCTACAAAGGAGTATAGGTGTCATTCGGGGTAACTTTTAAAATAGTTTTTGCAGGACCGCAGCGAGATTATGGTGGATTATAATATAGAAAAATACGCTGATTATAAAACTCAATATTTTTTGCAAATATGCGAACTTCAGTGTTTAAATAGTGATTTATTGCAAAATGTTTCCTAATCTTGTTATTATGTAGGAACGGTGAGTCTTAAATAAGAAATCTTGAATAGAATTAGAGGTATTTATAATACACATCTTTCAAGATCACTTACTACCTTTAATTTCTTATTAACAAATTAATGTTTCAACTAACAATTTTTTTTTCTAAGAAGCAAACAGTTAATTTTAGACGATAGTAGCTGAAACATGTTGGGTTATATCAAATTAATTTTACTTTCTCATTGTTTGGCTATTCTGCACATTAAGCTATTATTTAACAATTGAAAAAAACATTAGTAGCAAATAACTAGCCTTTGCAGAGGTTTTTTGAATCAAAACCTCCTGCAGTACCTAGATAAGGATAATAACTATCAGTTCTATATGGTCCTGCACAAAAATTATGTATTTACTTAATTGCTTACGGAGCAACCGTTGACTTGAATCAAAGGCAATACGTTAATGTAACTACAAAAAAAGTCCTATAAAATACGTTGGATATTTTATGTTTGCATCACTTGAAAAAGACCAGATTATCGCCGTCAGAAGAAAAATATCCTACACTCGTATATACGGGAACGCATAACGAGGTGCGAGCGTTAGATCCAAAATTCGAACGGCAGTGCTAGAGGGAAGATTGCATATGGACGCAGAGTGAACATATAATTTCTGTGAAAAAAGTACCACTGTAAGCTCATGAAATGCACGTGGTGAATAGGGACTTGTCAAAATCTGTTCACATTATTATTCCCCTCCTTTCCTACTATATACTCAAGAGAAATGTACCTGCCCATACCGTTCTTAATAAATGGCGTTTAGTAAAATAAACCTCCACTTCTGCCGCTAGAATTTTGAATATGTCGCTCACACCGCTCATGCGCTTCCATACGCTACTGTCCGTCAGGCGATGATAAAATGACCTTTTTAAAAGTGACGCAAACATATAAAATATCTAACGGATTTTGTAAAACTGTTATCGTAGTAAGGTTAACAACGTATTACCTTCAAGTTGACTCAAGTTTTGCTCCACAAAGTTTAAATAAACAATTATGAGAAAACCGAAGCAACACAGGAAAAATAGATATTTCAGCTTCCGACTATAGCATTTGGGTCTCCTTAGGCGTGAAATTGTCATTTTGCGCCAATATATTGATTCGAAGACCACTTGTTAATACAACATTTTGCTACAGAGATATTATTTTTGTTCATGTAGCCTTTTTTAAACAATTGAACAAATGCTTTAAATTGATAATTCTTGTGTAGGACGATATATAATTGATAGGCATTATCCATATTCAGCCATTGCAGGGGGTTTTGAGTGAAAAAACCTTTCCAAAGACTAGTTTTTTTGACTTGTCAATTACTAGCTTAATATGCAATATATCCGAAGAATAATAGAAAAACAACTTCTGTGATGAAAACTCAATATTTTTCAGCTATTATGTGAAAATAGTTATTACTTTCTGAGAAAAAAATTGTTAATCAAAACATTAATTCGTTAATGACAAATTAACGGTTGAAGATAAAAGGTTGTAGTTGATCTTAGAAGCCCCGCTTTTTAAATACCATCGAATCAGATCAGATTTTTCAATTTACAACATAGCGTTCCTTGATAATGACAGAAACAATTTTTTTCTGTAATTTGTCATTGTTTAAGTTCGCAGATTTGGGAAAAAAATATTGAGAGCTTTATTGATTATATGAAATAATAACTACTTTGTTTTTATACCACTTTTATTAATGATAACGTGAAAACGTAACTATAGTTTCAACACCGAAGTGCCATTATCAAACCATTAGGAAATTATGAAGAAATCATTGAAACAGTTCAAGTATAAATAGAGTAGGGTATAGTAGGGTTGAAGTTAAGGGATCAACGGAAATTCCAAAAACAGGTAGATCCCAGGAAAGTACAGTATTATATAGTGAACATAGCAACAATTTGTGAATTAGTGTGATTATAATTTAATATTCTAAGAATTATTTGAAGAGCGGTTTGAAAGACAGTACTGTATTACATAGTAAACAAGGTAATAATTTGTGAAATAGTGTGACTATAATTTAATATTCTAAGAATTATTTTAAGAGCGGTTTGAAAGGCACATGAAAAGATCAATTTGATATAGGTCTAACTGAACATTGAGAATAATTTTATCACAGTTTTTGACACCTTTATAAATTTGTATCGATTCTAATGTATTCAATTTGAAACCTCTGGTTTGGTTATGTAAAATGCTTAGGCTATCTAAATTAAGGAAATTATGACCAGTTTGTACTCGTCTAAACGAGTGAAAATGTTCTTCGTATCTCAATTTGAAATTACGACAAGTTCTACCTATATAAAAGTCATCACAGACTGGGCGAATCATCTTATAAACTCCAGGTGTTCTATATTTATTGGTTTTGTCTTTGGCGTTGCATAAAAGAAGGCAAAGTTTATTTTGAGGTTTGCAACTGATTTTAAAATTATGGCGTGATAAAATGTTAGCAATATGTTCGCTTACTGTACCAAAATATGTCAAAGAGATGAATTTAGTAGTTACAACTATGTGTTTTATACGCGGATAAATTTTAAAGATAGTTAATTGTTGTTGTTTGCTATTTATTAGTTTAATTATTTGATCTACCGGAAAACCATTATTGATGGCTATTCGTTTTATCGTGTTCAACGCAATAGTGAGGTGTTCTATTGACAATGGTATCGAAAATGCTCTATGGATCATTGAGTGATATGCTGCTAATTTATGGCTACGAGGGCTAAACGATGAGTTCGGAATAGTAATGTCTGTACAAGTGGGTTTACTGTAGATATTGAAGTTTATTTAATTATGGTCACGTATTAGTGTTTAATCCATAAAGTTTAATGTTCTATCTTTTTGTTTCCAACGTGAATTCAATTTTTGGGTGAGGTTGGTTAATAAATGAAAGAAAGGGATTTAATTGTCTGGATGTGCCTTTGAAGAAGGCAAGTAAAATCATCTACGTATCTATACCAAAATTGAATATGTTTTCTTGCTAATGTGCAGTTCATAATTTTGTCCTCCAGATCAGACATAAAAATGTCTGCTAATAGTGGACTCAATGGGTTACCCATAGCGAGACCTGACCTCTGTACATAAAATTTATTATTAAATTGACAATAGTTTTGACTCAAGCATGGGTCAAAAGCGAGTTCTATTTCATTTCGAATTAAAGGGCTGATATGTGATCTATCTAAAATGCTTCTGATTAGAGACTTACATTCTGAAGTTGGAATATTTGAAAACATGTTTGAAACATCAAAGGAAACTGAAAAACCATTGGTTGGTATATGGTGTATTTTGACTAATTCGGACAATTCGAGAGAGTTTTTAACAGTAAATTCAGGTTTAAAATTAGTGAATTCCTTAAATTTCTGATTTAATTTGATTGCAAGGTCTCTTGTTGAACTATTGATGTAAGACACTACAGGTCGTATGTGGGCATTTTCTTTTAGATTTTTAATAAGTCCGTATAGTTTAGGAGAGCAAGGATTGCTATTAATAAGTTTATATTTTTCGAAACCACTGTCAAATAAAATTTCACTATGTTGTAGGAATCGTTTTGTTTTTAATTGAAAAAGGTTAGTTGGGTCTTTACGTATTTCGTTTAATTCCGCTTGGATAAATACAGACATTTTATCCTCATAATCTTGTTTAGGAATGATTATTATTGCATTCGATTTATCTGCCTTTGTAAGGGTTAAATTGTTTTCTTCCAGTTTTTGATTAATTGATTTGATTTTAGATGTATCTGTATGATTGAATTGTTTTTTAGTTGATGAAAGTGATTTTCCTATTTCTAATTTTGTTAATTCAGAATTATTCGCGTTAATATTTTTTAAGGCTAATTCTACCTCAGCAATACTAGTTTCTAGAAAACTGGTACTTTGAATATGTGGAGAATACTTTGGTCCCTTATTGAGTGAACAAAGTTCTTTTTTTGAGAATATGATTTTGGAGTAATTAATAATTCTCTCACTAAATTTGAAATTTGTTATTTCTTGGGGGTGATTATTGACCGGTTTACATTTTAGAACATTATTCAACCTCTTTGACTGTGTGAGATATTTAGTGTGAATGCAACATAATCGAAAAATAAATTGAATTCGACATTATGGAGTTTATAAGATAATTCAGAGTGTAATACCTCCAAGTAATGTGAAATCACTGAACGTTTTCTGTAGAGATTTTAGTTTTCTTCTTTAAGCCAGATGATCCTCGCTTTTTTCAACACGTTCTCTGCTGCTGTGAATTTCGTCTTGGTTTTCAAACTGATACTTGGGTGTGATGTTCAAATGTAAGCACTGTTGATTAAACCAAATATTCTGAATCGTTGTTCGCTGTTTCTTCGATAACTTATGAAATTCTTTGGCTTGGGTTGCCGTACAGGCATTCTTCAAAAAATCGTTGGTGGAAGCCGTTACTTTATGGTAAATTATCATTTTGATTATATGAAATAATAACTACTTTGTTTTTATACCACTTTTATCAATAATAACGTGAAAACGTAACTATAGTTTCAACACCGAAGAGCCATCATCAAACAATTAGAAAATTATGAAGAAGTCAATGAAACAGTTCAAGTATAAATAGAGTAGGGTAAAGTAGGGTTGAGATTAAGGGATCAACGGAAATTCCAAAAACAGATAGATCCTAGGAAAGTACAGTATTATATAGTAAACATAGCAACAATTTGTGAATTAGTGAGATTATAATTTAATATTCTAAGAATTATTTAAAGTGCGGTTTGAAAGACAGTACAGTATTACATAGTGAACAAGGTAACAATTTGTGAATAAGTGTGATTATAATTCAATATTTTAAGAATCATTTTGAGAGCGGTTTGAAAGACACATAAAAAGATCACCTTGATATAGGACTAACGGATCATTGAGGATATTTTTATTAGAGTTTTTGACACTTTTATAAATTTGTATCGATTCTAATGTATTCAATTTGAAACCTCTGGTTTGGTTATGTAGAATGCTTAGGCTATCTAAATTAGGGAAATTATGTTTGTAAAAAATGATTAGCAAAGGTTGAGTCAGTTTTGTTGAGTCCAAACAATCGAAAATGTTCTTCGTATCTTAATTTGAAATTACTACAAGTTCTACCCACATAAAAGAGATCACAGTCTGGGCAAATCATCTTGTAAACTCCAGGTTTTCTACATAAATTGGTTTTGTCTTTGGCGTTGTATATAAGATGGCAAAGTTCATTCAATCATCCCTAAACAAGATTATGAGGATAAAATGTCAGTATTTATCCAAGCGGAATTAAACGAAATACGTAAAGACCCAACTAACCTTTTTCAATTAAAAACAAAACAATTCCTACAAAATAGTGAAATTTTATTTGACAGTGGTTTCGGAAAATACAAACTCATTAATAGCAGTCCTTGCTCTCCTTAACTTTTATTTTTTTTTTGGGGCGAGGTGGTTGAAACCATTTATGGGCACCTTATGGTAGTGTGGGAGTCCCTGAGTCCCGAACTTAATCACCTCAGATATACCCACTAAACACTCCACCTCGTGTGGTAGGCTCGATCCTGCAACCAGGGCAGTCACGATGACACTTGGGCTTGACAGCCCATTGTATCTTGCCGTACCACTTTCTCGGGCCATCGGAAAAATCCCGCAGTCGCTGGATTCGAACCCGCGACTGGCAGCCACAGTGATTAGAAGATCTAGCTTCTACCACTGAGCTACCAGGCCTCTTACTACACGGACTTAGGGGACACACGGACAAAACGGGGTAGGTGCTTAAAAGGGGGTACCCTGCTTTATTTCCTTACCACTTGCGCTATCTACCCAAAGTTTTCGAAATTATATTATATACGCGTGCATACGATCATTGTTATAAAGCAGAAATCTGTAGTTGTCAGTCGATCGCTTTATTTAGCACATGTGCGTTTTTGGTAATCAGAATTTCAATATCGCCGGAGATTAAATTCATCGTAAGTAGTACTAAACCTATTTAACATTCAAAAATGTTATTACCAATTATAAGTGGATGTTTTCTAAATATTTTCATTATCATTGTATTAAAAAAAAATTACTTCTAATAAATTAAATAGGTCATAACCTAAAATTCTGCTCATCTGGGAAAACGGGGTACCAGCAGGTAGGGTAAAACGGGGTACCCATTAATATTTTTGGTTTTGATCCTAGATGGTGTATAAGTACAAAAGAACGACTGATCGTCTAAACTGGCCAAAAGAGAGTATGCAACAGGCTGTAAATGCTGTAGTAAGTGGTGAGATGGGTTACCGCCGAGCATCTGTTGCGTTTGGTGTTCCTCAGACTACTTTAGAGCGGCACGTAAAAAAACAACGAAATACTGCAGATTATGCCGTTTCAAAAGTTTTGGGAAGTAAAAGGCCCGTTTTCACTTTCCAACAAGAACAAGAACTTGTTAATTATCTTCAAGATATGGAAGCGAGATTATCTGGACTGACAATTACAGAATGCAGGCAACTTGCTGAACAAAATCGGGTTGAGCATCCCTTCAACGAAAATCATAAAATGGCCGGGAAGGGATGGATAAAGGTTTTTTTAATAGGCATACGGACTTGACAATCAGAAAGCTTAAGGCTACGTCAGGTGCCCGTGCGATGGGCTTTAACAAGGTGGCTGTACAACAATTCTTCAAACTGTTAGAAGAAACTGTCCAGCTATATCAACTAACGGCAGGCAGAATCTACAACGTTGACGAAACTGGAGTTACGGTCAATCCAAAAGGGACTTCTAAAATTATAGCTTTGAAAGGAAAACGCCAGGTTGGTGCGCTTACTGCCGCCGAGAGGGGTGAAACTATCACTGCAGAAATTTGTTCCTCTGCATCGGGAGCCTATATGCCTCCCATGCTAATATTTCCACGAAAGCGAAAGCAGCAGGCTTTTTTGGATGGCCCCGTGTCTGGTGCTTGGGTTGAATTAAATGAAAAAGGGTGGATGGATAAGACATTCTTTTTTCATGGTTTAAAAAGTTTGTCGAATATTCTAGAGCTTCAAAAGATTCACCGGTTCTGCTTCTGCTAGATGGTCACTCGTCGCATACGAAAAATCTAGATGTAATCAATTATGGTAGAGAAAATGGGGCGATAATGTTATGTTTTCCACCCCATTGCACCCATCGTCTGCAGGCCTTGGATGTTGCATTTATGAAGTCATTAAGTGCATATTATGAGGAGGAAGTAAGAAAATGGCTTCGAACAAATCCAGGAAGAGTAGTAACATTCCATTAATTTTCCTCCTTATTCAGTGCCGCATATCTAAGGGCAGCTACAATGATTACTGCAATAAATGGTTTTAAAGCAACCGGAGTGTGGCCTGTGGATATGGCCTTTTTTTCTGAAGTAGATTTCTTGCCATCAGCTACAACTGACTAAGAAGTTGATCCAACTGCACCTGAAAGTCAACTAGAACCTATGCAACAACACTAGAACATACATGCTGTACAGTCGATTAGACAGAAAACGCCCGAGCAACAACCAGGAAATTCCATAGACACCGAACCGCAACCAGGAACATCCAAAGAAACTCAGCCTCAACCAGGAACGTCCAAAGAAAGTGACTCTAGTTTTGAGTTTGTAAGCCCACAGCAATCGCAGCAGTGTCTAAAGTAAATCAATCCAAGAAACGAGTATCAAGAAAAAGGGGCAAAACCGCCATTCTAACCTCCTCACCATATAAAACAGAACTGGAATTGACTCAAGAAAAAAGTAAATCTCCCAAGAGAAAATCATTGAAAAGAAAGATAGTGAATGATCAATCACACACAATTAAGAAACCTAAAGAGACAAAACTCAAAAAACCAGGATCTGATTCAGAAGAGGAAGAAGATAGTGACGCCGACTGCCTTTACTGCGGATACCTATATTCAAGCTCCACAGAGGTATGGATAAGTTGTTCTAGTTGTCATAAATGGGCCCACAATTCATGCGCAGGTGTTGACGACAAAGATGACGAAGCAGTTTTAATTTGTGAACACTGTCACCAAAAGTATTCCCTGTTTCAACATACTACCCCATTTTGCCCTACACGACTAGCATAATGGGGCAAATTACATTATTTTCTTTTTTGTGAAATATAAAATAAATGTTTTGTTTTTTGTACGCTAAAATGTTACTAATAAATAGTTAATACTTCAACAATGATATTGCTTTAATTCCAGACTTTCAAAGTTTTAGGTTTTTTTAAAATTCGACTTCAAACATCAAGTACCCCATTTTGCCCGTGTGTCCTTAAAACTCATAAAAAAATGCCCCCATACGACCTGTAGTGTCTTACATCAATAGTCCAACAAGGGACCTTGCAATCAAATTAAATCAGAAATTCAAGAAATTCACTAATTTTGAACCTAAATTTACTGTTAAAAACTCTCTCGAATTGTCCGAATTAGTCAAATCACACCATATACCAACCAATGGTTTTTTAGTTTCCTTTGATGTTTCAAACATGTTTTCAAATATTCCAACTTCAGAATGTGAGTCTCTAATCAGATGCATTTTAGATAGATCACATATTAGCCCTTTAATTCAAAATGAAATAGAACTCGCGTTTGACCCATGCTTGAGTCAAAACTATTGTCAATTTAATAATAAATTTTATGTACAGAGGTCAGGTCTCGCTATGGGTAACCCATTGAGTCCACTATTAGCAGACATTTTTATGTCTGATCTGGAGGACAAAATTATGAACTGCACATTAGCAAAAAAACGTATTCAATTTTGGTATAGATACGTAGATGATGTACTTGCTTTCTTCAAAGGCAAATCCAGACAATTAAATTCCCTTCTTTCATTTATTAACCAACTTCACCCAAAAATTGAATTGACGTTGGAAACAGAAAAAGATAGAACATTAAACTTTTTGGATTTAACACTATTACGTGACCATAATAAAATAAACTTCAATATCTACAGGTAACTCACTTGCACAGACATTACTATTCCGAACTCATCGGTTAGCCCTCGTACTCATAAATTAGCAGCATATCACTCGATGATCCCTAGAGCATTTTCGATACCATTGTCAATAGAACACCTCACTATTGAGTTGAACTCGATAAAACAAATAGCCATCAATAATGGTTTTCCGGTAGATCAAAAAATTAAATTGATATATCGCAAACAACAACAATTAACTTTCTATAAAATTTATCCGCGTATAAAACACATAGATGTAACTACTACATTCATCTCTTTGACATATTTTGGTACAGTGAGTGAACATATTGCTAACATTTTATCACGCCGTTATTTTAAAATCAGTTTCAAACCTCAAAATAAACTTTGCCATCTTTTATACAACGCCAAAGACAAAACCAATAAATACAGAAAACCTGCAGTTTATAAGATGATTTGCCCAGACTGTGATGACTTTTATATAGGTAGAACTTGTCGTAATTTCAAATTAAGAAACGAAGAACATTTTCGCTCGTTTAGACTCTACAAAACTGACCCAACCTTTGCTAATCATTTTTCACAAACTGGTCATAATTTCCTTAATTTAGATAGCCTGAGCATTTTACATAACCAAACCAGAGGTTTTAAATTGAATACATTAGAATCGATAGAAATTTATAAAGGTGTCAAAAACTCCAATAAAAATATCCTCAATGATCAGTTAGACCTATATCAAAGAGATCTTTTCATGTGTTTTCCAAACCGCTCTTAAAATAATTCTTAGAATCTTAAATTATAATCACACTAATTCACAAATTGTTACCTTGTTTACTATGTAATAGTGTACTGTCTTTGAAACCGCTCTTCAAATAATTCTCAGAATATTAAATTATAAACACACTAATTCGCAAATTGTTGCTATGTTTACTATATAATACTGTACTTTCCTAGGATCTACCTGTTTTTGGAATTTCCGTTGATGCGTTAATCTCAAGCCTACTATACCCTACTCTATTTATACTTGAACTGTTTCATTGATTTCTTCATAATTTTCTAATTGTTTGATAATGGCACTTCGGTGTTGAAACTATAGTTACATTTTCCCGTTTATATCAATAAAAGTGGTATAAAAACAAAGTAGTTATTATTTTATATAATCAAAATGATAAATTACCATAAAGTAACGGCTTCCACCATCGATTTTTTAGAGCTTTATTATAAAAAGCGCATTCTTTACATCATGAATCTCGCTGTGGTCGTTTAGAAACAAAAAACTCAAATTTTGATTCTTCCTCTACTACTCCAAGTAGGTAAGTGCCGAGAAAGCACACCCAAACCATAATTTTGTATTCGGGAGACCTATTCCTGTGAATTTTACTCATTTTTGCAAAGAGCCGCATGACGTCTTCCCATTTTTAACATTATGATTCGACTATGCACGAACACATTCATTCTGTTGTGTTCGATTGTTACAATTAAAGCGCAACTAGCATAAGCCGAATGTCTACAGTGACGATGTAGTATAGGAATCTTCCATCCCTATACGAGTTTACCTAGAATCCCCGAATAGACCTTAATTATATTAATTATTATGTAAGTATATGTTTAGATCTCGGATCTGGGTCACCAAGCAATATGTTAATATATTACATAATGGCTGACCTAGATACCTTGAATCGTAGACTAGTTTAATAGAACGCTAAACAATAAACAGTGACATAACATGTATATATAGTAATGTGGAGCATATCAGTAATAATAGTAGTATAGAGTATATTCATTGTTCACGCATCTTGACGGTATAGTCAATGTACCTGCATAACTTGTAATTACTGAGAGTAAGGCATTAAGCCATAATGGCGCCGAGCTCTACCCTAAGTAAAGTGAACTCTTTTTATAAGTGATGTGTTTCCTTCCCCTATACCTTCACCAGGACCACGGGACAGTTTAGGGCAAACCGCCCAACCAAAGGGCTGATCCCCCACATGGCGATCCATGCCAGTCTTTTTCTTATGGAAAAAAAAGAAACGAACCGCTGCCTGTTCACATCGCCCCATATGTGATCCCCCACATGGCGATCCATGCCAGTCTTTTTCTTATGGAAAAAAAGAAACGAACCGCTGCCTGTCCACATCGCCATATGTGATCCCCCACATGGCGATCCATACCAGTCTTTTCTTATGGAAAAAAAGAAACGAACCGCTTCCTGTCCACATCGCCATATGTGATCTCCCACATGGCTCCCACATGGTTTAACAGGAAGACGCTAAATTGATTATTAACAAAATTGGAAATCGAAGTTTCAAAAATGGGAAACGCAAAATCATCAGAAGAGATGATGAATGTCCAGGCTGCAAACAGCGATGGGCTGAAAATGGGCATCAGGGACAAAACAGGAATTTCTCTCTCTACAGCAGAGATACTGGGAATAATAACCCTCATGCTGGTAATAATCATCGTAGTGTACCTAGTCCACAGGATGGTTAGAAAAATGATGGTTAGGAGAATCAGAGAGGAGATTAGAAGAAGCCAACCAACATTGGTGTAGTGCTTCGAACATCATGTGAGTAATGACTGTTTTAGACAATCTTAGGTTTATTTTTCTAGAAGAATTAAGATTTTAATGTTATTTAATTTGTTCAAGCGTCAAATATGTCTCACAAGTTTGATTTACGTACCGCGACCTCGTTACTTCCAGTAATGAATGGAAATAATGACGTCACGAAACAGTTAATCGATGCTATCGAATTATACAGCGACATGCTAGATAATTCTGGAAGGGTATTTTTAATAAATTTCGTTTTAAAAACTAGGCTGAGCCAAAATGCAAAACTGAGAGTCAAGAAAGCATACGACTCAGTTGTGGCATTGGTTCAGGACATAAAAAATAAACTGCTTACGAGAAAATCGGAGGCTGCCCTCGCAAATGAATTCCATAGCGCAAAGCAAGGAATCAAAAGCATTGATAGCTTTGGAGGAACTGTTGAAGGTTTATTGGTAGATCTAACAGTAGCACAAGCGAAAGGAAACGAAGAAACAGCAAATATCTTGAGATCGGTAAACGAAAGATTAGCTGTAAACATTTTCGCAAATGGTCTAAACAATAACGACCTACGCACAATAGTAAAGGCTAGAAATTACGACAATTTAGCCGACGCTATTTGTGGAGCAGTGGAAGAAAATGGATCTCTACATACAGAGAAACCCAAAGTGGAAACATTCCACATGCGAGACTATAGAGTCAAGCAAGGTAACAATTTTGACGCAAGGCATCAAAATTACAGAAAACAATACAAGCCCTTCAGAGGAAACAACCAACGTTACAATAACAATCCGCAACAAAATCAAACAAGACAGAGTGTTGAACGCCAACACAAACCTTTTGGATATAATTTTCAAAATAATAATGGGTTCAAACCCAAAAATCAAGGTTGCTTTACAGCTCAAATGGCAAGTAATCTAAACAGTAGCAGCACTTCAGAAGAAGAGGTGAAAGGTTCATTTAAGAATCAGTTTTTTCGTTCCGAATAGAGTGAATGAAAATCTAAGTACGAATGGAATGAATTGTGTGAAAATGAGATATGGGATGAATGAATTAAATTTTCTTATCGACACAAGATCTTCAGTCAGTGTCATTTTCAAGGAAGTTATTCAAAATTCAGAGAGGATAAACGAAAACAAAAAAGTAAACATACAAGGAATCGCTAGTTCCGTAATGTCACAAGGCTCCGTCAACATAAATTTAAAAGTAAACAATATAGAGTTTGAACAAGAATTCATAGTTTTAAATCAATTTACTGACGGAATTCAAGGAATACTGGGGTCAAATTTCTTTTTAAAACATAAAGCAATAATAAATTATGAAACTTTTACGTTTTCCTTTATGCTGAATAATGAAAAAATTTCAATGTCAATTCATTCAAGGTGTGAATGTTATACAACAATTCCTGCAAGGTGTGAAATTGTACGATATTTCGACGTAAATGAGAGCGAAGAATGCATCGTTTTGAATGAGGAAATATGCAACGGTGTTTTTATTGCAGGCACAATAGTAAAACCAGTACAAGGTCAAGTTCCTGTACGTATTTTATATTCGAATGAAAGAGAAGTGAAAATTAGGAATTTTATCCCTACTACTGATAAGTTATCAAATTATAATATATGTAAATTCAAAAAAGATTACATGACAGTTGAGCGAGTAGAGAAACTTTTGGAAAAAGTAAATTTGGACACGTTACACGGAGAGGAAAAAACGACTATTGAAAAAATCTGTGCAAAATATGCCGATGTTTTCCATTTAGAAAACGACCCTCTCACGGTAACAAATATCACAAAACAAGGAATTCATCTGAATAAGAACTCTAGTCCAGTGTTCGTGAGACCGTATAGGTTACCAAACGCACAGAAAGATGAAATTCACAAGCACATAGATAAGATGCTGCAAGATGGCATAATTGAGGAAACCATCTCTGAATGGTCTTCCCCGCTTCTAATTGTACCAAAGAAGCAAGTAGACAAAAATGGAGTAAAAAAGTGGAGAGTAGTAATAGACTATCGTTTACTTAATAAACAGATACAAGATGATAGGTTTCCACTTCCCTCCATATCAGAAATTCTAGATTCATTATCAGGAGTAGTATATTTTTCACATTTGGATTTGTCACAAGGATATTACCAGGTGGAATTAGATACAGAAAGCAGGAAACGCACCGCTTTCACTACAGACAGAGGTCAGTATCAGCTAACAAGGCTACCAATGGGATTAAAGATAAGCCCAAGTGTATTTTCCAGAGTCATGACAATGGCTATGACAGGATTAAATTATGAATCGTGTTTCATATATTTGGACGATCTTATAGTTTTTGGCAAAGATTTGACGACACACAACGTAAATCTCGTAAAGATTTTACAACGATTGAAAGATGTAAATTTGAAATTAAATCCAAGCAAATGCGAAATTTTAAAGAAAGAAATTTTATATTTGGGACATTTAATTTCCGCGGACGGGATATCACCCGATTCGGAAAAAATTGAAGTTATTAGGCAATATCCGGTTCCAAAGGACGCCGGAGATGCAAAGCGTTTTGTAGCTTTCGCAAACTACTATCGGAAATTTATTCCAAATTTTGCAAAAATCGCAAATCCTTTAAATCAATTAGCAAGAAAAAATGCATCTTTTAATTGGGACGATAGGTGTCAAAAATCTTTCGAAACCCTGAAACTAGCTCTCATGAGCACACCAATCCTGCAATACCCAAATTTTGAAAAGGAAAATAGATTCATTTTAAAATGTGACGTATCGGGATATTCGATAGGAACAGTGTTACCTAACAGTGATGACCGACCTGTCGCATATGCCAGCAGAACATTAAACAAGGCAGAACAGAATTATTGCACAATCGAAAAAGAACTTTTAGCAATAGTTTGGGCCGTAAAGCATTTCAGACCCTATCTACAGTGATATATACACTGATCACAGACCGCTGGTATATCTTTTTGGCATGACAAACCCATCTAGTAGATTGAAAAAATTTAGACTGACTCTAGAAGAGTATGATTTTACTATAAATTATATAAAAGGCACGGAAAATGTTACAGCCGATGCTTTATCAAGGATTCGTATTGAATCATCATAACTTAAGACGATGTGTAATAAAACATCGGAGGAAATATTTGCAATCACAAGAGCACAAAAGGTAAAAGCAGAAAAGGAAGGACAAATTAATAAGAACGATTACGACACTAATAGGATTGATCACCCGGGAGTAGTCGAACTTATAAAACGTCCTACCGATTGTGTGTTACTAGAAGTGTTATCTGAGGAAGAATTTGATGAATTAAACAAGGAAAAATGTCTAGACAAAAATTTTAACAATTCATTATATTATGACGAAGAAAGAAAATTGATTTACATAAAACTACAATTTCGATCGGCATTGTACCTAAGGGCATTGTTGAGAAGTGTAGAAAATTTGTGTAAGGATTTCAATATTGCTGAAATATGCATCATGAAAAATTCCAAAAATAAGGAATTAATAAGCGCGCTAAATAAAGAAATAATAAAAATAAAATCCGCCGGTTTTGAAATAGGATTAAAAATAAATGTTATACCAGACGTATTAACAGTTGATGAAAAAGAATGTAGACAATTAATCTTAAACGATTTTCATACATTAAAAACAGGAGGACACGCAGGTATAAACCGCATGTTCAATAACATAAAATCAAAATATACTTGGTCAGGTCTAAGGTCAGATATAGAGAAGTTTGTAAAACGTTGTGACGATTGTCAGCGATATAAGCACTCTAGACCCACCAAAGAACCACTAACAGTGACTACCACAGCATCGGCGTCTTTTGAGAAGGTGTTTCTTGATTTAGTAGGTCCGATAGGCAACGACATCGGTGACGATCGATATATACTCACTCTCCAATGTGAATTAAGTAAATTGGTCGAAGCTTATCCAATACCTAATAAAGAAGCTAGCACAGTTGCAAAAGCATTCGTCACTAATTTTGTACTAAGGTATGGGATTCCCAGGGAAATAGCCCACGACCAGGGTACAGAATTTTTGTCGGAAGTGTTCAAGCAATCTTGTAATGTGTTGGGAATAAAACAGCTAAATTCAACAGCTTACCATCATGAAACGATGGGAGCCCTCGAAAATTCTCATAAGCACCTAGGCGCGTATTTAAGAATTCAAGTGGCAAAATTTAAAGATTCATGGACCGAATGGGTACCATTTTGGACTTTTGCATACAACAACACAGTTCATACGGGAACGAAGTACAAACCGCACGATCTAGTGTTCGGAAAATCGTGTAATTTACCTTCCAACATAACGGAACAGGTAGAACCCGTGTACAACTTCGAGAATTATCCGGTTGAGTTGAAGTATCGACTTCAACAAGCATGTAAAGAAGCTAGGGATAATCTGATAGTATCGAAACTGGAACGTGTGCAATAATCTAGGGAAAATTGTAATATAGTTAAATTTGAGATAGGTGATAAGGTATTAGTGAAAAGTGTTCCGAAAAATAAACTTGAACAGTTATACAAGGGTCCTTTCGTGATTACGGAAGAAAGGAACCCCAATGTAGTGATAAAAGTAGGAAACAATCAAGTGGAAATACATAAAAATAGACTAAAACTGTACCATGATTAGATAAGGAAAAATATTGTTTGTAAAATAAAATTAAGGTACGTCAATGGAAAAAAAATGTTAATCTGTCAATTCAACATTTTTTTACCCCGCGTAGGGAGGTGTAGTATAGGAATCTTCCATCCCTATACGAGTTTACCTAGAATCCCCGAATAGACCTTAATTATATTAAATATTATGTAAGTATATGTTTAGATCTCGGATCTGGGTCACCAAGCAATATGTTTATTACATTACATATCGGCTAACCTAGATACCTTGAATCGTAGACTAGTTTAATAGAACGCTAAACAATAAACAGTGACATAACATGTATATATAGTAATGTGGAGCATATCAGTAATAATAGTAGTATAGAGTATATTCATTGTCCACGCATCTTGACGGTATAGTCAATGTACCTGCATAACTTGTAATTACTGAGAGTAAGGCATTAAGCCATAATGGCGCCGAGCTCTACCTTAAGTAAAGTGACTCTTTTTTATAAGTGATGTGTTTCCTTCCCCTATACCTTCACCAGGACCACGGGACAGTTTAGGGCAAACCGCCCAACCAAAGAGCTGATCCCCCACACGGGTAAAGGAAATCAGGAAGTTGACTAATCCCGATAACTGGAGATATGTTCCTGGCACAATAAATCCTGCAGATTTACCTTCTCGGGGTTGTTCGTTTAAACAACTAGTTGATGAAAGGTGGTATGAGGGTTCAGATTGGTTAAAGCAATCTTGTGAGTGTTGAATTTTTGAAGAAGATGAGGTAAAAGAGGAATTGATTTCTGTTGAATAGAAAGCCGATAAAGAAGTTGTCTCGACGTTTCTTGTGGACAAGCCGAGATTGAGACTGACTTTTTATCAATATATTCGTGTGATGGCATGCTGTCAAAGTTATATATACAATTTGAAGAATTTAAATCATCGAAGTGGACCATTCAGTTTTGAGGAGCTCCAATTTGCCGAGGAAAGTTTAATTAAGAACATTCAGAAGGAAGCTTTTGAAGATAAGGTAGTTCTAAAAGGATTGGATACGTTTGAGGATGAGAAAGGAATTATTCGAATTAAGACCAAAATCCTATATCGAGATGATCATCACTATTTCAGATGTCCAGCTGTACTTCCACATAAATATGACTTGATGAAACAGTTAATTGTGGATAAACATAAACTATATTGTCATGCTGGAGTGGGATTCATGATGACCAAATTACGTGAAAAGTATTATTGGATCCTCAAGTCGAGGAAAACTATCAAATCTATAATAGCGAAATGTGTTATGTTCATAATTCATTTGTGGGGGGATGTAATAAATGTCAATCTTATGCCATAGAATTTGTTGATTTATAATTGAGAGAATAAAAAAGTCAAGAATCTGTCATAATTTTTGAGCTGAATTGAATTGGTGTGAATATCTTAAGAGAAGAAAAATTTTAAACGGTCAGTTTGATTTGATTTCCAACACCATATATAGCCACTTGTTTATCTCCTATATACCTTAAAACCCCCCTTATATAATAGTAAGCAACTAGTTACATAAATGATTTATAGGCTGATGTTCTAACTGAAATTATTTAGCAATTGCTTGAAAATAGCCGATAAAAAAATTGAATACCAAAATGAATAACTTAATATAAAAAAACTTATAAAATGAAATGTATATATCAAAATAGGTTCATCATTCGTCAATAAATTGTGCTAGGTCACTTAAAACGGATTATAAGAAGTATTCAGAAAATCAATTGGAAAATTAAACTTTTTTTAAAAAGAAACTAAAATTTTTGAAAAACCTGTAATTTATATTATAAACAACCATTACATTAAAATGTGTATTTTGCATCAGAAATGAAACTATACGTTAAACTTACATATAACAATGAAAATAATCTCAACAATAAGTGTTATTCAACTGGAACATTCCAGCTGTAATAACCCTTACAGTATAATATGTAGCTTTAATTTAACGTAATCCTTCAAAATCACAGCAAGTTGACATAAATTAATCTTTAGTAACAAAATAGGCATTACCTACATATATTTTGAAATATACTAACACATAAGCTTAACCCTATGACTGTCATAAATAATATACTCTATTATTTATTATTGCAGCTTTATTAGGTATAAGATTATATTATATAGAAACTAACAGTAAAGTCGTTAAACTTGTTTGAAGTAGTATGCCTCTCTCCCTAGGTTACTAGTTTCCTACATTACTACCACCATAGATTACCGGTGGAAGCCACTGATCATATATGACATCTCCCTTTTCTTTATTAAATAAAAATAAAACATTTTGAATCCTCAAATAAAATCTCAAATATAATCTAACAAACAATTTGGTTTTTTAACAATCCTTCCTGAGCGAGTAGTATATACATGTGGATCTACGTAAGTATCTTCAAGAGGTAGGTATATACGGATTTTCACAATGACTGTTAGTAACATTATCAAGTTCTGACTTTTTTTAAATACTTCCTTGGGAGACGCCTTGTAGAGACTATAATCTCTAATCTCAGATATAATTATATCTGTTTTGTTGAACTATATTACCGCTAAGTAAAGTCACATTATAAGATCTTGGTTTATTTGCGGGTCCAATTATTTTAGCTGGACTCGCTTTATTTTTGGATGGATTTGCTTTATTTTTTAAATCATGATAGTATTTATATTTTAATTGTTTGTTTTCTAAATGTGTCTTTACCTGTGCGTTGTCTTTTTTTTTATTAACAAAAGTTTCTCTTGTTGGTAAGAAAGCATTCACATTACGTCCAAACATTAATTCAGATGGTGACTTATTTATTGTTGCATCTATTTCGATATTCCATCAAGGCAATGTATTGTTAAGAGACTCTTTACTGAGTTTATTTAATCTTAGTGATTATATTTTCAATTCTAATTTTATTTTATTATTTATTTATTCCGGCTAGCTTTTTATTTTGATTTGATTTTAATTTTTAATTTGATTTGTTTTGATTGATTTGAATGAATGATTTGTATTATATGTTATATGGAATTAAACACAATACTTTGTTTGAATGTTATAAGTTTATATTTCAATTGTTGACCCTGTATTATTATATCAAGTTTACAGATTTTACAAGTTACCTTTATGTTCTGAAATTTCTATGTTGGCAAATAGTTCTTTGTAACTTTAAATTCTCTATGTTTAACCTCAAACTACTTAAAATTAATACTTGTTTACAAATGACAATCTTACATTCCAAAATAACGATACAATGAGGATATTATAAATAAACTTACTCTTAGATATATTCAATAATACTAGAAATAATGTTGGCAATGTTCTGTTGATTTCATATGTCTTCTGGGTTATTTGATTATTCACTTTAAAACAATGCTCTGCAATTACACATACACAGGTAAACTACGTTGATACTTCTTTATAATTCAGGAATTGTTGATAATAAATTGTTTTATTCTTTTAAGATATAAAACTTCTTCTATAATAAACTGGGACTGCTATCGAAGATTAAATATTCTACGATGCTACTTAATAAGTGTGGTTATTTTAACCTTAAAACGTTGATACGAAGACTCATGAACATTACTTGCTTCGTAGGAATAATTCATTTGCTCCGATTATATTAACTTGTCGAAGCTACAGAGACTGTTTCAGTTCTCTGATTCAACCAAAAACTAAGGTTATGGAAATTGACTGGAGCTGCAGGAGATATTTTCAATCTCAGATGTAAATGCAAACTGTCTAGCTTCCTTTCCTGTTCCCTTTTTATAGGACCAACAAAAGGGCGCCAGTTTATGTCATATTCAACCAATAAGGTACTTCCTTTCCATATCTAGGATGCTATTCCCATTGTTGGCTTTGACAGAACTTTTTAATTGTTGTCCTTTGAAATATCTAATTTGTCTCGACCAATCAAAATTGAGTATTCTTGAAATTTTGAAATATTGAAGATTTTCAAATTATTTAAAGTGATGGTGCATTCTGCTATTCAAATTAGTATTGTCAACACTTTTCCACATATTTTGATATAAGATAACCTATGATTAGGTTCCTATTAACTTGATTATTCTAATTCTTATGTCAATTTTGACATTTGTCAATTCTTAAATCTAATACATAATATAAAATATCAATAACATCTATATAACATTGTAGAACTCAAATTTCTTAATACTATCTCAAATCTATAACTTATTTTACTAGTTTGTGCTATCTTCTGATAGTCTTCGAATCATTTTATTTACGATTTCCTCTTTCGTATCACTGTACGTTTATCCACTTTCACTGTTTCTTCTTTATACTTCTTATATACTATTTTACATTTTGGTTTATGTTATTATATAATGTTTAATATCTTATACTACCTATAATTTAACTTTATATAATGTTTTTAATTCCATATTTTATATATGTTTTAATCTTTTCTAATTTTAATGTTTCGGTAAGTTCAAATTTTATCATTTTATGTTATGTAGGAAATGAAATCATTACAAATTCCCCTAAATCAATTTTAAGTATTAATCAAACTTTAATATTAAAATTTATTTATCTTTTGATTTTATTTTCTTTAACTAGATTTATTAATAATTATACCTACATATTTGATCAATATTAAATATTCCCCTTATCTTTCCATTTTTAGGATTCATTAATTCATAACTGTTTTGGGCTATTTCGTTTATTACCACATATGGACCTTCAAAAGCAAAACATAATTTTCCACATATATTCTTTTCATTATCAGTCACTCTCATTGCTCTTACTATTACTAATTCACCTTCTTCAAATTCAATAAACTTCCCTCTTTTTCTCATTTCCCTATAATTCTCGGACACTTTTATCTGCGAGATCATTTCATTAAAATTTCTGCTTAAGTCTTTTATTTCGACCGCATTTATTATATTGCAACCTTCCTTTGGTTTGTCAATACTTTCATCTTCCCCCTTCCCTATCTTTATAATTTCATTTAACAACTTTATTTCCTTTTCCTCGTAATCTATAATAATTCCATGTTTTTCTAATTCATCTGTTCCCATTACAATATCCAATTTCATATTTGGTACTATAAATAACTGCATTTCTAGATTTGATTCCCCTATTCTAATATTTTCAGTGATCATTTTTGATACTTCAGTAATTTTCTTTCCACTAACATTGATTAACTCTACTTTTGGTATTTTTAATTGAGTTGTTATATTTAATTCGGACAATAGTTCTTCCCTTATTAAAGATATTTCTGATCCCGTATCACACAATATTTCTACTTCCTTTCCTTTTAAAAAACCTTTTAATTTAATTAAACCTATACTTTCTTTTTCTTCTCATTCCTGTTCATTGTCAATGTATTCCCTATGATGTTCGTATAATACATTAACTTGGTATTCGTGCTTTATTGAAAATCCTGATTATTGTTTTGACTTGAAGAGTCTAACTTTTCCCTTTCACTTTCAATTCTATTACACTTTATTCCCCTTTGATTATTATTTTGATTTCTATCTTCATTTCTATTTTCATTTCTATTATTATCATTATTTTGATTTCTATTATCCCTATATCTATTCCTATTTTGATTAGCATTATTTCCAAATCCATTTTCCCTATGATTATAATAATTTGGATTTCTATTATTGTTCAATACTATTGTTTATTTCAAAATTGCAATGTAATGAATATATAATGCAAAAACTTAAAGTTCTATGTGGTCAAAACACAGAAAAGTTGACAATTAAAAATAGCTTAAAAGAAGGCTAATATAAAATAGAAATGTCATTAGAATCAATTAATAAAAACGTCAATATAGCATCATAACAAATATTACAAAGTTATTCTTTCTTTTCTACGAAATATATCAAACATACAGTCCACGTAACATTTGGTCCTGCGACCCGGATAAGGATAAGAACAAGTTATCTCCAATTTGTTCAGCAATACTACAAACCAATTTACGGAACTTCAATAAGGTTCATATTTGAACGGCGTCAGTGCAGCATATCGAACAACGGGAACTACACCGGTCTAGACGAAACTTTACTGGGTATCTCCAAATCACCGTATAATATATTATACCGTGCTCCAAATAAATACCAAGAAATACAAATTGACACGTGAGCTAACCTAATCCTTTACCTTCCTAATATTCCATTTATACAAGGTAACTTCGGTTTGCTTCAATCAGTGCATTATTCAACATCATTTATTTTTATCCAACATGGATATTTTGATACGAAAAAGAGCTTCAATAAAAGCTAGGCTAACAGTTTTCAAAAAATACATTGAAAATATCGATTCTGAACAACTGAACGATGTTCAAATTATCGAATTGCAAAATAGACTTACGAAATTTGAATACATATTAGATGATTTCAAAAAGATACAGTTAGAAATTGAACTAGAAAATGATTCGGAAGATAATATAACTGATCGAGAGGAATTTGAGAAAAATTATTATTCATTAATTTCTATTGGAAAATCATTGTTAAAAAACCGTGATGGAACTGATACTAATTCAATTTCGAGTAATAATGCTTCACCAGTAGGTAAAGTTCGAAAGGAATTTTGATTCATGGTTAGAATTCCGAGACACTTTTGAATCTTTAATCCATAATAATATATAATATCATTATTTGAGGGCTTCATTGGCAGGCAATGCTTCTCAGGTGATAAAGGCCATAGATTTTTTTGATTCAAACTATATAGTGGCATGGGACACCTTATGCAATCGTTATAACAATACAAGGTTGTTAGCAAACAACCATATTAAGGCTATTTTCAACATCTAACCATTGATTAAAGAATCTAGTATGCAAATCAGAAAAATGATTGATACTGTTTCGAAACATCTTAGAACACTTCAAAATTTGAGACAACCCGTTGAACATTGGGATACATTAATAATATACATTATGAGCACAAAGTTAGATATTGTTTCTGCTCGTGAGTGGGAGCAACAGAAAGCCCAAAACGAAATGTCATCTTTACAGGATTTAATTCTTTTTTTGAAAAATAGAGCTGATTTGTTGGAAACATTAGAAATGAATAATACAAGCAAAAGAGTTGTGTATGAGAAAAATATTAAAGCATTCGTTTCAAACCATATTGAATGTCCAGTCTGCAAAAAGTCTCATCATTACATACAAAATTGTGATATCTTCTTGCATTTAACTCCAACAGAAAGGTTAAAAAAGGTTGAAAGTTTGAAACTTTGTACTAATTGTCTACGCAACGAACATGCTGTTAAAGACTGTAGATTCGGCAATTGCAAAAAAATATAACTCCAAACATAATACTTTATTACATATGGATCCATATAATCCTAATGTTTCTACTGTAGATAGAGTTTCTTTATCCACAATTGTGGTTGCACAAAATCAAATTTTACTTTCTACAGTCTATATAGAAATAGTAGATTCAGACAATCAAACACAAATAATTAGAACTCTATTAGATGCAGGTTCACAATCCAGTTTTATAACCTCAGATTTATGTGAAAGACTAGGTCTTGAGACAGAACAAGTCAATATTGACGTTTATGGCATAAACCAACAAAATTCAACAATTCTTACGAAATGTAAAGTTGAAGTGCGTTCACCAAGGAACAATTATGTATCAACCGTAGAGTGTTTGGTCATTCCCATTATTACAAGTAATCTTCCAAATTTCAATATAAATGTAAAAGCTCTCAATATACCAAAGGGCATAACGTTGGCTGACCCAACGTTTCACAAACCTGGTAAAATCGAAGTTTTACTTGGCGCAGATTGTTTCTGGTCAATAATTGGTAATGAACAAATTAAATTGGGTGATGGTTTACCAATTTTGCAAAAAACTCAATTTGGTTGGACCATAGTTGGTCCACTTGGTTCTTCTTCTATTTCTTACACAGTTCATTGCAAGCATAGCAACCGATGTCAAGATCAACTTGTTCAATTTTGGGAGATAGAAGAATGTTTTAAACAAAAAGCATTATCTTCTGAAGAGAAGGAAACTGAAAAACATTTCCTAGCAAACACCAAACGAGATGTTAATGGTCGTTTCGTTGTATCGATCCCATTTAAGCAATCCATTGACAAATTGGGAGATTCAGAATTTCAAGCTCGTAAAAGGTTCTTCATGTTGGAGCGAAAATTTACTAAGAACATTGATCTAAAGGTGCAATATATAAAATTTATGTCCGAGTATGAACATCTTGGTCACATGACGAAGATAAATACGGAAACATTGCAAGCAAAAATTAATTACTTACCTCATCATGGGGTAATTAAAGAACAAAGCTCTACCACTAAGTTGAGAGTTATATTTGACGCTTCTTCACCTACATCAACTGGATATTGTTTCAACGATTTGCAAATGGTAGGTCCTACGGTACAGCAAGATTTGGTGTCGATTATTCTTCGTTTCAGAAAACATACGTATGTCGTGACGGCCGACATCGAGAAAATGTATCGACAGGTCTACATAGCTCCAAAACAAAGATCATTACAGGCGATATTTTGGAGACCTAATTCCAGTGAACCATTGAATAATTACTGCTTAAATACAGTGGCATATGGCACTTCATCGGCGCCTTTTTTGTCTATTAGAAGTTTAATTCAATTGGCTCATGAATGTGAATTAACTTTTCCGAAAGTTACGAAAGCAATATATCAAGACTATTACGTAGATGATTTGCTGACAGGCGCTGACTGCATCGACGAGTTAAATGAAATTTGTCAAGACATGTCACGTGTATTGTTGAGCGGGGGATTTCTATTGAGGAAATGGGTATCAAACAGTAAAGACATATTAGAAAATGTTGCACGATCTCAAATGTGTTCAGATTTGTTACAGATCAGCCCTTCTGAAAAAGTAAAAACCTTGGGTCAGGTGTGGTCTTGTACAACTGACAATTTAATGTATATCATCTCCGAATTCGAGTCTCAAGAAGTTACGAAACGTTCTATTTTGTCCGGAGTGGCTCATATTTTCGATCCGATTGGGTTGCTCAATCCATGCACAATTATAGCGAAGATTTTACTACAAAAATTGTGGCTGGAGAAAATATCTTGGGACGAGTAAGTTTCCGAAAGTCTACAAAGCAAGTGGATGAATTTTAGAAATGAATTAATTCATCTCAATAAACTAGAAATAAAGAGACATGTGGTATGCAAGAATTATACATCTATTCAAATCCATGGCTTTTCAGACGCATCACAGGAAGCATATGGAGCTTGCGTTTTTATCAGATCAACTGACCAAAACGGACAAGTTATGTGTAAACTTGTTATGTGCTAAGTCTAAAGTAGCACCCTTAAAGGTACTCACGATACCGAAATTAGAATTATGTGGCGCACTCATTTTAGCTAGACTTGTCAACAAAGTTCATAGTGCTTTGAATATGGAAATTGATAAGGTAGTATTATGGTCAGATTCCACAATTGTTTTAGGCTGGCTCAATATCTTACCAAGTTCACTAAAAATATTTGTAGGAAATCGGGTTGCCGAGATCCAAGAATCATCATCAACATTCTGTTGTAGACATGTATCTACCAAACACAATCCCGCTGATATTTTATCGCGCGGTATTAAACCTAGTTTGCTCAAGAACACAGTTATGTGGTGGAGCGGACCCACTTGGTTACAATTTTCGGAATCTGAATGGCCTCAGTCAATTATCAAATCTGTTGATTTGCCAGAATTACGTAGTCAAATACAATCCCTGGTTCCAATTCAAAATGAAAAATTATTTCCATTCGAGAGATATTCTAATCAAAACAAACTTGAAAGAATTATTTCCTATTGTTTCCATTTTGGGAATAATATCAAATGTACAAAATTGAGAAACTTCGGTCCACTCCAAACAGAGGAGATTTGTTTTGCAAAAAAATTTCTGATCAAAGTTGCACAGCTTGAATCATTTAATGACAAGCGCATAAAATTATTATAAAACAAGCAGTTGGCTCCGAAGAATAAACTTTTTGAACTGAATCCTTTCATCTGTAAAGATGACCTCATTCGTGTTGGTGGTCGTCTCAGCGATTCGGCATACAGTTTTGATAAGAAACACCCTATTCTTCTGTGCGGAAAGCACTATCTGACGAAACTTATATTCAAACAAGAACATATCAGATTATTTCATGCTGATCCTCAATTATTATTATCCTCCATACGTGAAATATATTGGCCTATTGGAGGTAGAAACCTTGCCCGACGTGTAATACACGATTGCATAACGTGTTTCCGTTCTGCGCCAAGAGTTATTAGTCCTATTATGGGTAACTTACCCGATAAGCGTATAATGCCATCATATACATTTAGTACAACGGGCGTAGATTATGCGGGGCCCATTATGATTAAAGATCGTAAAGGTCGAGGTTACAAAACCTATTTTTAAATCCTTTATTACGAGAATAATTAACATCAATGAACTCTGCCAATTAATTTTAATGACAGTGACAAATATTTATATATGACATTTTTTAACAACAAAATAAATGAGAATCTCAATCATTCAAACACAACATTTCTTCCCCCCTCGGAGTATTCTTGGGTCTGAGGAGTCGTCATTCTGAAGTTGTCCTTAACTCGGAGAAAACCGCTGTGGAGGTTTACTGACACGTGAAAATCTTCGAGGCGTACTCGGCGAACTTAGTACCGGTGGTGCAGGAGACGGTATTACCTCCAGTGCATTCTTAGGTGCTGTAACCACTGATGGAATTTGTGAAGCGTTTGTTTCATAAAAATGAGTTCGCCGTTGGTTGAAGTTGGGGTTTGCTGGACGATGAATGTCGTCATTTGGTTGTAACGAAGATATGTTTTTTTCGTGCCCTCGTATTTGATCAACGTGTCTTCTAAAATGTTTTCCAAAGAAATCGATCTCGTAGTGGAGATCACCCTGGCGAGAGACAATAGTACCAGGGACCCATTTGTCCATTCTCGGGTTACCTGACAGAAAGTAAACTGATTGAGCTGGATAAAACAAACGGAAAGAGGGTTCGAGGCTAACTCCTTGCTTTACGTTAATTTTCGTGTGGAGGTTTTCAGGCTTGAGAAGATCGAGGCGAGTCCGCAGGGAACGCCCGAGGAAGATCTGTGCTGGGGATTGACCGGTAGTGGAATGCGGGGCCTTACGATACTGACGCAGAAACTCGTTTAAATTTCGTTGCAGAGAGCCAGGTGTCGTGGCCATTATCTTAAGGTGATCTTTGACTGTCTGCACACTTCTTTCCGCTTGGCCATTAGTTGACGGATGATAGGGAGCTGTAAATTTGTGGTACTTGACTCCAATGTGCTGCAAGAAATCTCTGAATTCGATAGAGGAAAACTGGGGGCCGTTATCGGAAACTATGATCGTAGGAACGCCGTAAGCAGCGAAAACTTCATCGAGAATAGTTATCGTTGCAGTTGTTGTTGTCGTATTGGTAATTTTGACCTCAAGCCACTTACTGTAAGCATCGGAGATGATGAGTAACATTTTCCCAGTAAAAGGTTCCGCATAATCTATGTGAATACGTTCCCATGGTCCGTGTGGATACTCCCAATGATGTTCACGAAATTTGGGTGGCGCATGAGCATGAGCATACCAGGCCAATATACAAAAGAGCGAGCCATACCTTTCATTTTCACGATGCCTAAATGTGCTGCATGTAGATCATTAAGGACGGCTTGGCGAAGTTTTAATGGGACAATTACTCTATGCTCGAAAACCAGGCAATTTGCTGCGATTTTGTATTCAAGTTCAGGCGCTCTATAGCCAAAGCGTGCGAGACTTCGTCCTGATTCCAGAAGGCGCAGGATTTTACCTAGATGAGGATCTTTTGCGGTTTCTCGAGCTATATGTTCTGCACGAACCGGCAGTTGTTGGACTTGTCGTATAATGAAATGGTCGAATTCATCATAATCTTCCATCGATTTGAACCTCTATCATCCGCCTATCTACTGCTTTGGTGCCACCAACGACATTAATTTTTGAAAAGTAATCGTTTGAATCGACATCTTGGTTAATATTGTCGTTTGGCTGCTCCGTGTTTGAGATATGTGCTGTGTTTTGTTGCGATCTCGATTTACAGACTCGGCTTATGTGACCTTCTTTTCCACAGCTTCTACAATTTTTGTCCAGAAAAAAACATTGGCTTCTCATGTGCGAGCCTCCGCATCCATTGCATAAATACCGGCCTACATCATTACTATCTTGCGATGCTCCTTGCGCACCAGGGTATGTACCTAAGATGCCTCGTTTTGATCCTCGGCCATTTGGTGCTGATCTGCGAGAGAACGGGTTTTTCTCCCGTCTAGTCTGGGGTGCTACGTACCCCAATTTATTTGTGGGTTCTGATGTGAGTGCTGTTGGAAACTTTACCGCTATTGCTGTATGATGTGTTGCTTCGAGTTCATGTACTATTTTATAAGCGTCTGTAAAACAGATCGGTTTTTTAGCAATAACCTCGTCACACATCTCGCGAGATTGGAGTCCATGCAAAAGCTGTTCAACTAGCATTCTATCTAGAAACTCACCATAATCACAATGGGATGCTCCTTGTCGTAAACGAAGAGCAAATTCTGCAACGGTTTCGTTTTCTTGCTGATTGATTTGCCGGAATTTAATACTTTCAGCATATTTATTTCTTGTTCGGTCAAAATGCTCGATAAGTACCTTTTTTAAATCTGCATATGAAAGGTTTTCAGGAGGCAGAGGATTGAGTAAAAATTTCAAAGCGTTATTTAATTCTGCACCCATATGAACTCGTGCATAATTACCTTGGTCCTCGTCTGGAATTTTTGAGAGCTGAAGGGCCCAATCAAATCGTTTAAAATAATCTTCTACCGTCAATTCCTCGGTGGATCTGTATACGCTCATAGAAAATACAGGGGGTTTGATGAATCTACTAGGTCCGGGTTCACCTGCACCAGCTGCTGGAATGGCGTTTACTGCTGCCGTCTGAATTGCGCTGATCATCATATTTGAAATCGCCTGCAGCAGTTCAGGTGGTATTTCACTCATTGTGTTCTGGGGCACTTTATCCCACTTCTGACACCACTTTTAAATCCTTTATTACGAGAATAATTAACATCAATGAACTCTGTCAATTAATTTTAATGACAGTGACAAATATTTATATATGACATTTTTTAACAACAAAATAAATGAGAATCTCAATCATTCAAACACAACACCTATAAGTCTTACATATGTGTTTTCGTTTGTTTTGTGACCAAAGCCATACATTTGGAATTAGTTACAGATATGACCAATGATTCGTTTTTACTTAAGTTAAAAAAGTTCGTTGCCCGAAGAGGGAAACCAGCTCATATATATTCAGATGATGATTCGAATTTCGTAGGGGCTAACTCGGAATTAAAGCATTTCCTCAAAGAAAATGATAATATTCTTTCCGAGTCAATCTCTAACGAAATGATACAATGGCACTTCATACCTGCCCATTCTCCACACTTTGGAGGCCTATGGGAAGCAGGTGTGAAGAGCACCAAATTCCATTTAAAACGAGTATTGCGCAATGCACTTCTAACTTACGAGGAACTTTACACGATATTGGCCCAAACCGAGGCTATCTTGAACTCCCGTCCTTTATCCCCACTTTCCTCTGATCCAAATGACCTAAATCCTTCAACACCCGCTAATTTTTTTATAGGTTAATCCCTAATATCTTATCCAGAAGATGATGTCCTAAAATTACCAACGAATCGTCTGTCGAGATATCAACATTTGCAACAGATTCAGCAACATTTCTGGGCCAGATGGTCAAAAGAATATTTGGGAGAGTTACAAGCCCGGAGCAAATTGAAATCTAATGAAGATTCAGTTTTCAAAGAAGGATCTTTGGTACTCATCAAGGAAGAGAATTCGCCACCTATGAAGTGGCATTTGGATAGAATCATCCAAGTATTCCCAGGCAAGGACAATATTAATCGCGTAGCCTCAATCAAAACTCGTGATGGTTATTCGGCGTGCGTTTTCAAGAATTTGCTTTCTACCTAATGACTAGAAAGTGAATCGAAGTGAATATGTGACTCACGTTATAACTTTTTCGAATTGTTCTTTGTTGTTTTCTATTTGAAAGTATACTTTCAAGGCGGGGAATATGTTCAATATTATTGTTTATTTCAAAATTGCAATGTAATGAATGTATAATGCAAAAACTTCTATGTTGTCAAAACACAGAAGAGTTGACAATTAAAAACTGCGTAAAAGTAGGCTAATATAAAATTGAAATGTCATTAGAATTAATTAATAAAAACATCAATATAGCATCATAACAAATATTACAAAGTTATTCTTTCTTTTCTATGAAATATATCAAACATACAGTCCACGTAACAGCCAGTATTTGCTATTTTAAATATAAGCTAAGAGCTCTATGAACATATGTATTTATTACATTGATAAAAATAAAAAGAATTCAATATTTATTGATAGAGAAATTACCATTATACTCTTCAACGTTTGAACAGTTATTCTCATTGATATCAAACTAATACAAACGGACTATGCATATATTGCTAGTATTCATTTGATTTAGCACTGACTTATATTTTATTCCATTATCTTAACTAAATTCAAGGATCTCTGTTCTTTTGGTGTGACACAATTTGTTGTGCCCACATGACCAATAATTGCTAAAAACGCGTTCTAGTTGAAGAGATGATGCAGATATATATAAGAAATTTTAGCAAGGCTCCCAAGATTTTCGCATTTGTTAGGGGCTGATTACCATTAAAAATATTCTTTTGGATTTTTGTTATGGTTAATAAGAGATATTAAATTCAATAGTGTCTTCCAAACCAGGGAAATATTCACTTGGTCTACAGACCCTGGAGGAAATTTTATACTGAGCTTTGCAATGCTATGTTTATGAAGGTGAAGGATATATACTTATAATAGAAGATTAGGCTGCAAATGTGCATAATCATGTGTTTAATATCGTATAATATTGCATAATAGTATTCAATACGGATATTTATTTTCCATGGGTCATCAAACAATTAGAAAATACAATACGTATTCTTTTGAATTAATTTATACTTGACATCAACAGTTTTGGTTATTGGCTGCGTTTAATTATATTATATATTTATCGATAATTCTGTTTACTTTTAAAATACATCTTTTTGTTATTACAAGAAATGAAAATAAAATTTCTGTAGACATCATTCCATTGACTTCAATTCAATTACATTTTTTTAAATATTCAATTCAATTAATTTATCTAAAATTGATACGCCACTGCTTATTGTTTGTAAACATTCTCTTTCCTTTTTATTAGACAAGGATGTGCCTTCCACGCAAAATTATCAGGCTATACCACGTCTACCCCTTCCCCTCTTTCTATGCTACAAATACAAACGAAAATCAAACCTTGGAGCCAGGTAAATTCGAAAACATGAGTAAGCCTGTCCCCTCTTTTTCATAATACTTTCTTCCTTGTACAAATGTTCTACAACTAGACTTGGTACATCAATCGCAATTTTACATGTAGAATGAATATATAGAAAAAGTGTGAAAACCAAATGTTTGCTTCGCTACTTCTCTACCTTCATTTTTAAGTTTGGTCCTTCTGTTTATGACCTAACTATTTTATGTTTCCATCTGCAAATCTAGTAGTTTCTCCAAACATACTTTCTATCGTTATTCATTTGCTTATAAATCCATTCGAATAAAAATGTTAAATCACATCACTGTTATAATGTAGGTGCTTCCCATCGGTTTTTAATTTGGTACGGTACTGTTCTGTTGTTGCTCTAATCAGCACCACGGTCGTTTTTACGACCGTGGTCAGCACAAATCGAATGGAACGTTTATTGAATAAACTCCTCTTTATCTCTGTGGTGTGTGCAGAAACGATGCACCTAACCCTAACCAAACTACTCTTGCGGTCTATGTTCGATATAAATAAGATGCACCAAGGCGATATATACTTATAATACAAATACGAAATACATGTTAAATTGAAATCATCTAAGCATCAGTACCATCACGAAATATGTTATCATCATCAACAGTCCGGAATGATCCAGATTGGGAAGATCAGATTGAAATTAAATACGAAAATATTCACGAATACATAGATGAAATCAAAGAGGAATCTGCAGATTGTCAGGAATTCAAGATAAAGTAAGTTTTTGTCAATACAATCAATATTTTGTTGTTCTATATTGAAAATAATTTACTACCTCTTGTTCGAATAGAAGAGGCATGGCATTATTATTATTATTAAGCAACTTTATTTTCCAAATTAATTATACATAGTTACACGTATTTTCAATTTAACATTTATAATCTACTCAATTATGTTTGTACAATCTGATAAAAATATTCATATGTAAACAAGTAAAAATGATTAACAAATACATAATGTCACTCTTTGGTTTACTATCACATTTTCACTAAAACACTTAAAAAACCAAATTCTCACAAAGCCTGCAAGATCCGGAGCTCCAGTTCATTGACCCCATCCTCACGTGACACATCGAGTTGAACAGTAAGTACTTTCAGTACTTGTGTCATTCAGGCCGATGTATCCTGCTACAAACTGGGAGCATGGCTACCACTGAGGACCCTGTTTGTACTTTTTAACAGTATTTGTGTTTTTATTTGTTTATGCTTTCGGGTCTTTGATTGTTTCTTTAAGCTTATCCTAAATTATAACTGTCAATATCTATTGTTCTGATCCAGTTTATTGCCTCTGTAAAATAAGCCATCGAAGTGTCTCTGTAGAATTTACCTCTGATTTCTACAGGTAGAGAGTTAAATAATTTTCTCCCCAAGTGAGAGAAGCATGTTTCTGCTAAGAGTGTTCTTTTATGATCAATTATAACTTGATATTTGTTCTTTTCTCTCACTGATCTTGCCGTTACTTGAAAATTAAGATTTCTATTTTTTAAGAGGTTATAAGAAAAGTTTTTCTTATGCTTTAAGTGCCAATTTCTTCGTATAAACTTTTGGTACAGTGTAATGTTGGTCTAAATAATATTGTCTTGATTATTTTTTTGTTTAAAACCTCCAGTGGTTTCAGGATGTGCTCATGTGTACCTTCCCATGCCACAATACTGTAAGACCATACAGATTCGCGTAAAGACCTGTAAACAATTTTGAGTAGATTTCTTGACATAACATTTCTTAGTTGCATGAATGAGCTTGATAAGTATCTAATCTTGTTGACTATATATTTTACATGTTTGTCCCATCTAAGATGAGGATCCATGATTACTCCCAAGTACTTTGCTTCAGTGACCACATCTATTTTGGTATTTTCAGAAATCATTAATTCTTTGATATTTGGAATGCTATCCTTGTAGCAGCCAAAACACATAGCTTGGGTTTTATTGACGTTAGTTAGGCCGTTGCTCTCAAACCAGTCAAAGACAGCAATTAAGTCTTCTTTTGTAGTTCTAAGGACCGCTTCCCAAGTATCAGCTTCCATGTATAGGAAGGTATCATCCGCGTAGCATGTTATGTTGAAATTAGTCTCTATGTTAAAAAGGTCATTTAAGTAGATTATAAATTGAAGCGGCCCTAAGATGGAGCCTTGAGGAACGCCGTACTTTACTTCCTTTCTGTCACTGTATTTCTTATCTATTTTCACCACATGATATCTATTTTTTAGATAGGCTTTGATAAGCGTTAATGCTGTACCTCTGATTCCAATTAACTCAAGTTTTTGAATCAGAATATCGACATCCAGCGAGTCGAATGCCTTTTGTAAATCGATAAAAACACCAATGACCTTTTTCTTTTTAACTAAAGCTGTCCTTAATTCACTCGTTACATGAGCTAAGGCATCTGTGGTCGATCTTTTCTTCCTGAAACCAAACTGGGCCGGAGAAAACAATTTTTCTTTTTCTAGGAAACTTGTAAGACGGTCATATATACATTTTTCAAAGAGCTTTGCTATCACATTTATTATTGTTATCGGCCTGTAATTCCAATAACATTGTGGATCTCCATTTTTATATATAGGAATCGTATAAGAGGATTTTAGATCTTCTGGATAAACACCTTTTTCCATGGCATTGTTAAATATAATCATAAGGGGTTTGGCGATTATAGTTGCGAGGTTCTTAGTCTTTATGGGTGATATTTCACCAGAGCCGACTGCTTTTTTGCTATCTATATACAATTAACTTTCATAATTAGCGTTAGGAAAGTGATAATACATGGACATTGTTTGAAATTTTATCTTGTATTATGTATAACAAAAGTTATGTATTATGTATAAAAGTTTCGGGTATCTTCATTAGACAATTTTCAGAAATTTTTCATGACTAGTTGTTACTATAAGACAAGTTATTAGAGGACGTTCTTAGTCTAAACGTCATTGGCCCTCGCCAAACTTATTTTGACCTTATTGGGAGATTGAAAAAGTAAATGTATTATTTAATTTCATTTTCAGAATTGAAAAGTGCAGTGTAGATGAGGATCTACCATCAGGATGTATCAAAGTTGATGAAGATATAGTTGGAGGTGACCATGAAAATGTTGATTGTTCAGGCGACAAGGGCTTCGATAGTTCTATTGAAATACTGGGTTCAAAGGAATACCAAGGTAGTGGGTATAATTGTCATGATGTGACAAACATGGAAAATCATGTGATGGTTGCAAATAACAAGGGAAATAAATGTTCCGATTCTCACAATATTCCATCCTCCAAGTTGGTATTATTCACCAGTAACACGAGTGGAAATACTTTTAAAAATATACACAAGTGTCAGTATTGCGATTATGAAAGCCCTTCGGAGTCAAATTTAGGAAGACACATCAATTCCAAACACACAAGAAAGAATATGCACAAGTGTCAGTATTGCGATTATGAAAGCACTTATGGCTCAGCTTTAAAAAGACACATCAACTCTAAACACACAAGAAACAATATGTACAAGTGTCAGTATTGCGATTTTGAAAGCCCTTATAGCTCAGCTTTAAAAAGTCACATCAACTCTAAACACACAAGAGAAAATATACAGAAGTGTCAGTATTGCGATTATGAAAGCACTCATAACTCGGATTTAAAAAGACACATCAACTCTAAACACACAAGAGAGAATATACGCAACTGTCAGTATTGCGATTATGAAAACACTCATAACTCGAATTTAAGAAAACACATCAACTCTAAACACACAAGAAACAATATGTACAAGTGCCAGTATTGCGATTATGAAAGCATTGATAGCTCAGCTCTAAAAAGTCACATCAACTCTAAACACACAAGAGAAAATATACACAAGTGTCAGTATTGCGATTATGAAAGCACTCATAACTCGGATTTAAAACATCACATCAACTCTAAACACACAAGAGAAAATATACATAAGTGTCAGTGTTGCGATTATGAAAGCACTCATAACTCGAATTTAAAAAGACACATCAACTCTAAACACACAAGAAACAATATGTACAAGTGTCAGTATTGCGATTATGAAAGCACTGATAGCTCAGCTCTAAAAAGTCACATGAACTCTAAACACACAAGAGATAATATACACGAGTGTCAGTATTGCGATTTTGAAAGCCCTTATAGCTCAACTTTAAAAAGTCACATCAACTCTAAACATACAAGAGAAAATATACACAAGTGTCAGTATTGCGATTTTGAAAGTCCTTATAGCTCAGCTTTAAAAAGTCACATCAACTCTAAACACACAAGAGAAAATATACATAAGTGTCAGTGTTGCGATTATGAAAGCACTCATAACTCGGATTTAAGAAGACACATCAACTCTAAACACACAAGAAACAATATGTACAAGTGTCAGTATTGCGATTATGAAAGCACTGATAGCTCAGCTCTAAAAAGTCACATCAACTCTAAACACACAAGAGAAAATATACACAAGTGTCAGTATTGCGATTTTGAAAGCACTTATAGCTCAACTTTAAAAAGTCACATCAACTCTAAACACACAAGAGAAAATATACACAAGTGTCAGTATTGCGATTTTGAAAGTCCTTATAGCTCAGCTTTAAAAAGTCACATCAACTCTAAACACACAAGAGAAAATATACATAAGAGTCAGTATTGCGATTTTGAAAGTCCTTATAGCTCAGCTTTAAAAAGTCACATCAACTCTAAACACACAAGAGAAAATATACACAAGTGTCAGTATTGCGATTTTGAAAGCACTTATAACTCGGATTTAAAAAGACACATCAACTCTAAACACACAAGAAACAATATGTACAAATGTCAGTGTTGTGATTATGAAAGCCCTTATAGCTCAGCTCTAAAAAGTCACATCAACTCTAAACACACAAGAGAAAATATACAGAAGTGTCAGTATTGCGATTTTGAAAGCCCTTAAAATGTCACATCAACTCTAAACACCAGTGTTGTGATTATGAAAGCACCTGGGAGTCACTTTTGAAAAGTCACATCAACTCTAAACACACAAGAGAGAACATACACAAGTGTCGGTATTGCGATTATGAAAGCACTTCGGAGTCAAATTTAAAAAAAAACATCAATTCCAAACACACAAGGAAGAATATGCACATGTGTCAGTATTGCGATTTTGAAAGCCCTTATAGCTCAGTTTTAAAAAGACATTAATTGTAAACATAAGGAACTCAGTAGAGAAGATATATAAAAGTAAATGTACATGAAAACATTAACACACTTGATGTTATTGTCATAAGGGAGGTTTAATACTGCCTTGTTATGATGTTTTTCAAATTTTAAAATCAACTGAAAAACAACTATTGTACAAAAAGTGTCGTTGAACGTTTTAAAAATGTTTTATCTAAATAACAAATTATTTAAAAATGGTAATTGTGCCGACGATCAAATTTTGCAGACCCATAAATATAATTTAAATAAGTTAATTATAAAATGTTATTTAAATTTGCGTTTACATTAAATTTCAAAAAATTTAACAGATAAAATTAATGTAACTAGTAGGAGGCAAAAATTCAATAAATCGACGTTATTTTTGAATCAATAAAATTTGCCTTTTATGTCGATTCCACTGTATAAATTAAAATAGTAATATCCCACTATTTGTTAATATTTTGCCGTAGCGTAGGTATGGACAAATGGCGGCCGTGACGTTATATTGACATCACTTTGCGCATAAGCGAAGGGATCTAAGATTTAAGTTGTGTATCTAGTATATATATTAAAATCTCTGGACGCACCAATACAAATAAACCCATGTTTGATTGAAACCATCAGTACAATACCATCACGAAATATGTTATCAACATCAACAGTCCAGAATGATCCAGATTGGGAAGATCAGATTGAAATTAAATACGAAAATATTCCCGAATACATAGATGAAATCAAAGAGGTATCTGCAAATTGTCAGGAATTCAAGATAAAGTAAGTTTTTGTCAATACAATCAATATTTTCTTGTCTTTCAACTGTATTTGCACTTAAGCATGTTCAAACCGTTGGGTATTGTACTTTGGAGTATTTGGTGCAACTTTGCACGCGTTTGGTTATTGCCATATGAAGTAAAAAGGGTTCGGTATTGTACTTTGGAGTATTTGGTGCAACTTTGCACGCGTTTGGTTATTGCCATATGAAGTAAAAAGGGTTCACTCTGAAAGTCCCACCTAAACTTGGCCAAGCTCTAGTTATAGTTGACATTTTAGGTTAGATTTATCTGTTTATTTGTGTTTAATCTTTGACTTTAAAAGTGCTTTAAACAATCGATAATAATCATATCATTATTGATTGGTGTTTGTTTGTTCAAAAAATGAATATTGAGGTGTCTAAGGAAACATTAACCAGTATTAGATGAAGAAGGAAACGCCTTAACTACCAAGATACCGAATGTTATTGTAACTTCTTTCTCTAATGAAGTTCTCGGATAACCGCTCTTTGTAGTCCTATTTGGCAAATGATTAATAGAAACATGATGCATTCTTCTGAACAAATCTTTCAAAGTTGTAATATGGATGCGAAAGTGTTGTTGAAATTGGTTGCTCTCCATAAAGGGCACCATAGTTTCACAGAAATTATCTACTTTTGCTAGAACATATTCTCCATCAGAAGATTCATATTCAAAATACATTTTATTTTCATATTAATAATTAATAATTTTACAATTAAAAAGCTCTACTCCTTACGCAACGCGACTGTCAAAAGTCTGGGTATTGAAATTTAATTTTTTTTGCTCGTTTATCACTTGATCAAAATTCACTCCAGCTTCTCTTCAACTCTCATTTGTAATGCCGAACGGGTCTTATATTGAAAACAATTTACTACCTCTTGTTCAAATAGAAGAGGCCTGGCATATTTTTATTCAATTAATTTTCATAATTAGGTTTTGGAAAAAGATGTAAAATAAATATTGAAAATACATGGAAATAGTTTGAAATTTTTTCTTCTATTATGTATGACAAAAACAATGATAAAACAAATTTCTTCATTAGACTATATCCAGGAATTTTTCATCCAAACGTCTAAGGCCCTCACCCAACTTTAAAATAATTAGGCAGAACTGAATGACTCACTAATACAATGTACTTTGGCTTATTTGGGAGATTGAAGAAGTAAAAATATTATTTACATTTCATTTTCAGAATTGAGAAGTGCAGCGTAGATGAGGAATTGGAAGATCTAACATCAGGATGTATCAAAGTTGATGAAGATATAATTGGAGGTGACCATGAAAATGTTGATTGTTCAGGCGACAAGGGCTTCGATAGTTCTATTGAAATACTGGGTTCAAAGGAATACCAAGGTAGTGGGTATAATTGTTATGATGTGACAAACATGGAAAATCATGTGATGGTTGAACATAACAGGGAAAATGAATGTTCTGATTATCATAATATTCCATCCTCCAAGTTGGTATTGTCCACCAGTAACCCAAGTGGAAATACTTTGGAAAATAATGTTAATGAGAAATGCAAAGGGATAAAGATATATGAATATGAACATTGCGATTTTGGAAGCTCTTTGAAAAGTCACTCCAACTCTGAATGTATAAGAGAGAATATACACAAGTGTCAGTATTGTGATTATGAAAGCACCTGGCAGTCACGTTTGAAGAGTCACATCAACTCTAAACACACAAGAGAAAATACACACAAGTGTCAGTATTGCGATTTTGAAAGCCCTTATAGCTCATCTTTAAAAAGTCACATCAACTGTAAACACACAAGAGAGAATATACACAAGTCCCAGTATTGCGATTTTGAAAGCTATTATAGCTCAACTTTAAAAAGTCACATCAACTCTAAACATACAAGAGAAAATATACATAAGTGTCAGTGTTGCGATTATGAAAGCACTCATAACTCGGATTTAAGAAGACACATCAACTCTAAACACACAAGAAACAATATGTACAAGTGTCAGTATTGCGATTATGAAAGCACTGATAGCTCAGCTCTAAAAAGTCACATCAACTCTAAACACACAAGAGAAAATATACACAAGTGTCAGTATTGCGATTTTGAAAGTCCTTATAGCTCAGCTTTAAAAAGTCACATCAACTGTAAACACACAAGAGAGAATATACATAAGTCCCAGTATTGCGATTTTGAAAGCTATTATAGCTCAACTTTAAAAAGTCACATCAACTCTAAACATACAAGAGAAAATATACATAAGTGTCAGTGTTGCGATTATGAAAGCACTCATAACTCGGATTTAAGAAGACACATCAACTCTAAACACACAAGAAACAATATGTACAAGTGTCAGTATTGCGATTATGAAAGCACTGATAGCTCAGCTCTAAAAAGTCACATCAACTCTAAACACACAAGAGAAAATATACACAAGTGTCAGTATTGCGATTTTGAAAGTCCTTATAGCTCATCTTTAAAAAGTCACATCAACTGTAAACACACAAGAGAGAATATACACAAGTCCCAGTATTGCGATTTTGAAAGCTATTATAGCTCAACTTTAAAAAGTCACATCAACTCTAAACATACAAGAGAAAATATACATAAGTGTCAGTGTTGCGATTATGAAAGCACTCATAACTCGGATTTAAGAAGACACATCAACTCTAAACACACAAGAAACAATATGTACAAGTGTCAGTATTGCGATTATGAAAGCACTGATAGCTCAGCTCTAAAAAGTCACATCAACTCTAAACACACAAGAGAAAATATACACAAGTGTCAGTATTGCGATTTTGAAAGTCCTTATAGCTCATCTTTAAAAAGTCACATCAACTGTAAACACACAAGAGAGAATATACACAAGTCCCAGTATTGCGATTTTGAAAGCTATTATAGCTCAACTTTAAAAAGTCACATCAACTCTAAACATACAAGAGAAAATATACATAAGTGTCAGTGTTGCGATTATGAAAGCACTCATAACTCGGATTTAAGAAGACACATCAACTCTAAACACACAAGAAACAATATGTACAAGTGTCAGTATTGCGATTATGAAAGCACTGATAGCTCAGCTCTAAAAAGTCACATCAACTCTAAACACACAAGAGAAAATATACACAAGTGTCAGTATTGCGATTTTGAAAGTCCTTATAGCTCAGCTTTAAAAAGTCACATCAACTGTAAACACACAAGAGAGAATATACACAAGTGTCAGTATTGCGATTTTGAAAGTCCTTATAGCTCAGCTTTAAAAAGTCACATCAACTCTAAACACACAAGAGAAAATATACATAAGTGTCAGTGTTGCGATTATGAAAGCACTCATAACTCGGATTTAAGAAGACACATCAACTCTAAACACACAAGAAACAATATGTACAAGTGTCAGTATTGCGATTATGAAAGCACTGATAGCTCAGCTCTAAAAAGTCACATCAACTCTAAACACACAAGAGAAAATATACACAAGTGTCAGTATTGCGATTTTGAAAGTCCTTATAGCTCAGCTTTAAAAAGTCACATCAACTGTAAACACACAAGAGAGAATATACACAAGTCCCAGTATTGCGATTTTGAAAGCTATTATAGCTCAACTTTAAAAAGTCACATCAACTCTAAACATACAAGAGAAAATATACATAAGTGTCAGTATTGCGATTTTGAAAGTCCTTATAGCTCAGCTTTAAAAAGTCACATCAACTCTAAACACACAAGAGAAAATATACATAAGTGTCAGTGTTGCGATTATGAAAGCACTCATAACTCGGATTTAAGAAGACACATCAACTCTAAACACACAAGAAACAATATGTACAAGTGTCAGTATTGCGATTATGAAAGCACTGATAGCTCAGCTCTAAAAAGTCACATCAACTCTAAACACACAAGAGAAAATATACACAAGTGTCAGTATTGCGATTTTGAAAGCACTTATAGCTCAACTTTAAAAAGTCACATCAACTCTAAACACACAAGAGAAAATATACACAAGTGTCAGTATTGCGATTTTGAAAGTCCTTATAGCTCAGCTTTAAAAAGTCACATCAACTCTAAACACACAAGAGAAAATATACACAAGTGTCAGTATTGCGATTTTGAAAGCACTTATAACTCGGATTTAAAAAGACACATCAACTCTAAACACACAAGAAACAATATGTACAAATGTCAGTGTTGTGATTATGAAAGCCCTTATAGCTCAGCTCTAAAAAGTCACATCAACTCTAAACACACAAGAGAAAATATACAGAAGTGTCAGTATTGCGATTTTGAAAGCCCTTAAAATGTCACATCAACTCTAAACACCAGTGTTGTGATTATGAAAGCACCTGGGAGTCACTTTTGAAAAGTCACATCAACTCTAAACACACAAGAGAGAACATACACAAGTGTCGGTATTGCGATTATGAAAGCACTTCGGAGTCAAATTTAAAAAAAAACATCAATTCCAAACACACAAGGAAGAATATGCACATGTGTCAGTATTGTGATTTTGAAAGCCCTTATAGCTCAGTTTTAAAAAGACATTAATTGTAAACATAAGGAACTCAGTAGAGAAGATATATAAAAGTAAATGTACATGAAAACATTAACACACTTGATGTTATTGTCATAAGGGAGGTTTAATACTGCCTTGTTATGATGTTTTTCAAATTTTAAAATCAACTGAAAAACAACTATTGTACAAAAAGTGTCGTTGAACGTTTTAAAAATGTTTTATCTAAATAACAAATTATTTAAAAATGGTAATTGTGCCGACGATCAAATTTTGCAGACCCATAAATATAATTTAAATAAGTTAATTATAAAATGTTATTTAAATTTGCGTTTACATTAAATTTCAAAAAATTTAACAGATAAAATTAATGTAACTAGTAGGAGGCAAAAATTCAATAAATCGACGTTATTTTTGAATCAATAAAATTTGCCTTTTATGTCGATTCCACTGTATAAATTAAAATAGTAATATCCCACTATTTGTTAATATTTTGCCGTAGCGTAGGTATGGACAAATGGCGGCCGTGACGTTATATTGACATCACTTTGCGCATAAGCGAAGGGATCTAAGATTTAAGTTGTGTATCTAGTATATATATTAAAATCTCTGGACGCACCAATACAAATAAACCCATGTTTGATTGAAACCATCAGTACAATACCATCACGAAATATGTTATCAACATCAACAGTCCAGAATGATCCAGATTGGGAAGATCAGATTGAAATTAAATACGAAAATATTCCCGAATACATAGATGAAATCAAAGAGGTATCTGCAAATTGTCAGGAATTCAAGATAAAGTAAGTTTTTGTCAATACAATCAATATTTTCTTGTCTTTCAACTGTATTTGCACTTAAGCATGTTCAAACCGTTGGGTATTGTACTTTGGAGTATTTGGTGCAACTTTGCACGCGTTTGGTTATTGCCATATGAAGTAAAAAGGGTTCGGTATTGTACTTTGGAGTATTTGGTGCAACTTTGCACGCGTTTGGTTATTGCCATATGAAGTAAAAAGGGTTCACTCTGAAAGTCCCACCTACACTTGGCCAAGCTCTAGTTATAGTTGACATTTTAGGTTAGATTTATCTGTTTATTTGTGTTTAATCTTTGACTTTAAAAGTGCTTTAAACAATCGATAATAATCATATCATTATTGATTGGTGTTTGTTTGTTCAAAAAATGAATATTGAGGTGTCTAAGGAAACATTAACCAGTATTAGATGAAGAAGGAAACGCCTTAACTACCAAGATACCGAATGTTATTGTAACTTCTTTCTCTAATGAAGTTCTCGGATAACCGCTCTTTGTAGTCCTATTTGGCAAATGATTAATAGAAACATGATGCATTCTTCTGAACAAATCTTTCAAAGTTGTAATATGGATGCGAAAGTGTTGTTGAAATTGGTTGCTCTCCATAAAGGGCACCATAGTTTCACAGAAATTATCTACTTTTGCTAGAACATATTCTCCATCAGAAGATTCATATTCAAAATACATTTTATTTTCATATTAATAATTAATAATTTTACAATTAAAAAGCTCTACTCCTTACGCAACGCGACTGTCAAAAGTCTGGGTATTGAAATTTAATTTTTTTTGCTCGTTTATCACTTGATCAAAATTCACTCCAGCTTCTCTTCAACTCTCATTTGTAATGCCGAACGGGTCTTATATTGAAAACAATTTACTACCTCTTGTTCAAATAGAAGAGGCCTGGCATATTTTTATTCAATTAATTTTCATAATTAGGTTTTGGAAAAAGATGTAAAATAAATATTGAAAATACATGGAAATAGTTTGAAATTTTTTCTTCTATTATGTATGACAAAAACAATGATAAAACAAATTTCTTCATTAGACTATATCCAGGAATTTTTCATCCAAACGTCTAAGGCCCTCACCCAACTTTAAAATAATTAGGCAGAACTGAATGACTCACTAATACAATGTACTTTGGCTTATTTGGGAGATTGAAGAAGTAAAAATATTATTTACATTTCATTTTCAGAATTGAGAAGTGCAGCGTAGATGAGGAATTGGAAGATCTAACATCAGGATGTATCAAAGTTGATGAAGATATAATTGGAGGTGACCATGAAAATGTTGATTGTTCAGGCGACAAGGGCTTCGATAGTTCTATTGAAATACTGGGTTCAAAGGAATACCAAGGTAGTGGGTATAATTGTTATGATGTGACAAACATGGAAAATCATGTGATGGTTGAACATAACAGGGAAAATGAATGTTCTGATTATCATAATATTCCATCCTCCAAGTTGGTATTGTCCACCAGTAACACAAGTGGAAATACTTTGGAAAATAATGTTAATGAGAAATGCAAAGGGATAAAGATATATGAATATGAACATTGCGATTTTGGAAGCTCTTTGAAAAGTCACTCCAACTCTGAATGTATAAGAGAGAATATACACAAGTGTCAGTATTGTGATTATGAAAGCACCTGGCAGTCACGTTTGAAGAGTCACATCAACTCTAAACACACAAGAGAAAATACACACAAGTGTCAGTATTGCGATTTTGAAAGCCCTTATAGCTCATCTTTAAAAAGTCACATCAACTGTAAACACACAAGAGAGAATATACACAAGTCCCAGTATTGCGATTTTGAAAGCTATTATAGCTCAACTTTAAAAAGTCACATCAACTCTAAACATACAAGAGAAAATATACACAAGTGTCAGTATTGCGATTTTGAAAGTCCTTATAGCTCAGCTTTAAAAAGTCACATCAACTCTAAACACACAAGAGAAAATATACATAAGTGTCAGTGTTGCGATTATGAAAGCACTCATAACTCGGATTTAAGAAGACACATCAACTCTAAACACACAAGAAACAATATGTACAAGTGTCAGTATTGCGATTATGAAAGCACTGATAGCTCAGCTCTAAAAAGTCACATCAACTCTAAACACACAAGAGAAAATATACACAAGTGTCAGTATTGCGATTTTGAAAGCACTTATAGCTCAACTTTAAAAAGTCACATCAACTCTAAACACACAAGAGAAAATATACACAAGTGTCAGTATTGCGATTTTGAAAGTCCTTATAGCTCAGCTTTAAAAAGTCACATCAACTCTAAACACACAAGAGAAAATATACACAAGTGTCAGTATTGCGATTTTGAAAGCACTTATAGCTCAACTTTAAAAAGTCACATCAACTCTAAACACACAAGAGAAAATATACACAAGTGTCAGTATTGCGATTTTGAAAGTCCTTATAGCTCAGCTTTAAAAAGTCACATCAACTCTAAACACACAAGAGAAAATATACACAAGTGTCAGTATTGCGATTTTGAAAGCACTTATAGCTCAACTTTAAAAAGTCACATCAACTCTAAACACACAAGAGAAAATATACACAAGTGTCAGTATTGCGATTTTGAAAGTCCTTATAGCTCAGCTTTAAAAAGTCACATCAACTCTAAACACACAAGAGAAAATATACACAAGTGTCAGTATTGCGATTTTGAAAGTCCTTATAGCTCAGCTTTAAAAAGTCACATCAACTCTAAACATACAAGAGAAAATATACACAAGTGTCAGTATTGCGATTTTGAAAGTCCTTATAGCTCAGCTTTAAAAAGTCACATCAACTCTAAACACACAAGAGAAAATATACACAAGTGTCAGTATTGTGATTATGAAAGCACCTGGCAGTCACGTTTGAAGAGTCACATCAACTCTAAACACACAAGAGAAAATACACACAAGTGTCAGTATTGCGATTTTGAAAGCCCTTATAGCTCATCTTTAAAAAGTCACATCAACTGTAAACACACAAGAGAGAATATACACAAGTCCCAGTATTGCGATTTTGAAAGCTATTATAGCTTAATTTCAAAAAGTCATGTCAAATCTAAACACACAAGAAAGAATATACACAAGTGTCAGTATTGTGATTATGTAAGCCCTCATAGCTCGGATTTAAAAAGACACATCAACTCGAAGCATACAAGAGAGAATATACACAAGTGTCGGTATTGCGATTATGAAACCCCTTGTGAGTCAAGCTTAAAAAGACACATCAACTCTATTCACACAAGGGAGAATTTACAAAAGTGCGAGTATTGCCATTATGAAAGCCCTTATAGGTCAGTTTTGAAAGGGCACATAAAGCGTAAACATAAGGAAGTAAAAAGAGAAGATATATAAATGTGAATATACAGGAAGACACCAAAACCCTTGTTGTAAATATACATAAGTGAATTATCTAGAGAGATACTGCAATTATGAGAGAAACTTGTACCTCAACTTGAGTAATACACACACATTTTGGTTACAACAACTGATGTGTCAAGTCTGGAAAATCAAGAGATAGATGTTGACTAACTTGTTGAATGAAGGTTCTTCAAGAAATTGTTACAACCATAAGAATATCAAAACTACACACAGTGGCATCCTCAGAATGAGGAAGTGTAATTTGTGATTTATTCACATTTTACCATGCAATTTCTAGTTAATTTTCATTCAGCAATGTTTATTTTGTTTTCCATTATTACTATTTATTTCTATTATGTCAAGGTAACATAGAAACTGAGAAAAAATATGTTACCTTGACATACTTTGGGCCAGTATCTGATAAAATCTCGAATATCTTTAAGAAACAAAAGTTGAATGTAACTTTCAGATCAAGTTAAAAACTTCCAAACATATTTTTCGATGCAAAAACCAAATGTAATGTCCTATACATTGGTCAAACAGGTAGATCGTTTGAAGTTATATATAAGGAACATTTTGAATCATTTCAATTAAATGAAAGTAATTCAAAATTTTCAAACCACTTTATAGAAACCCAACACCGTTTTCCTCCACTAGAAAATCTAAATATTTTACATCATGAAGGGCAGAAAACTTAATCTATTAGAATCTATAGGAATATTCAAGCCCTGTAATCCTTCAAACAATCTACAAAACGAGCAGCTAGAAATTCCACATTGTTCACCCTGTTAATTTCCACGTAATACAATCCTCAGAATGTAATTATCAACAGTTTAATCCCTTTCCGTTTACTATCTCAACTCGATTAACATCAGTAGCTATGTGTACGATTAATTCTTAGAATCGATTCACTTCATTGTAAAGTGTTTTCTCATTGTATGTTTTGATAATGAACTGTAAAGTTCGTTATTGCAATCAACGATCTTTTAAATAAAGTGATACTCAACAAAGTAAAATTTATTGTTTTTATCTGTGAAAATAGAATATCACAAAGTAAACCGGCAACTCCATTAAATTTTGTAATATTTGTTTGAAGAATCTAAGGTGTTAGTGAAAGTATAGTTACATTTGTAACGAAGCTTTAATTTTGAAATATCATTTATTTTAGATCAGGCAGGAAATACAAATATTACATGTAAACTCCGGTTGAATAGTTCATTATTTCAACAGATATGCGTGAACTCCGAATGTGTATTCCGTGAGTCACTTTATAAATCTCCGTAATTTCGAATAAGTGTGTAATTATTCAAATAAATGAATCGAATTCATGCCCGTTTAAAAATTGCATTCATTCCGATTAACTTATGTTGCAAAAACGGGGATCTGGTAAGTTAACGCATCAAAGTTTGAACAGCGAATTTTAGATCTAAAAAGTAGCGTCACTTTTAAGCATTGTTCGGGACATAAGTAAAAAGGCCTCGCCACAAAATAAGAAATTGGTGAAACGGACGTGACCAGAACCTCGAAAACATATAAAAGGCAGTGACAGACAAAAGATCGGGATTATTATTATTGATGAATTATCAGTCAGTACCGTTAGTGTGATTATTATATTAGAATCGGAGTGAATTAATTATTATCCGAGTTCAAGTCAAATTTGAAATTTGAATTAACAATAGTGTTCCGTTTAGTGAATTTTACATAAGGTAAATGATAGCTTAATATTTTATTTTCGGGCATTACGATATATTTTCCGATCCGACCGAATTTTAACCGTTTGATATATCGTAGTGCGTTTTAACAACATTTTCAAGTGATAATGCTATCTGAATGATTGCCGTACATCGCTTATTACTCTAGGACCTGCTTGATTTGTGTTTTCCGTAAACTGATAAATGTAAATCATTTATCAACCGATTCCGTACCGTTGAATTGAAATCAAATACCGAACATATCGTAAAAATAGATATGTTGTAACAGTTTTCTTTTACCGCTTGAGCTTCTTTACATTTTCCGTCTGGGTGAATTTTTGTGAAATATACCATTCAATTGCATTCCACTAATTATTCTGAAAGTGTACTTGTTTTAATTATTATATATTTTAATATTTGAAATTTCCCGTTTTATTAAGTTATTTCTGCTCCATCTTTAAATGAGCTAAGTTTTAACCAAGTATCAATCGTAATTAAAGCCTACAATTTTGATACTGTTTTCTGCCCAATGGGCCCTGGTTTTACTTCACTGTAGCTACCCTTGGGACAAGGCTACCTATAGATAGCATAGTGACAAGCTTTGTGGTGAGGACCCTAGCAGAAGTCCTCAAAAAAGGAGTAAACCTTTAGAAAATCTGGCGCACGAGGATTTGAAGTTTACCGCAGTAAGCAGCTTACCGAAAAGTCACAAGGTACACACGTCATACATTTATTTATTAAACTAGTGAAAATGGAACTTTTGATAATTTTATTTATGTTTAGAATGGACTTTCATTACGTAATGGCTGATTCTATTCAATTTTTTCAAATCCTTCCAAAAAGAAATAAAATATAGAAATCTGTTATCCTTCATAATATAATTGCTATTTTCAACGATATATTAATGCACTTGAAACGTGGCGAATCAACTTAACAATCCAATAATGTGTTCCGTCATCTCAATTATGAAACGTGAAGATTAACAGAGATGTCCAGCTCGCCGGTAATAAAAAAAGATCGCGTAGGCTGAAATTTACTTTCACTTGTTATGGAAAAATGCAGACCCTTCAATTGTTAAAACATTCCGCTATGCCTGTCTCTCATTAACACAACTTATCTGAGAGTTTGTTTCTGTTGGATCGGAGATTTAGTGACAGTTCCAATCTTTACAGCAAACTTATACGTGTAAAGACCGTTTTCTACAGTTCGCAATTCTTGTTGCAATACACAATACTCTTGATCAAAAGCATGCGCAGTACAGAAAGTTCGTGCAAGTCTCTTGCCATTTTCAAGACATTGCACAGAATTGGTCTGGTTCGATATTAATCGCGAGTTTCGTGCAATTATGGGGGAACTTTTTGGTTACTAACTGAACAAAAGTTCCCACAAGGACGTTTTTTGATGTTGACGTTTATATCGCAGAACAACAAAGATTTATAGATTCTCGTGTTTCGTTTATTCTTTTGCTTTCGATTTGGCCTCTAGCTGTAAATTGTAAATTTTCTTGTATTGTAGTTTAAAACCAGAAGAAGCATTCCACATTGTTTCAAATTTCCTAGCAATATCTAACCATTCTGCAGCCAGATGTCTTAATGTTATTATTAGTGTAAGCAATTTTGGACAAGTTTTTTAAATGTGTTTGTATCCATCCAATTTGAGAATTTTTCTACATCTGAAGCAATAAGCTCTTCAGTTAAACCAATTTTTCTCTCTATTTTGGTTTAACCAAAGTCTTACCTATCACCTTCGATGTCTTCTTTCTCCAGTCACTCTCGCCAAGAGAGCAGCGGCAGCAATAATTATAGTAATTATAGCAGCAACGTTATTCTTTTATTTGATTCGATTCAGTTCTACATAAAACTAAATAAATTCAAAACATACAACGAACAAATTAATAATTCTTATTTTCGTTATTTTAGTATATTTTTTAAGGTTGGTACAGAACTGAAGTATACAATTGCAAGTAAAAATTGCCAAGTGTAAAACGGTTTAACCATAAAAAGTTGCACGACAGCTCTTGCAAAGTCAGTGTATTGCTGTAATCATAGATAACTCTACTCCGGTAGTAGAGTTATTTATGGCAGTTCTACTGTTACAACAAGAATTTCGAACTGTAAAATGATCTTACCAGGTGTTTTTTTTTCGTCGCTGAATGGTTATGAACAGGAATGACACAATGCTGTATTCGATTGTTTGTTCGTTGCTTGTTTTCAATGCCAGTTGCCAACCTACTATCTGCAAATCATAGAAATAAGAAAGGGGGTAGTAGAAGCGGCTTGGAATTGTAAACACGGTGGACAAGATAGAACGGAACCAAGAACTGTTTACATTATGACCGTTGACCGATCAGTATCTATGCCACATTGGAACTCGAATATTTACAACTTCTTGATGTTGACCGTTCATTCAATGTTTGTCAACCTTTCTAGAGTTCCTAAGATTGTGCAAGTGTGTGACATTTGTAACGAAGCTCTAAAATCTAGAATAATTATTTAATGGGAAACACGTAGATTGGCCATGAATTTTAGATTTCGTTTATATTAGTATTTAGAATTCATAATTCTGGATAATTATATTGTTGTATAGGAATATTGATAGTACCGGGCATAGACATCTGTGATTTGCAAACATTTCAATTTATAAGCCGAGTACATTTTGATTTCATTCAGAACCGTGCATATTTCGTGTCAAAATAACTTAACGAAACAGATGAAAGTATGAAAACCACGGCACAGAATTGAGGAACTGGTGGAGCATCACGAGCGCGAAATTAACATAAAAGGGCTCGGCTAGAACTGGTGTAGGTGACTTGAGCAGCACCTCGATTGGTATAAAAGAACGCCTCCCAAGCGTTGAATAAAATATAGTCAGTGAGACATCGCGAGTGAAAGAGCCAGTCACACAGCCAGTGAGTTTTCCGAAGTAACCAAGTATTAATTGCAATTGAAACCTGCAATTCTAATACTATTCAGTCTGCCTTATTGACCCCTGTTTTTTTTTTTTTCTTTGCGACCCTCTTTTTGTAAGTTCGTCGGCTTTTTCATTGTCTGTCATTCCCTGATATCCCGGCACCCAAGTCAGCTTAGCGCGGTTTGTTCTGTAATATTTCGACTTCTTTTTTGCATGTCCATACCAGACGGGATGTCACTTCCTGATTTCTCATTGTCTTAAGTGCAGACTGACTGTCAATATGTGGATCTGCTCATCGTCGATGGCTCTCCGATTGTTTTCCTTCACACATTGGATGATTGCATATACCTCTGCTTGGAAAACAGAGGTGTGTTTACTCATTGAATAGCTCAAGTCAGTCTTTGGGTTTCTTGAGTATACTCCTGCACCTGCACCTTTTTCAGTCTTAGACCCGTCTGTATAACAGATCTTTCCCCGTAAGATGTCGCCCAGGTTTGTATATTCCCATTCAGTCCTCTCTGGTATTGATACACTGAATGTGTTGTTAAAAGAGTATCGCTTTGGAATGTGATCTGTTCTCATGCCTAACACGTCTCTTGACCCCTGGCTACTTGTGGTGAGGGCCCTAGCAGAAGCCCTCAACGAGGAGTAAACCTCAACAAAAAATCAGGCGCCCGAGAATTCAACATAAAAGTCAATTAGATTCAGATCTGATAGACTTGAAGAAGTATTGAAGTCGTCGTGAGTAAAAGTCGCCAAAAAGTAGCAAGGTACGACACACATTGTTTTGGAAGAAGTTTCCTTGTTGTTTCGTGTATGATTGAACTATGACAACGACGAAAAAGTGCTGTGTTTATTATACAACTTACGAAAAAGATTCGGAACTGATTTCATATGTAAGTTCAGAGGCGTATCTTTCATCAGAGACAAGGCTTCCATGTCGTAAATAGGAAATAACAAAACATTGTGATAAAAAGATATTACATATATTATATGAAAATGTCATGAATTATATCATATGACAATTTGTTTACATATAGGTTCTAGACATAAAAACCTGTAGCTCAATGTATATCATATCTTACTTATTTTAGGGTTCCAAAAGACTATTCGAATTGACCGGTGGTCTAGATCTCTTCAACTTGTTCTTTAGCATGGTATGATAGTCTGCTCTGAACATTTTTTACCAGAAGATATTCAAATCTGGGATTAAACACATTTTAGAAACTGCTATCCCCCATTTAATAGAATCACCAGAAGAAAATCTGATTGTGTAAATATATTTATTTAATTGACTGTCTTGTTTGTGTGCAAGGTCCTCAGGTCATGATTCATCAATAGTAACTGCTTCGTTTCATGAAAGTTCTACTTTGACAGCATCTTCTGACGAACAGAGTTTAATAGAATCATCGTTTTCAAAACCACAACATCCAAGTTTTCCAACAAAGTAAGTCAAACTTTACCAAAATAGTTAAGTAAAATATTACATTCTTTGTTCATAGGCTCCAGACTAAAACACAAAATAATGAAGATAACTACACTTACTGAATCATTTAATGAAACATTTTCTTTGTTTGATGATACTCCAGATTTAGAGAAGCCAATGTACAAAATAAGAAGAACAGGTTGTAGATCAACTATTACTCTATATATTTAGTAGATGGTGGTCTCAAGTTATTTAAAACTTAAGGAAATTTATATAACGCATCACAATATGTAATTGATTTATGTTAGGCAGCGGAAACAAATTTCATATTGTTTGAAACCAACACTTATTTCAAAAACATAAATATAATTAAACTGTTAAATGAAACAATCTCAGTTCCGGATTCTAAAATTTTTAATGATCATATTTATGATGAGCCATAGAAAATCATAGTTTTAAATTGAGCAAATTTATATTAAAAAAATGTGTTATTTAAAAATCAACAAATCGGGTACTAAAAATTGTATTGACAACTATCGCCCCATCAGTCTTATCAATAATTTTTAAAAATTTTCGAAAAATATTTGAAAAAAAAGATAACGAGTTTCTTCAATAAATTCAGCATTCTTTCCAATAATCAGTTTCGATTTCGAGATAATCTGAGTACGGCTGATGCCATCATTGAATTAACAAACTTCATCACAAATAATTTTAATAGTTATCGAACACACATCAAAAGAATTGCTGTATTTATGGACTTAGCTAAGGCTTTCGATACGGTCTCACATAAAGAACTATCAGATATACTCTCCAGCTATGGAATCAGGGGAAAGACGCACACTTTAATAAAAAACTATTTAGAAAATAGGTGTCAAATAGTTAAAATCAACGGTACTTTAAGCGACTCATTGACAGTTAATATAAGAGTTCCACAGGGTACAGTATTAGGCCTGATAGTTTTCCTAGTTTATATCAACACACTCTGCAATTGCAATATAAACGGTAAAATAATATCCTATGCAGATGACATAATTTTGATTTTCTCTGGTCCATCATGGGATCTTGTAAAAGAAAGTTCTTGCGAAGGACTCAAAACCATAAAGACCGTGCTAGATGCTCTTAAATTAACAATCAACTTAACAAAGTTGTTCTCAATCAGCAACCATTCTCGGCCAGATTTTAATTACCTACAACTTAATACTACTGAATATTGTCACGGGTCGAAATGACACTGAGAGTCATTACCTGATTTCGTCAGTTTGTTTCAAACTTTACGTAATATTTCAATTATCTCTGTATGTTGGTGCATTGCAATTTTACTGATTTAGGAAACGTTTGGTTATAGTTACTAATTTGTTGCAATAATAATATCAACTTGTTTCATTCAACTGTGTATAACATAGAATCCCATACTATATTGTACCATAGTTTAGTTTGTATAACACACGGTCGTGTGGGGACTCGTATATTTGACATGGGTCTCTCACGTGTCCCCAAACTTCTAGTCCCTCGCTCAGCCACCAGCTAGCGCTTGGATCTCGAAGTATGTCAACAATCACATTATTAAGTAAAATTTCAATCCTCTCGAAACCCTCGTAGAAATAACGCACACAGGATCTAAACACACGATTTTTACATCGGATTAAATTTGGTATGATAGGAAATTGTCACAAAATGATTTTTAAATAAGGAAACAAACACTTTACGCGTGACGAGGATGACGCAAAAAAGTCCAGCGCTGCTTTAGCCCCCTGGGATGCATAACTCTTGTTGCAATGAACACAAATTGATGAATTAATTTAATCTCTATAAATTTCTGGAATTTAGTTTGTTTAAATCTTGACAACATGATATTAATTGATTTGATTGATACATGACTTGACTTAATGCAACGATGGAGCATCCCTGTGTACATGAAGCAAGCTGGGCTTACCAACAAGTACGTGGTGGAGAACTACTCGAGTGGGTGGTTGAGAACTGTCCTTCTTTCTCAAAGTAATTAGTTCTTATGAAATCATTCGAAGCGGGGGCCACCCCACGCGCAAAGCTTAGAAAATATGTTCGACTTAGAATCCCGGGATCAAAACACGCCCATGAGTTATAACAACAGCCAATAGGAATCTAACTAGGCGAAAAAATCGCTCTGCTCAACTCCACGTGGACTTTTCCTGACTCAGGGAAATAGTACCATTGACCTCGTGCCGTGCTTACGTTTGTAAAGCATGGTTCATGGCTGGCTGGTCAATGATACAGGAAAGAGGGATCAGATTACCGTCGCCAAGTCTGTCTGGTATATCGTGTTCAAGATATAATACGTTCTAAAACTTTCAATTTGAATTAAATCCAAATTATTCAAAGGCTCCGAAAAAAGTAATATTCCGTCGGATTATTACATCACCCCCTTTTTCTAAGAAAGAGTGCGGTTCTGAAAGAACCCACTCCTTCCTCCGCCTCTGGTTCATTGTTTTAAAACCCTTCAGATCATATCCGCCTACCTAGATACGCGCAGGCATCTTTACCGGAGCGCGCTTCAGCAGCTCCGCTCATGTCACATTATAATTTGCATCGTACAACGATTAACGCTGTTTCCTCAAACAACCAAAAAAAATAATAAACCCTATATAACTACTTATAATATAACCTCGCAATACGTACAATAGATACAATTAACAAACTTCATCATTTGAGCGCTATGCTTAAGTCCGAAACAGTTCCGCTACCTACGCCACTGATCAAACGGAGAGCGAATCACTAACTCGCACTCACACTAGGTGTTCGAAGTCGGCATGTCGCTGGATACGGGGGTTCGTTGCTTCCAACCAAACGGTCAAATGTGCATGACTCGTCGGCAGTAGTCAAGTGTAACTTGCATTCTCGGTCATTTTGCATACGAGGGGAGGCATGAGGTTCTCCATCGGTAATCACGGCGGCTTCAACCATACAGGCGCCAGGTAGGCGACTGGAGCTGGTTCAGGGGTATTCCATTGCAAGCAGCCAAATAAACCATAACATAATTACATTCCATTCCACACACGGGTCCAATCCATCCTCCGTGGTTACTGGCTTGCATCCCACTCCTCTTGGAATCCTCTTCTCCTGGTCTTCTCCTTTTCCGTACCATAACATAAGTATCCAGGGTTGGTACTCCTAATACGAAAATCTTGAACCTTGCATCGCCGAAATTATACTGCCCTCACTAAGTTCTGACTACTACCGATGTCCACACTTAACCATCTTTGGTGAATCTAGTACCGGCAACCTCCCTGGCTCTGCACTCATCCGTGGTGATCCTTCGTTATCTCTCTCGCTCCATTCCAGCACAGAAAATACTACTGCAGACAGGGTGTTCCGTAACATGCTGATGGACCCCAAAACCCAAAATATCGCACAAACAGCAAAAATAAAATCGTTCCGGTTTGTAGCACTAAGCGATGACATGTATATTGTACGTAGAAGGAAAGCTACTACAAGCCCGCACATTGTCGAGGCTGTAATACTCCCGAGTTAAAGAACCTAAGTTTCCAAATCAAAAAAGAAATTAAGACAACTGTTCTCTTCATTATGGGAGGTTTACATGAAAACAAATCAAATTCGACTTCCTTCATCGTAACATAGAAACGAGGTTACCCTAAAGTTACTTAATATCTAACATGTTGCACTAAAATCTAATTCGCAAATGAAAAAAAAAAAATAATAATAAAACCAGGCAGGTTATACAAGTTGCCACACCAGAAATACAAATACAAGAAGCCCTGCATGATTGAATTTTCTTGAAAAATTCTAAAATGTCGTACTCAATGACATAACAACTCCCGAAAAGTAACTCTAACAGAAACTACCACTTAAACATGTTTATCCAGATCACCTCCCCTTCTATTTGCGCTAACTAAATTCGTTAGCGTGAGCATAGTATATAAAAAAAAAAACAAAGACATAGGGTGTCGAACATGACAAAAAAAACAATATCTCCGAACCAAGTGCTCGAGGGCACCGTTCTAAGTTATAATCGCATCTACTATGTCGCCTCCTGGGGGTGAAACGTCTCTCTCGTTCTGGACTGCCATCCGCTTGTCCTTACATACTTACCCCAGCATCTTTTTACATTCGTGACTCGAGGGTAGCTCTTGTTCACTCAATTTACTTGATATAAAGCTCGAGGTTTTTTAACAAACAAAAAAAAACTTCAAACGGAACGCGGTGACTTGGAGAGTCTGAAGTTCCGAATTTGCTGACTTTACTTTGTTCATAGGGTATAACGTGTCCTTGCGACTGTTCGGTAAAGTGCTTATTTCAAATCCTCGGGCGCCAGATTTTTCTAAAGGTTAACTCCTTTTTGAAGACTTCTGCTAGGGTCTTCACCACAAGGCTTGTTACTATGCTATCTATATATAGCCTTGTCCCTAGGGTAGCTACAGTGAAGTATAACCAGAGTCCAATGGGCAGAAAACAGTATCGAAATTGTAGGCTTCAATTACAATTGATACCTGGTTATAACTTAGCTCGTTTGAAGATGGAGCAGAAATAATTCAATAAAACGGGGAATTCCAAATAATAAAATATATAATGATTTTAACAAGTACACTTTCAGAATAATCAATTTAAATGCAATTGAACGGTATTATTTCACAAAATTACACCCAGAAGGAAAATGTAATGAAGCTCAAACGGTAAATGAAAACTCTTTCAAGATATCAACTCTACTATAAGTTCGGTCACTAAATTCAATTCAGCGGTACGGGATCGGTTGATGAATGATTCAGAATGATCAATTTGCGGAAAAGTACGAATCAAACAGGTCCTAGCTTAATGAACGGTATTCGGTAAATTTTAGATAGCAGCACTAATAAATGAAATGTTCAAATCACACTACGATATATTCGGTTATTAATTCGGTTGGTTCGGAAAATATTGTTTGCCCTAGTTTTCCGATTGTAGGATATCAGATTTTACTATTTTTCGGTTAATTGAGTTTATTCACTCTAGAACCGTACACCGGGATAACAATTCCGTATCCCTCACTAACACAGTGTACTCCCAAATCCATGCACATACACGTCCCTCGTGTCTGCTGTGCCCATATCTCCATTAATACCTCAGCCTAACGCTCACTCGTCTCCACCCCGAACATGGGTTTTGAATTGAAAAGAATGGGTACAGTCCGTTTAAATTAAAAACAGTTCCAGTTCAAAAGCAGTAATAAAACATATAAACATAAAATTTCGAAATCTACTATAAATGACAACCTTTTGCTCTATCAGTGTTTCCTAACATGCCCTGTTTGTTAGATGTGCTTTACTTCGTTTCTACCTAGGATCAACATAATTCGTATCAACTGGATAATATACGCTAATATTTTTAACACAAACCTCGTACTCCAGTCCGGCTGCAACCAGACTAGCCAAAAAAAAAATTACGTAAACAAACTGCAATAACACAATTTTCTCCTGGTCCTAGAACAGCTGGTTCCGATGTTTTCGCCTGAATCGTTAGTTCAGTTCAATATACAAAAAAAATATTTCCTGTGAAGCGAGAACATCACCAAGCAAAACTAAAGCACCTATCTTTGACTTCAACTCGGAATGGTTATTTATTTCACAATTGCAGAGTATAGATTATATAATTCAGATTTACTACGATGTATATGCTGATCCGAAAATTCCTTTCGTGCGTAAATACTTAAGATGTTCCTGTATGCAACTGATTCCGCGTATGTAACCCGACTCAAATTCACTTGGGTTCAACAATGCCAGTTTATTGTCCTATATCACCTTTCAACTTAGTTAAATTACACTGTAATCATTTTCTTACACTTGAATAATACAACTTATTTCAATAACTTCTTTTTCTTTAAAACGGCGTGAATTCTTTTTTGTAGAATTTGATGTGTGGATCCCCAAATTTCTGGATTTCCACTTCAATTTACAATCCCAATTAGCTGGCACCATTTGTAACGGTGACCGAGCGTTGTATTTTATAATAATAAATCTGAACTTACTCTAGATTTAATATTTCCAAATGAGTGAATAGGTTTGAAAGTCTATCTCACTGCTTGTAACAGTCGGCTGGGTATTATTTCAGGTAGCGTTAATACCTCATCGACGTGTTATGTGAGAATTGTTTGTTGGAACCTGTTCGGGTATACAGGATCTTAGTTGATCCGTGTACCCTTGAGGTTTCTTAAAGCTGCCACCACTAGGTGTATATTTCAGCCCACCTAAAAGCTGTTTTTGACTTTGATCCCTTTCAAGGGACCGCCTCATACTATTACTTACAATTATATCTTTATATCCATTCAAGCGTAAATTCTGAAGGTCGATTTCGCGGAGAGGTGATTAGGAATTACCAGTTAAAGTCGTAAATCAAATTAAATAATAAATAAATATATTGAATGAAAGTTATCAAAATTGATACATTACTGTGTTGTAACGAATATAAAATTAATCCAAAATTTAGAAAAGGGGAATAAAATGAATTAAAATACGTCAAGTTCAGGTTGACCCTAAGTGGGAACCTGAGAAACTGTTATCAATGTCGCTAGTTCTACCCCTTTTGCCAGCGAGCGAGTTCCTGCTCCGGTTCTCTTGAGAGAGTTGGAATCAGTGAAAACTAATTAGTACAATCTCCGGCCAGTGATCGATTTCGCGCTCGATCACGCCGTTGCTTGATAGATAATATTTGAAGTTAAAGGATTCCTCTCTTTCTGGCAACCTGGGGTAAGCCTAACGACCTGATACTCTATTATATCCCCTAAGTGATCTCCGATAAGCGGAATTAAAATTGACTACTGCTGGGAAAAAATATATATATTAACAAAATAAACATTGGCGGGCGGAGAGTGATCTAAAGGTTAAATAACCACATTATATTATATCGTCGATTCAGAGGTTGAAGTCAATATAACAGTTGTCCCTTGGCAATCAAAATGCACTTACCCTGTTGGTCTAATTTCACAATTCCCTCTCGAATCCATTGTAGAAATAAGGCACAAAGGATTTAAACACTCAATTTCTACGTCGGATTAAGTTTGGTATGATAGGAAATTGTCACAAAATGATTTTTTCAAGGGAACAAACACTTTCCGCGAGACACGAAAGACACGCACAAGTTCAGCGCTGCTTCAGCCCCCAGGGAACATAACCCTTGTTGCAATGAACACAAATTGATGAATTAATTTAATCTCTATAAATTTCTGGAATTTAGTTTGTTTAAATCTTGACAACATGATATTAATTGATTTGATTGATACATGCACTTAATGCAACGATGGAGCCTCCCTGTGGACATAAAGCAAGCTGGACTCACCGAACAAGAGGGTAGTTAAGAACTATCGAGAAGATGGTGAAGAACTTAATTTTTTCCTCAAAGTAACTAGTTTTTATGAAATCATTCGAAGCGGGGGCCACCCAACGCGCAAAGCTTAGATAATATGTTCAACTTAGAATCCCGGGATCAAAACACGCCCATGAGTTATAACAATAGCCAATAGGAATCTAACTAGGCGAAAGAATCGCTCTGCTCAACTCCCCTTGGACTTTTCCTGACTCAGGGAAAAAAGTACCATTGACCTCGTGCCGTGCTTACGTTTGTAAAGCATGGTTCATGGCTGGCTGGTCAATGATACAAGAAAGAGAGATCGGATTACCTTCGCCAGGTCTGTCTGGTATATCGTGTTCAAGATATAATAATTTATAAAACTTTCAATTTGAATTTAATCAAAATTATTCAAAGGCCCCGAAAAAAGTAATAATCCGTCGGATTATCACATAGAGCGGCATATACAAACCATAAAGGGCTTGCTTGTTAAATGTCAAGACAGGCATCCATACCTTATTGTTATGGATTATAACTCGATCCCAAAATCCGACCTATCTACAGCACCTTGTGAAATGCTAAGTGGACGGAAGTTCAAGACAACAATGCCACAAAGTCGAAGCTGATTAAAATCACTATTTGAGACAAGAAAAACAGCTGACATGTTAAAAGAAAAAAGCTAAATAGGCTAAGTATTATGATGTGGGGAAGAAATCTCTTAGCGACCTTCATATCGGACAACCCGTGACAGTTCAAGAAAATAAAAGAAGTTGGATACCGGGTACCATTTTGGAAGCGGATCCTGCACCAGACAGCTACCTTGTAAAAACAGATCAAGGGGACATGTACAGGAGAAATCGTACACACTTAAGAGAAGTTGAACTTTCACCGCGCTTAGCGGACACTCCTAAGAGAGTGCGTCCCACTCCTAGAACATCAATTGAAGGGTCTATCCCTTCGCCTCACAAATCGACAGAATCAGTCCAGCATAGTTCCAGTCCTAAGAAGACACTCAGAGGAAGGATGATTAGAGTTCCTGAACGTCTCAAAGATTTTGAGATCGACACTTGAAAGGGGACGTGTAAGATATCAGGCTACAACTTGCACAATCTAGCAACCTCGTACCTACTGTGAAGATTGGGAACTAATAAAGTCAGCCTGTCAAGAGGATAGTATATATAATTGCATCTACGGAATTTCTGTGCAAGTAATAATTAATATAAACTCTGCACGAATCCTTAATATACAGGGTGTAAATAAATGACTGCGAAAAAATTCAGGGGGTGATTCCTTGTTGAAAAATAAGGTGGGTCTTTCATATAAAAAAATCATTTGACCCCCGTATGTTAAGATACAGCCCTTTAAATGGGGCGCCAAAAAAGTAGTTTTTTATTTTTATCTTCTAAATCCAAAAAGATACAAAAATAAAATTAAGCACACTTTATTTGTTATTAAGAAGGCATCCAATAACTGAGTTGCTGGTTTTCCACTGTTTGTAAGGGGTAGAAATAACCACCCCTAAAACTTGTTTTTCACTTAACTTTTTCTCTTATGTGTATATTGCCAATTAAAAACTCATTTGAGGTAGCTTGTTTCATTCTGAACAAAAAAGGTCTCTTGTAATTTTTTCGAAAAATTGAAGATTTCTGAGAAAAAAAATAATTTACTTACAAGTACTTGGCACGATTCTCATAGTGTGGAATTTTAATTAAACTTTGATTTACCTAGTAGGCGGCTGTCATGTTGACTTATTTTGTTAAGACAACTAAATTATTTTTAGTATGTGCAATAATAAGTTAAAATCATTGTTAATTGTCTTACACTGTTATCATTTTGAGGCCCTTATGTAAAGAATTCCAGTAAAATGGAAGTGTACACAAATGCAGAATTGACAGATATGCATTTCGTTCACGGGCTATCTAATGGAAATTCCTTAAAAGCGTCAAGAAGATATTCAGAAATGTATCACCATCGCGTCGCCCCCCATCACAGTCTATTTGTACGGCTTCATCAACGACTACGAGAAAATGGTACCTTCAAAACGATGAAACATGATTGTGGTCGCCGACGCGAAATTAGAACACCAGCATTAGAAGAAGCAGTACTTAATTTAGTCGACGAGCAACCTGACATTAGTACCAGGAAGATTGGTTTGCTGTTACATGTTAACCATATGACGGTATATGCCATCTTAAAGGAACAGCTCTTATATCCTTATCACATACAACGAGTCCAGGCTCTATTACCGCGGGATTTTCCGAATCGTCTAGTATTTTCCACTTGGATGCTGGAAGTGATTAGACAAAACTGTGCATTTCTGGAGAAGGTCTTATTTACAGATGAGGCTAAGTTTTCTAGAGAGGCGATTATTAATTATCATAATAACGACATATGGGCCGAAGAAAACCCTCACGCTATAATAGAAGCTCACCACCAAGAACAATTTTCTTTAAATGTGTGGCTAGGGCATATTGGGAATCAGATAGTTGGCCCACATTTTCTGCCGCCTAGATTAGATGGGAATTCATACAGTTTATTTCTGAGAGAAGAAGGGAATATTACCGAAAAATCAAATCGGATCTGCAAAAAATCATAAATAAGGGTGATGAAACTAAAACAATAAAATATATCAACAATAAACCAACTATTGTAAACAAAAAAGAGAACGAAAAAAAACTAGTATGTCATCCTAATATACTAATGAATTCAGACATTATTTACCTCAATGCTCAGAGTATTGTGATGAACATTGATGAAATTCGGGAGACTTTGATAGGCTATAATCCTAAAATAATTCTATTAAGTGAAACAAGAACAACGGGCGACATTGAGGATTCTGAAATTAAAATTGAAAACTATAAATGTATTAGGTGTAACTCTACAAGCAGACACACAGGAAGTGTGTGTACTTTATGTGAAAAATAACATAAGTTTTTCTTATTTCAAATCATTTGTATTAGAAGGAAACTATTGGTCCCGTATTTTGAGAGTTAATTTAATATCTTCCGTATGGTTAATTGGATGCTTATATCACTCACCATCAAGTTCAGACGCTAAATTTATGGAGCACCTGGATGAAATTTGTGATAGTTTGTTTACCACTAATCACCGTTGTATACTAGTGGGGGACTTCAATATTAACCTCTTATCAGACAGCTTTTACAAACATAAAATAACAACTCTATTTGCAACCTACGGCATTTCTCAACATGTGACACAATCAACGCGTGTGACAATATCAAGTGCGACACTAGTGGACTATGTATTATCAAATCAAAATGATATTTCAGTGAGAGTACATATTTTTTGCAAAAATCACAGATCATTCTATTCTTTCAATTAATATATACAATACTGATGATAATCATAAGTATAATGGGAATACAGAAATCTATGTTCAAAAAATATTGATACCATAAAAATAAATTTAATGATGCATGATTGGAATCTCGATTCTGGCGATGTAAATGTATTATACCAGGAACTCTTTGTGAACTATGAAAATGTGATGAATCGAGTTGCCCCTTTGGTTAACTGTCGATATAAATCTAAACTACCATGGTTTGACAATGAGATGTATGATATAATGAGAGATCGGGACAGAGCTTATAAACTATTCAAATCTTGCTGTATGGGTGAGAAAGAGATCAAATGGGAAGCCTTCAAAAAAATTAGAAACGATGTGGTCAATCTGATGGAATCTAAAAAACAACAATATTATATCGATAAAATAGATGGATATAGGAACAATCCCAAACAAATGTGGAAAACTTTGAAGAATATAATTAATACAAAAATTGAGGATTATCCAAATGTTGTTATGTTTAAAGATGGCAATAACCAAATAATGATAAAAGATAATGAAATCATAGCTGTGCATTTCAATCACTATTTCATTGAAAGTATAAAGGAAATCATAGAAAGTTTTAATTCCCCGAGAGTTTGGTCTAACACAAATTAGGATATGTATCCCTTAATGGATAGATTCCGATTACTAACGTTGACTGAATTGAGAAAAATAGTTGAAACCTTGGATTCTAAGATATCGGTTCATGAAATTCTTAATGCCAAAATGCTAAAAAATATTTTTGAAACAATTGGTCATATTATTCGGAACGTAGTCAATTCTTCACTTGAAACTGGTATCATACCCGATGCACTCAAAACGAGTACCATCATTCCCATTCAGAAAATAGTTATTACCGTTAATGCCTCTGAATTTAGACCGGTTAATACACTGCCTCCATTGGAAAAAATCCTGAAATTAGCTGTATATCAACAATTAATGGATCACATCGTAACTAATGAAATTTTGATAAATAACCAATCGGGCTTTAGAAAAAACTATTCCTGTGAATCATCTCTACAACTAACGCTTTGTAAATTAAAAAAAGAGATGGACAATGACAAATATGTTGTGAGTGTTTTACTTGATTTAAAAAGAGCTTTTGAGACCATTGATCGTAAAATATTATTAAAAAAATTATCAACCTATGGAATAGAGGGTAAGGTATATCACTGGCTGAATAACTATCTCAGTAGTCGTTGTCAAAGAGTTCGTTTCAAGGGGTATGTATCGCCAGAAGTGTCTATTACTGTGGGAGTTCCTCAAGGAAGTAACATAGACCCTTTACTTTTCATTTTATATTTAAATGATATCGAACTATTCATTGACTGAATTTATCAATCTTTTTGTTGATTACACGTTATTAGCACGTAATGATAAAAATTTAGATGAAGCAATTGAAAAAAATGAATTCAATGTTGGAAGAAGTTCAAGATTATTTATCGTTGAATAAACTCAAACTTAATGTTCCGAAAACTAAAGGAATGATTTTAACATCTAAACACAAATATAAAGCTCTAAATATCAATAATATAAATTTGATCATAAATAATGAAAGAATTGAAATAGTGTCAACATTCAAATATTTAGGTTTCCACTTAGATAACGTTCTGTCGTTTGACAATCATTTTGAGTATATTTTCAAAAAAATAATGGAAGAAATTATTCTTCCTTTCTAGAATTTCACAAACGCTATCAATGGAAACTAAAATAACGGTGTACAACAAAATAATACAACCACATTTTGATTACTGTGCATCAGTATTATTTTCGTAGGACCTAAATAAAGTAAATCTGCAGCAGAAACTGCAAAATCGTGGTATGAGAATCATTTAAAAAGTGAATCGATATACATCTATTGTTTGTATGTCTAATACGTTACAATGGTTCACTGTCTCGCAGAGAATTTACTACCTCGCTATGGTTTTTATCTTCAAAATTCTGAATAATCTAGCTCCATCTTATTTCCAAATGTTTTTGGTTTTTCGACGAGATGTCCATCCGTACCTAACTAGAAATTGTGATGATTTTCATATCTCTAGAACAAAACGCAAGAGCACCATGAGTTCTCTGTTTTCCAAGGGTTTTCAGGAGTTTAATCAATTACCTTTTGCAATGAAAAACAGTTTCACTCTCTCTGCTTCAAAAAGAAATATCAAATCTCTCATAAAAAACCAAAGAAGTTAACAATTTTTGTCTTATCAATTTATAATCAACTAGTCTTTGTTATATATTTATACATATTATGTTGATTAGTATTTTCTTTTTTAGTTTTATTTACATTGACAGTTTGTTTTTTTTTTCATAGATCTAATATTGGAACTATGTACTGTACGTGTTCATACTTATTTACTCATTTATAGTTATGCAGTATTATGTTATTATTATTATGAGTATATTTTATATATATATTAGGATACCTAATTAAATACAGATCTATCTATCTATCTATGATATTCCTTAACGTGAGAGAATGGAAATGTGGTTTATGCACGATGGGGCCCCTGCCCATTTTAGTGTAAAAGCACGTGAGGTTTTGAATGAAGTCTATCCAAATCGCTGGATAGGTCGAGGTGGGCCTCAGTTTTGGCCACCTCGATCCCCGGACTTAAATCCTCTGGATTTTTCTGTTTGGGGGCATTTAAAAACTTTGGTATGCAAGACTCCTGTTCGAAACCTGGAAGATCTACAAAACCGCATAATTGTTCCATGTAGGGTTATTCAAGATACCCCAGAAATGTTCCACCGGATACGAGGATCAATCTAGACGCGTGTGTAATGGCTGAAGGGGGTCATTTCGAACATCTCAAATGATCTCTATTAATTTTTAATTCAAGAATAATATTTAATTGTTACATTATTTTAAGAGCAGTTTGAGTTCCATTAAATAGCATATCTGTCAATTCTGCATTTGTGTACACTTCTGTTTTACTGAAATTCTTTACAATAGGGCCTCAAAATGATAACAGTGTAAGACAATTAACAATGATTTCAACTTATTATTGCACATACTAGAAATAATTTAGTTGTCTTAACAAAATATGTCAACATGACAGCCGCCTACTGGGTAAATCAAAGTTTAATTAAAATTTCACACTATGAGAATCGTGCCATGTACTTGTAAGTAAATTTTTTTTCTCAGAAATCTTCAATTTTTCGAAAAAATTACAAGAGACCTTTTTTGTTCAGAATGAAACAAGCTACCTTAAATTGGCAATATACACATAAGAGAAAAAGTTAAGTGAAAAACAAGTTTTAGGGGTGGTTATTTCTACCCCTTACAAACATAGTGAAAAACCAGCAACTCAGTTATTGGATGCCTTCTTAATAGCAAATGATGTGTGCTCAATTTTATTTTTGTAACTTTTTGGATTTAGAAGATAAAAATAAAAAACTACTTTTTTGGCTCCCCATTTAAAGGGCTGTATCTTAACATTAGGGGGTCAAATGATTTTTTTTATATGGAAGACCCACCTTATTTTTCAACAAGGAATCACCCTCTGAATTTTTTCGCAGTTATTTATTTACACCCTGTATAATTACTTATAATAAGTATTTTATAGTCCGTGCAACGGATCAAATAACAATATAACAAGGAGTTTAAAAAAGTTAACTTTTGTGAGGAATGTAATGCCCTATACATTGGTCAATCAGGTAGATCGTTTGAAGCTAGATATAAGGAACATTTAAAATCATTTCAATTAAATAAAAGTAATTCAAATTTTTTAAACCATTTTATAGAAACCCAACACAGTTTTCCTCTATTAGAAAACCTAAATACTTTACAAACTATTACAAAGGGTACAAAAACTTAATCTATTAGAATCGATAGAACAATTCAAGCACTATAATCCTTCAAACAATCTAATTAACGAGCAACTAGATTTAGGATACTCCACTTTGTTCACACTGTTAAATTCCACCTAATAAAATCCTTAGAATGTAGTTACGGACAGTTTGATCCCCTTAGTAGCTATGTGTACCATTAATTCCTAGAATCGATTCAGTTCATTGTAAATTTCATGAAAATACTATGATGTTTCAGTGTTTTCTCAATGCATGTTTTGATAATGAAATGTTCGATATTGCAATCATCGTTCTTTTAAATAAAGTGATATTTAACAAAGTAAAATTTCTTGTTTTATCTGTGAGAATAGAATATCACAAAGTAAATGGTCTATTCAAATTTTGTAGAAGGTACGGTGTTAGTGAAAGTATAGTTACATTTATTTATTAAACTAGTGAAATGGAACTTTCGTTATTTTATTTATGTTTAGAATGGACTTTCATTATGTAATGGCCGATTCTATCAACCTTTTGTGTTTCTAATGACCCCAAACTGCTTAGCAATTTTCTTATAAAAGTCAGCAGAGATTGAAAACAAAATTAAGCGTGTTAAACAATCCTGTTATCTGAATTTTTATACCAACTTTATCACCCGATTCTTTCGAAACCAACAGAACAATTTCGATCAAAAATTCAACTAAATAAAAGCCATTCAATCAAAAAAGATAAATAGTTTAATGAAGTGTTTCAAGTAATTCCGGTCTGATTGCATTGCCTGATGATGAAAAATTGGCTATCTACAATATAATTGCTAATTTCGAATGCGGAATTAGGAATAAAAATTTAGAAAAAAAAATTAAATTAGAAATAAAATTTGTAACATACACAAATAAAAAGCAGAAATAGGCATAGCAAAAAATCGCTTCAATTGTTACACAAAAAAGACTAAAGAGTTCTTAGATGCTAACCCTCAAATATTAGTTTTGAACTCGGATAAATGTAATAAAACTGTCATAATGCATAGAAATGGCTACGAAAACAAAACAGGAAATCTATTAAATGATGGAACAACTTATAAAAAATTAAAATCTGACCCTACATTATTAGTACAAAATGACATGAATAAATTAATAAATAAATGGTACAAAAATATGATAATCCCTACTGATTTGAAAAATAAATCAATTTGCCATTTATGCAAGCACTTTACATCTATCAGCTTCCAAAACTACATAAAAGTGATCCTTTAAGACTCATTGTAAATAATGTTGGAGCAATAATATAATAGGAAAAAATGAATTTAATGTGAAGGGCTCATGGTATTTAATGAGTTTATAAAAATTCAATCCGTACCCGTAGATCATCTATTAATTTCCTTGGACGTTGTTTCTTTAATTACAAATATACCAGTCGTTTTGGCCTTGAGTATTAGCATCAAAAAACGTTGGACAGAGATCAAAAACCACACACCTTCTTCTAGATCAATCTGAATTTATAGATGCAATAAATTTTTGTTCAAAATGCACTTATTTTCAATACGGTGAGCATTATTTTGGACAAATATGCGGAAGAGCACTGGGATCTACTATTGCTAACCTAGTTATGGAATGCCTGGAGGAATCTGTAAAAAATTCGTTAAGTTTTCAACCCGTATTCTTCAAACGTTATGTAGATGTTTGCCTTATGTGTGTTCCCAATCATAAAATTCAGTACAGGGTGTCCCATTTTGGGTACTTTTGCGGGGTATCTCCTTTATTTTTAAAGATAGAGAGTTGCGGTTTTCGCGACACTGTGCTACTTTTTCGTAAAACTCAAGATGCCGTCAACAGAATTTTCATAGCCCTTTTTGTTTTTAAGATACAGGGCATTTCTGAAAATGTTGCATTTTGTGACCCCCCTCGTATCTCCGTTATCCTTCAACTTATCGAAAAGGTAAAATAACATTCTAATAGATTTTTTTCCGTAGAATGCAGTGGTGTAGATAACTTTTGTTACATATTTACTGTTTTTGAGTTATAAAGTAAACTTATGTTTTTTTAAATGGAACACCCTGTATATTTATAGACTATAAAATTTGTCTTTTTTTTACCTTTTCAAAAATATATGACAGCATAAACTTTTTTCCAGAAACACGCAAATAATTGACAATTTTCAGAAATTAAATACATATTTTAATAGTAGGCTATGGATAACAATAATAAACAAGTGCAACTTACATATTACTAACAAATAATTGGATACCTTGTATATAGGTATCTATTAAAAAAAATTCCCATAGATCTTTTTTCTAACAGTAAGTTACAGTTCCTTCTCAATTTTTCTACATGAGGACGAAGGTGTTGCTTCTATATATCCTAAAGTATCTATCTCTTTTCTTTCCCTTTTCTCTTTGTTGTATGTTTTAGGGCGCGGGTGAACAAATGATCCGTGCTCAACTAAATTTGCTTTTAAACGGGCAAATATCCCAAAAAACGGTTGCCTTCTTTCTGGATATCTAACAAGCAAAAATTAAAATGATAATAGAGATTTTCATAGCCATAATAGCTTACTCACCTTTGGAAATATAATTCCAAAGCTTCTTCAGAATTTTCATTACTCTGTATAAAACATACCATCATATCATATTTCTCATAATTTTCGTAAACTGCCATTATTCGAAAAAATTGATAAATATCTATTGAATAATGATACCAAAAGAACGAAAATAAACAGCTTAAATGCGATAGAGATTTGATGTCTATTTCTGTTTCTTGTCATAAACAATATCAATGGCCTACAATTAAAATATGTATTTAATTTCTAAAAATTGTCAATTATTTGCGTGTTTCTGAAAAAAAAGACAAATTTTATAGTCTATAAATATACAGGGTATTCCATTTAAAAAAACCTAAGTTTGCTATATAACTCAAAAACAGTAAATATGTAACAAAAGTTATCTACACCACTGCATTCTACGGAAAAAAATCTATTAGAATGTTATTTTACCTTTTCGATAAGTTGAAGGATAACGGAGATACGAGGGGGGTCACAAAATGCAACATTTTCAGAAATGCCCTGTATCTTAAAAACTAAGAGGGCTATGAAAATTCTGTTGACGGCATCTTGAGTTTTACGAAAAAGTAGTCGCGAAAACCGCAACTCTCTATCTTTAAAAATAAAGGAGATACCCCGCAAAAGTACCCAAAATGGGACACCCTGTACATGATTGATAAATTTAACAATTTCCACTGTAAACTTCAAATTACTTGTGAAATAGAAGTGAACAAAAACATAAATGTACTAGATATGTACATTAGGCATGATGCAGATGGAAAAATAAAAACTTCTTGGTTTGATCTCAACCATTTAATTCAGTTGCACCAAGAAGTTATAAAAATGTGTTATAAACAGCCTACAGGTCGCGCTTTCAGATTGTCCCACCCAGAGGACCAACCCAAAAATTTGAAAATTGTTCGTAAAATACTTGAAATGAATGACTACCAAAAACCCCATCATTAAAGAAAAAATAAATAAAATATGTAATGGAAAGTCATATAAATAACATAAACGGTAATACAGATAATTTTATGAAGTAACCATACATTCCGGAGACCTCGGCGAAAATCAAGACATGCTCGAAAAAGTATAATATGAATGTTGCACATAAACCTATTAACTGTGTTGGTAAATGTAGATTAAGTCCGCTACTTCTCCACCAGGAAGTGACGTCATCGACCGGATGTTGCGCGCGCAACTTCGGATGTAACGTTACTAACCCGCGAAATTCAAACGTGTCCATAGAGCTTACGATGATTACAGAACTCTCAACCATAGAGGTCTGGGTCATAGAATGTGAGGTTAGTTGGATGTAACGTTACTAACCCGCGAAATTCAAACGTGTCCATAGAGCTTACAATGATTATAGAACTTTCGACCATAGAGGTCTGGATGTGAGGTTAGTTGGATGTGACGTCATCGACCCGCCAAATTCAAACGTAGAGGTGTTTTGGTGATGTTTATCATGGCCGACGTTGGAAGCGAATGTCAGGAGAATAAACGTCAAAACCACAATATGACTGATGTTGTAGCTACATCGCCACCATCTTCTGATGAACTGATGAACTATCATACTTAAATGTCAATGTCAGGCCAGTTAACTTCAAACGACTACATCTATGAATGAACCGATCAACCGTCATGCATACCTGTCAACGTCAGAAATGTTAACGTCAAGGGACGACATCTATGAGGTCACAATTCAAAATATGACTGATGTTATAGCTACATCACCGCCATCTCTTAATGAACCGATGAACCATCATACTCCAATCTCAATGTCAGAACAGTTAACTTTAAATGACTACATCTATGAATGAACCGATCAACCGTCATGCGTACCTGTCAACGTCAAAGGACGACATCTATGAGGTATCTTGTTAATGTTTTTGAGCGGGAAATTTATGAACAGATGAACTATCATAACTGGATGTCAATGTCAGAACAGTTAACGTCTATGAGACTCCAATTCAAAATGTTACCGATGTTGTAGCCTATATCGCCATCTATCACTAAACCAATGAACTATCATAGCTTTGATGTCAATGTTAGAACTGTTAATGTCAAAGGGCGACATCTATGAGACCCCAATTCGAAATATTACTATATCACCATCTATTAATAAACCGATGAACTATCATAGCTAAATGTCAATGTCAGAACAGTTAACGTCAAAGGACGACATCTATGAGGTGTTTTGGTGATGTTTGCGTGAGGAATTTGAAAAATTTGACTCATGTTGTAGCCATACTGTCATTTATTATTGAACCACACCGTAATTCCAATATAATGAACTTTTAAAATAACCTACAAATTTCCTCAACGTTAAATGATTACTTACGTATATGAAGTTATTACACCAGAAACCACATTGAGTATATGAGAACACGTGGAAGCAATTCATTTTGCATACATCTGCGTCATCACATTCAGTTTATACGAGAATAATTGAAAACAATGGAGTCATTCATTAGGTAAACAAATAACAATAAGTGATAAACAAGTCTAGACTTGTTAGTAAGAGAATTAGAACTGAGAGTTATGTTGACTACGAATTTAATTGTCGATTCCTCAGTAATCTGTTACAGCTCAAACGAAACACATCGTTTTCATATATCCTGTGTGTGCTGCCTTCTATTGAACGGAAAATGTAAGTTTAATTCAATTATTTAATTCACTGCCATGAAAACATACATACTCTTATTAGCATTGAAACAGTTAAAAAATTATTGTGTGTGTATTACGAATTTAAAAAAATCTCCAATTTTATTCATATTGTTTCAGATTCATGATGGATCTAACAAAACTTAATCATTGTGCTCTTTTGGACAGAAAACCATTGAGGAGAGTTCCAGCACTCGAAATCAATAAGCATTATACAATACTTCAAGCGAGAGTAGTAAGAACCAAATTTGGTGAATCCGTATTGCTCGAGTTCGATGAATTCTCTATGTTCCTACCCAACCGACTGACCAATCAGATTATCCCAATTTTGGAACAAATCAACATGAAACCTTGTTTGATTTTGATATACAGGGGAAAAGAGGATGTTAATAAAAGCAACCCGGCTTTTAAACTTGAATTTTTGGAGCTCAAGTAATAAGAAATCTGAGGTATGGTGTTTATACTTTATACTAGCGTGTGTATATAGTCGATGAAATCATCAGTATTAATATGTCTCTTGAAGAATACACACGTAAATTGGAAGAATTCGGTGCGAAAGTAAAAGCTTTGAGTAGAGATTTAAAATTTTACGAAGATAAAAATATCGCTATAAGACAATTGAATAGTTTAAGTATTGGTGGAGAGGATGGTTATGTTAGAACCCAATTTTATAATCCTAACCTCAATTTTGAATGGAATCCTGTATACAAACGTTCCGAATCGAGTGGAACGTATTTATATATGTCCCAGGAAAGACCTGAGAAATGAATGTAATCGAACAGAATGGCAGCCAATGAATTATCAAATGATTAACGAAAATCAACTAGAGGTATTCACATACATAATTCTCGAAACGATGCGGACCACCACCACCACCAATCACACATTCAATTATAAGCTCAAGCTATTATTTCCAAATGGTACAGAGGGGGATGTTATGAAGTGGCAAACATTCACCTCATCACCTACATCGATGTCTTCTCAACCACCACCACCAAACACACCATCACCGACACAGATAGTAAACGAGATTTATGCGATGCAATGTTTCAATTATGTGTCTTATTAGTTTTACTACTTAAAATCATCATAAGTATTGTTAAGAAACATACAAATAAATACATATAATAATAATAAAGAGTTGTTTTATTGAATAATAATAATAACATGTATTTAATGAATATATATACAGATATATTAATTTGGTAGAATAATGTTCAGGAACCATTGCTGTAGATTATCCACGTGTTGAATTGTACACATATATTTTTTCCATCATTACGGTGATTCATGCAGCTCATCCTATTTGAAGGTTCGAATTTGCCTGTTTCACATAGAGTATTATCAAAGTTACACACATCTACAATGTGTGGGAAAATATTCAGTTCTTGGCACTTTCTCGTTAAAAAATCAGCTTTTTGATGAACTCGAACATAAATATAGTCTGCCTTACATAGAAGATTAGATTCTAGAATATTATTTATTTCGGTGTATTCTACATCTCCAGAAGAATATTTTATTCCATGTACGAGTCTCTCCACATAACATATAGATTTTCGATCTTGAGCATTCAACGATGCAAAGGGTATGCATGGTTTAAACAATGAATAATGTAATTTAAATCCAATCTGAATAGACATTTCTTTCGGATGGAACTCATCGTCGACGACGAAACCTTGAATGTCAACCAAAGCGATTCTCATGGTGTCACGTAATAAACTGATCGAATTTATGTCTAAATGAGACTCTTGATGATTTCGGTGAGGGGTGAGTATTCCATTAAACAATCGTGAATGATGATGCAATAAGCTTTCGTATTAGCGGGAAATCCTTTATCTGCTTCGATTTCCAGTCGCACGTCGACAGTAGCTGATTTCACGGCTTCTTCTTGCTTAGAACAATCGATTACGTACAAAGCGCGTGTTTTGAAACTGCTATAACCCAATATTGAATGTTTCACAGCAGAATTAGTGTAGCTGGAGTAGAATTCGGTCTAGTGGTGGGCGAGAACGTAATCATTTTTGGCAAAGTCCAAGTTCATTCGTTCACTAGGGAAATATTCTCCGTTTAGAGATAAGCGAATACTAGAAATGTGTACGTGATCGAATATCGTGGGACTAGCTTTCACATTGTTTCGCTTGTCTGTTTGGAAAAATACTATAACATAACGCGGTTTTTCAACTGCTGCACTAGTCTTGACAGCCCAAATTTCCCTTTTCGCGTCGGTCGTTATAGCAGGCAATTCATGTGATTCCCATTTTCTGAATGGAATTAGGATGGGTATATCACTTTTGATGGCTCGCAATAGCTTTTCTCTAATTATGTCGTTGGAAAAGATATATTTGACTTTCAACTCCATACTGTCACGTTGATAACTGTGGGGTAGGACCTCAGTCCCCCCCGGCCTGCCCGTCCAATGGACTCTAGACCTGCTAATGACTTGCCCTCTCCTACAACAACAGCACGCCACTGCCCGACAGAGACCAACGCCTTAATTTGAGAGGAGACAGTCTTTTGAACCGTCTGGGCCCCTCTCCCCCTGTCTACTCGTGTTAGTGTTATAATTTATAACAGCTCCCGTTTGACGAGTCGCCGTCGACCTCTTATCATCGGTCTTCCACATTTGTTGCCCTGGCCGCGAATCAATTGCCCAGAAATCTGGGATAAGAAGCACAGACACCGGACTTTATGAGTAAAGCCATGTGGTGCAGCATAATACCCACGCAGAGGCAGCTTTTTCACCCCCGGCGGGACTACTTTGGGCGGTCCCATCTCAGGCATACATAGGACCCTGTCCCGTGCATACCCAAGATGGAGCTTGCTTGCTAGACTCATACACTGCCCCTTCTGGGCTATGGTCAATTCCACCTCCTCGTAATTACCTGTTTCACCAGGAACGCTACGAGTAAACGTTCGGCTTTCTTTCAAATAGCCTACCGCATATGCCAGCACGGCCGTGAATCCGTTCCGACCAGCCATCTGGGATAAGAAGGCACTGCGCCGTGGTTTTTATGGCTAAACGACATGTGGTGCACCGTTTACCTGACGTTTCGCAGCGGTACCTTTTTTCGCCCCTGCTCAGGCAGGCCGAGGTTACTTTAAGCGAGAACCTGCATTACCTATGGTGCAACAGGCACGGTACTTGCTAGCTATTCCTCCTGACTAATGAGGAATAGCCCCACTCGCCTGCTCGTGTTAGCCTAAGCTACGTTTACTAACCATCGCCGGCCTCGTTCAAGTTTGGCCTTCCGCATGTGTCTACCACGTCCGTGAATCCGTTCCGACCAGCATCCCTGGGATAAGAAGGCACGGGGTCGTGGTTTTAGAGGTGAAAATGTATGCGGTGCCCAGTTCACCGGATCTTTTGCAGTGGCAACGTTAGTTTGGCCCCGAAGGGTTACTTGTCTCGAGAACCGCGAAGAGGTGTTGCTTGCTGAATCTACCGCCAGTTTCTCTCCGGCCTAGTAGATTCTCTCCCGAGACTCCATACTGTCAATCAAAAATTTAACTGTGGTAGCATCGTTTGCAATTATAACACAATCGTTATCGTTTCGAACTCGCACCAATCGAATTGTTTGTCGCCCAAATGTAATCATAGAATAATCGTTGAAAATGTTGAATATATGCTTTAGTGGAATCAGTAAGCTGAAAGTCTTACTTTGATCTAAAACTACACTTTCTTCGGGGTAAGTCCAACCGGCAATAGACATATGCGTAGAATCAGTAGGAGTGTAGCAAGTGAATGCCCTTACAGCACTGACTATTCCAGGATCTCGAATAGTTTCGATGTCTCGCCCACTTTCGCTGTAAGAGCATGAGGCGAAAAGAAAGGCTCCATAATTAGGTACTATTGAGACATTCCCAGCTCCAGTTATTTCTATTTTTCCTTTGATAGCCAATAGGGTATCCTTCATCGAAAAAAATGCATCCACTTGATTTATTCCAAACTCCACAATATCGCTGTTATTGAACGCCTTAACGAAAGGTGTGATCGATCTATATTCAGCTTTTCGTATCGACTCATCGAATTTCGGTTCTTGATAGATATCAAAAATTGATGAGACAACACTGTTGTTCAAATCCACATCGTTGGTAGCATTGTTACCTACATACTTCCGCTTAGGCATTTTTTTCAAATTTAAGTCGAAACCCAAGAGATTGTAGAACTGATTGATTAGCTTTGGTGAGTACGTCACGCGGTTTTGGTGATTTGTTGAAGACTGATGAAGATGGGATGTGTGAAGTTCTTTTATTGTCCCCAACAACCAAACCCATTTCAGACTTCTTGTAAATGTAGATGGAGAATACTTTCTTCCCCGCGAAAATTAACCGGATTAGAGTGGTGATCCAAAGCGAGTATGGTGATGTTGGTAATCTCACCGATATTGGACACTGGTAAATACAGAGGATTTTTTGGTCGTTCCACAATTCTATAACCAGGATCGTCGGTTATTGGGAAGTCGTAAATCGTATGCGCAGGTCTGTCTCGATAGAACGCTCCCACGGTTATGTTTGATTCGAAACGGATATTTGTAACTTTTATAATGTTTACAGGTAGATCGGGAACGTGCAATACACCTTTCCTTAATACTTTACGTGAAAACCCCAATATTTTAGCTAAACTATCATCCTTTTCGAACGATATATCGAGATGTGTACTGAATATTTCACATTTCAGGGTATTGTTATTGGGTTTCAGTGAGAATATATCTTCTTTTTGCTTCAGATTCCTTTTAATCAATTCTTCGATATCGGTTATTTCATAGTTACCTGCAGGTATTGCGATTTCTTTCAAAGTTTTATTCTCGTAATAGTAGAATTTTCCGTTGTCGATATTCGGTATGGAATTGTAGGAAGTGAATCCCAACAATGCTAAATAATATTTTTTGTCTGGCCTCAGCACAATCGAAATCTGCGGTGTGAACGAGAATATATGGTTGGTGCTTGTTAACGTGAACAACTGAGACATGAAACTAATAAAAATTTATTGAAACATTTCTATTTATATTTTAACATTAATAGATGGAATAAGTATGATTTCATAAAGTATTGGTCGTCTTTGCAAACTTCTTCTATCAACACTTGCTTCTCATGATGAGTTATTTCCTCGTTCTCCATGATGTGAGAAATCTGCTCAGATAAACATTGAGAACATAGTTTGCGTGGGGGTTGTGGACCATCGCAATCTTCATCGACATGTTCCTTACACTGCATATGACGGTAAAGGTATTCGAACATATGTTCCGGAACCTCATTCTGATTGAGAAACACCACATCCAAATGTTTTAGGATGTATTCCATCGGTAGAAACATTAAATTCTTACGTGTGAGTTCGCTCGTAGGTTTGTTGATAGCCTCGATCAAATTATCGTAAATAAAATTAATTATTGTTCTCAAACTACTTCCTCCTTCAGTTTCGCATATGTATTGTATTAATGCCGAAGCGAAATCCATGATGGTTGTTACTCGCTAAATGTTTAGGTAAGACTGAGAAATTTCAAACACAAATGTCAACATATTACTTGATTGTATTTCTGAAAAGGATCGTTGTTATAGGAAATCCGAACGTTCTCACCCAGATATCGAACGAGTTCCTTCGGTGGTTTTAAATTTCCAAACGAATCAAAATACTCTACATCGTTACCGTTTTTCTTGAATGCTACCCAATGAGTTCCGCTGTTTTCACTGAATCTAAATTTAAAATGATGCGTTCTTGACACCACAGTTTTCTAGGTAGATTGTCTCGCATAAAGACACCTCGAAAATGCGGTATTTTCATTTTATTTGCGAAACGCACCAAATCCCGATCGTTCAGCGGTCTATCATAGGGTAGCTTTATTGGAAGTTTTTTTGTTGCTTCTTCAAAAACAATCCCAAACCTCCTTTAGCATTTCGTCTCAAATATAAACCTTTACCCAACGATTCCATAGCTTTGTTGTGACGTTGATCTTCTTCAAGCTTCTTTTTCGCATTCTTAGCATTTATTACTGCATTCGCTATTGTACTCGCACCTCCTGCAACCGATCCTAAGGCTCCTAGAGCTCCTAAGATGGGTAGTAATAGTGGAAGGAATCCTCCAGATTTTGGTAGTGGTATTACTCTTGGTACTCTGATACGCTTTTTACCTCCAGCTCGTTTAATCGCGATCCGTGCGGCTTTCAACGCGTTCATAGCGGACTTTCTCAATGAAGAAGATGGCTCTATTGACTTTGCGATGCTTCCAACGATATCTTTCCGAAAACAACATCCTCGTTGTCGCCTCCGTTTCTTGATACCCATACCTAGTTTTCGTTTAACCTTCATCCCACCGGTAACCAATAAACTAGAGAGTCTTTCACCTGCGCTAGCGTCTCTTGATTTAACTCGTTTCCAAGCAGCGTCCTCTAATATTTTATCGGCCTTATGACGTTCCTCCAGAGATTTGTTTTGTGAATAAGCTATATCGTGTTGGCGACAAGCGGAATCTAAAGGATTGATACCTTTATCACCGCGTGCAAGACGCTTTCCCAATTTAGTTCCAGGACCACAGAATTGATATGAAGGAAAGTGTAATTCAAACGGGAGCTTGTTTATGAGTGCATTCAATAAACCTTCACCTTGATGAATCAACATTGTTAATGAGCATACGCTCTGGTGATTTTTCCTTTTATACGTTATCATTAAGTAGAAATGGTTCACACGATGAAGACCGTTCAACAAGAACAGACACTTCCAATCGAGAATTTAGATTTAAAAGTTAGAACTAATCGCGTTGGTAAACATGGTAAACTGTTACCAAACTCTTTTCGTGCTTTAATTTGTGGTCCGAGCGGATGCGGAAAAACAAACGTTATGTTATCGTTGTTATTCAATCCAAATGGTGTCAAGTTTGAAAACGTTTACGTATACTCGAAGTCATTATATCAAGATAAGTACATACTGTTGCAGGAGATTTTGGAACGAGTAAAAGGAGTTGGTTATTTCCCATATAAAGACAATGAAGAAATTCCGAACGATGCAAAACCAAATTCTATCTTCATTTTTGATGACATATCCTGCGAGACACAACAGAAAATTCGAGAATATTATTCGATGTGTAGACATAGAAACATTGACGCATCATATCTATGTCAGACATACTCTAAAATTCCTAAACAACTGATTCGCGATAATTCTAACCTGATCGTGTTATTTAAACAGGATGAAATAAATCTAAAACACGTGTTTGATGAGCACGTATCCCCAGACGTTACTTTCGATCGATTCAAAAAGATGTGTTCTATGTGTTGGATGGAGAAATTTGGAACATTGATAATTGTTAAAGATTTCGATTTGAACAATGGAAGATACCGCAAAGGTTTCGATGTATATATTAAAGTGTGAACGTGAAATCTATAGCAAATACACAATGGACGTTGAACGGTTAGCATGTAAGCGAAAAATCGCTCAATTGGCACGATCTATACGCAAGAAATATCTCACATTGAAACTGGGTAAAACGGAAGAGGACGAGTCGATCAATAAATTATTTAAACCCATATCGGAACCACTTCGGGAAATAATCAAATCCAATAATACACCATTGATTAAACGTGAAATTGAGCAAGAAAAGGATGATGCGGATGAAGAGGAGGAGGAGGAGGAGGAGGATGAGAAAGATGAAAGAGGAACGGTATTGGATGTAAGCGATGCAAGTAAGAAAACTGTTATTGAAGAGTCTGACAACGATGATGAGTATGACGTATTAGAATCTTACCCAGAGTTACTTCAAAAATATATCGGTGATTATTGGTCAGGGAGTAGAAAAGTCGATAAAGTTTATGGCCCAGTTTACGATGCTAGTTCGTTGTCATGGTTACTAGGAGGTAAATTAATCGATTTCAAAAATAGAGATACTATCGTGACACAAGGGAGAAAATTCAAAAGTACCGTCGGTCTGTGTGTACTTATATTCTATGACAAGCCTAGAAATTTCACCAAGAAAGATAAGATGAATTACAGGATGATTCTGAACTTGACAAATCCCCACAGAAATAGTGCTGGAAACTTGAAAGGTACTCGAAGATACAAGTACATTAAAATAATTCGACCTCTAATTCATGAGGAAGCTCTCGGTAGCGGTATGCAATTGACATATAACAACGAACCAGTGGAGTACGTGTACTGGGACGATCCAAACGAACTTGTGGAACGCCTAAAACTATTGATTGCTTCTCAAGAAGCTGGGAATACGTCGCACGGTAATGAGATTGTTGCAATTATAAATGAACTTCGAGAGGCAGATATCATTTATTAGATGAGATACAATAGCGTTTGAAACAGTTATATGATGAGTCTCGACAAGTTTGGTAGGAGATCTAGGAGCGGAGGAGACGGTGTAGTGGACAGCGTCGATGTTCTCCGAATACGCTCGATGTTTAAGAACGTTTTGACTCATACACCAGACGGTGATGTGGATATTAAAAATTTAAAAATTTCTAATATGAAAACACCTACTTTAAATAACGATGCTGCGAATAAGAAGTACGTCGATAGCGCGATAATTGTAGTGGAAAAAAGGTTGAAGGAACTTCTTGACAAGTATGCAAAGGCTAATAATCTTATGAATAAAGCTTTAAAGAATCTTCAAACCGATGTGCAGAAAGTGATAGACGTATATAAGAAACAGACTGAGGATGATATTGCGAAATTAACTGATGACATTCATAATATAACTACACAACAAAATGTATTCATCACTAGTCTGAAGAATATTGATAGCAAATTGGTTGTGTTGGGAGGAAATTCTGATAGAGTCAATCCTAATGCGATAATTCAGCATGTTGCAACAAGGTAAAGAACAAGTTGTATATGAGCTTCATAAACCAAGTAGAAAGAATTTCAAACGCCGCCGAACAATCATAAAAGGTTTAGATGATCTGTGGCAGATGGATCTGGCTGAAATGGGTAATTATGCGCGTGAAAATCGAGGATTTAAATTCATTTTAGTGATGATCGAAGTATCTATGGACTCGTCCGTTGAAAACGAAATCGGCTGAAGAGGTTCGGAAGGCTGTTGACTCTATTTTTTTGAAATCTAACGGGCGTATACCCACACATTTACAAAGCGATCAAGGAAAGGAGTTCTTCAATAAGCAATTTAAAGAGTTGATGAAGAAACATAAAATCAATCAATATAATACTTATTCTGTAAAAAAAAGCAGCCATTGCAGAACGCGTTATTCGAACGTTGAAAGAAGATCTATAAACATTTCAGTTTGAGTGGGAAATACAAATGGTTTGATATACTCGAAGAGATCACTGAAAAATATAATAGGCGTAAGCATAGAACGATCAATCTGGCTCCGTGTAAAGTGACAAAACATAACGAAAGTGAGATATTGAAGCGATGCTACTCACACGTCAAGCTAGTTCTACCACACAAATACAACGTTGGAGATGTGGTGCGTATCAGTAAGGCAAAACATATTTTCGAAAAATCGTATACGCCTAATTGGTCAGCGGAATTATTCGAAATTATGAAAGTTAAAATTACGAACCCTGTTATTTATCTACTCAAAGACATGAAAGATTCCCCAATCACCGGATGCTTCTACGAAGAGGAATTATAAAGAACGAAGCAACCCGAAGTATATTTAATTGAGAAAGTACTCCGAAAAAAAGGTAATAAAATGCTAGTTAAATGGTATGGTATGGAGGATAAGAGTTGGATACAGAATACCGATATAGTATGATCTGCGCATGTTCAGATAAATATTTGGTATGTGTTGGTGGTAGAGAAGTTTGAATGCAACAGTCAGTTGTTGCGAAATGTCTTTGCAAGATAGTCGGTTTTCCAACGCGAATAGTAGTAGTAGTATTAGTGTTGATGAAGAGTTGGATAGAATTTTAGAAAAAATTGAAATAGCCTCAAAACATGAACAATTTCTATTAATGAATACTGTTTACCCACTGAGAGAAAATTTGGAGGTTAGATATGGACTAAGCCCTGTGAGGAAATTCACTTCAACTATCTCGTTGCATCAAAGAAATCAATATGGAAAACTCGTCTTTGGAAGATACGAATGGAACGACTTCATCAATATAGTGCGGATGAAGATCAAGGAATTCTTTAAGAGTCAACATGCACATTTCGATTCTACACCTATAGCATGTGGATATTATTGTCTAATATTACAGTGCGTTTATGCGAATAGCGTTAAAGTACTTCAAGTTATCAAGCACAATACTGATTTTTATTTGAGCGAGCAAGAAGTATTATTTCATCGAGTGTCGTTCCTTGAACAACTTGAATTTCGTTCATATTATTATAAGGTCATTGCAATAATTAAATTAATGAGGGGTCTTGCTAGTTATATGGAACTTTTGTATTGTTTTATAGATCTTGCACCAGAAAGCTTATTAGCTAATACTCTTAGAGAGTTTATGTTTTCGCATAAGGATAAAATTATGTATGATTTAGAGCTTGAGTGAGCAAGATGTACGTGGAATCACTAACCATGCTAGTGGATTAGAACTCTTGTATTGTTTGATCGATATTTCATCAACAAAATTTTTTGTTTATTGACTAATACACTTAAAGAAATGTTATATATAAAAAAATAAGGTTATGTATGTATGATTTAGAACAATAAATGATTTTTATGAAAAATGGTCTTTCGGTTTGCTGTAAAGGGAGAGAGAAAAATGAAACAAATCATCATCATCATAGAAATATTTTATTTATTTTCATAAAACAATAATAAACATAGATATGAAGTATGAATAATAATAATAATATGATGGATATATAAACTTATACAATTATGGTGATAAAGAATAATGACCATAAGGTAAAGTGTTTATCCCATTACCAATTATGTGTCTTTTGCTGTCGAAAGGGCTGAGGGCAATTTTATTTTGTTCGATTCTATACAATTTGAAATCGAATGAGCGGATAGATCTTTGTATGCGATACATCCCAATGCCTTCTTCTAAACATCTAACATAATCTTCGAATGTGATTGTGTTCCGCAACACATAATCCCGCACCCCCTTCGCTTTCTTTGTTGGGTTACGATCCTGAACTGTATAACTATACATCTTGGATCTTAACCCTACAAACTTATCCATAATCATCCCCCCATTCTCATCCTTCATTAAGCCGACTACTTTTTTATTTACAAGTGGAATCTCAAAGTTGTTGTTTAGCGCATAATCGCTCGTATCGAATTTATGAATATATTTATTGATGATGCTCTGATAAATATCATCAGTAATTATATGATAGATCAAACTATCTGTGTCAGTATAACATAATCTTATCATTTCAGGATCTTTATAAAGTGTAAGCATGAAGTTGTAATGAAAATCGTACACACATGTTTTAGAAACGTCCAAAATCGTCATACCCACATAAATTGGTTTATTGAATAACACTTCTAATTTATTTTGTTCAATGGCCACTAGATTCTCTTCAAATATTTTACTACTATTAAAATTGGGTTGTGAAATATAATAACGAGCTCCATAAGGTCCATACCGTTTGTTAACTAATTTGACCGCTCTATGCTTCCGCACGTTCTCCATCGATTTCCCGAAAATAGCATTGATGAGCAACTTGAATAGTGCTATCTCAAAGGCGTTCTTAGAAGCCGCTCTCAATCTAGTATTCAAATCAATATAAGCTTTCAACCACGGCGCTTGTTTAAACTCTAGAACTCTATGGACTTTAGTTAGTACCATTCCTAAAGTCAAACATTGTTTTAAGTTCCTATAATGAATGATATACCCTGATTTTTTATGAAAAGTTGTTAATAATTTTGGTAATTTACTACCCGGTGGAGCTGTATGAGTTGGACAAAGAGGGAGATCTTTATGAAGGTCATGCAATGTTGTAGGATACTCCAAATCAACCTCTAGAATGTACCCGATAGGGCTTTTATCGGAAACATGTTGTACGTCGATATTATCAACATTTTCAACCCACTTAAACCCATCGTAAGGTAAATATTGAATCATAGCCCACCCATATAGATTGCACACATCGAAATACATTAGATAACTATTTTCTTCTTGTGGATTGTGATTATGCATATATTTATTGTTGGCTTTTGCAAATCGATTACTGCATTGACTCACACCCCTTCTAATCCCCCGTTCCAAAAATAATACCATATCGATATATTTTAAATATTGTAGCGATACGTTTGTATATTTTAGCATACAATCCCATGTGAATGATGGAACAGTGAAGTAGTGTGCGGAGTCTAAATCAAACAGGCCCAAGCATTTGTTTCGAAAATTCTCGAATACATCGGCCACCAATAAAACGTCTGTTTTCAAATACAAATCCGAATAATCACCTAAATTTTTACACTCAAATCGATTCCAAACTGATTGAGCGTGTTGATAATCTTCCTCACTTATCGATTCATCTCGAAGTTTATTGAAGAATTTCTCGACCGGAGGAAGATTTTCATCGTTTAATTTCCCCCACTCATCCATGTGTTCGTATGGGAAAACTCCTTTACGTGTTAACAGTTTGAAGTTTTCTTGAGATAAGTGGGAAAACTCGCGTTTCAAAATAGTCAAGTCATCCTCACTCAAATGAGAAACTAATTTATCTAAACTTGAATCCAAAAATCTACACGAGTCTATAAATCGAAATTCAACAATAGAATTTGTGGAGCTTCTGGTGAAACTTATATATTTCTCTTTATTCAAGGGGAGCACCTGAATATTTTGTTTAGACGATCTAGCCAAATCTCTAATTAATAAAAACATATCGTACACACTCAAATTGTGAGCTACGACCGGTACCACAAATTTAAAATGTGAAATATTTATTATCAACCCAGTTCGAATTCGTTGAGAAAATGCAGACTTACCATCTTCCCAACGAATACGATCGCTTCGATTTTTATTTGAGGGGGTGGGTTTATTTCGAATTTGTAATAAAATTTTGAATCTTCTTATATGCCCCACGTTAGCTTGAATTTGATTTTTCTCCCCTAAATTGAGTGAATCTTTAGTTAAATGCCTATTAACAGTTCGTATATATTTAGTACAAAAATCTATCCACTTTTGTGTCTCTTGAGGAGAGAATTTTGATTTAACGAGGTTCTTATGAGCTTCACCGATAATTCCAACAATTTCAGAACTAAGTTTCGCGATGGACGACTCCATAATAATAATAGGATAAACACCTCACCTTACAATAAATGAAACAATTTTAACCTTAACGTTGCTGCTGCTACTCCCTCTCTGCTCCTATATCAATACTTGTCGGTACTTAATTTTTCCTCCCCTCGGAAAAGTTAGTCTATAGTTTTCTACTATTGGAGAAATTTTATCACGTTTTGGTAGGAACCACTGAAAACTCTGCAAGCTCCACCAGAACAGCTGCACCAAATTTTGTTTTGGTTGGTTTCAATCTCTTGATTTTATTTTCGAAAAATCCGTTTCTCTAAAAACAAAAATGAAAGTCCTTAATAACATACAACAACAAAGACGAATTTTACATGTGAAATTCAAGTGAAAAACATCTTATTGATATGGAGTTAATTTGAATTGTTTCAATTTGAAGTGAAAAACAACTTATTGATATGGTGTTAATTTGAATTGTTTCAATTTGAAGTGAAAAACAACTTATTGATATGGAGTTAATTTGAATTGTTTCAATTTGAAATGATAGTTTTCTTAGACAAATAATAATATAGACTCACCTTTTAGATATAAGCACTACACAAAACACGAGTTGATTGTTTAAGGATTGAATGTATAATGATTAAGATCATGCAATCGCATTCCTAGATAACTAATTCCACTCACAGTTGCTTACGTAAGTAATGACTAATGAAACGATAATTAAATTCGCTTACTAGCAAGTCTAGACTAGAGTATATCACTTATTGTTATTTGTTGCAAAATGAATTGCTTCCACGTGTTCTCATATACTCAATGTGGTTTCTGGTGTAATAACTTCATATACGTAAGTAATCATTTAACGTTGAGGAAATTTGTAGGTTATTTTAAAAGTTCATTATTTTGGAATTACGGTGTGGTTCAATAATGGATGACAGTATAGCTACAACATGAGTCAAATTTTTCAAATTCCTCACGCAAACATCACCAAAACACCTCATAGATGTCGTCCTTTGACGTTAACTGTTCTGACATTGACATTTAGCTATGATAGTTCATCGGTTTATTAATAGATGGTGATATAGTAATATTTCGAATTGGGGTCTCATAGATGTCGCCCTTTGACATTAACAGTTCTAACATTGACATCAAAGCTATGATAGTTCATCGGTTTAGTGATAGATGGCGATATAGGCTACAACATCGGTAACATTTTGAATTGGAGTCTCATAGATGTCGTCCTTTGACGTTAACTGTTCTGACATTGACATCCAGCTATGATAGTTCATCGGTTCATACATTTCCCGCGCAAAAACATTAACAAGATACCTCATAGATGTCGTCCTTTGACGTTGACAGGTACGCATGTCGGTTGATCGGTTCATTCATAGATGTAGTCATTTGAAGTTAACTGTTCTGACATTGACAATGAAGTATGATAGTTCATCGGTTCATTAAGAGATGGCGGTGATGTAGCTATAACATCAGTCATATTTTGAATTGTGACCTCATAGATGTCGTCCCTTGACGTTAACATTTCTGACGTTGACAGGTATGCATGACGGTTGATCGGTTCATTCATAGATGTAGTCGTTTGAAGTTAACTGGTCTGACATTGACATTTAAGTATGATAGTTCATCGGTTCATCAGAAGATGGTGGCGATGTAGCTACAACATCAGTCATATTGTGGTTTTGACGTTTATTCTTCTGACATTCGCATCCAACTTCGGCCATGATAAACATCACCAAAACACCTCTACGTTTGAATTTGGCGGGTCGATGACGTCACATCCAACTAACCTCACATCCAGACCTCTGGTCGAAAGTTCTATAATCATTGTAAGCTCTATGGACACGTTTGAATTTCGCGGGTTAGTAACGTTACATCCGAAGTTGCGCGCGCAACATCCGGTCGATGAGTCATTTCCTGGTGGAGAAGTAGCGGACTTAATCTACTATTTTTCAAATCTAAACCCTTTAATATCTTCATTTTTAAAGATAAACAAACCCACACAGTATACAAATTAAATTGTTTGGATTCCGATGGGACATATACAGCAATCTCTGAACAATATTTGCAAAAAAGAATGTATGGCGATAAGTATAGTACAATAAACAAAATTCCACCGCCCTTGATAAACATTGTTTTGATTATAACCATCATTTCGATTACAAAAATGTTAATATTTTAAGTAAAGAAACTAATTATTATTTTGGAGATGATTCACACAAAACGTGACTCCAAGTCTGTAAACTATAGAGCGGACGTTCAATCATTAAGTCAGATTTATACTAATTTAATCAATTAAAACCCTTGCAAATTACTAAATGCTTCTTTATAATGTTAAAAGTATATTTCAGGTAGAATGCTCAAATAGCAATATTGCTAATAAGACCTGACAACCTTTTTCTATTACTTCATAAAATCTTTAACATCTGGTTCAAAAGTGGATACTTGAGCGTTATATTTTTTGGTTTCAGTCGTATTAAAACATTGCTTGGAAGTTGTTAAGCAATAGATTCTTGATACATATTCATATGCTTGAAACATTAATGTTCATTTCGGCGACGTGGGCATTTTTAATTGAAATTGGTGCGATGAGGACACTTAGTGCTGATACAATTAGTTTTAAGAAATCCCGTTTTAGGCATAATATGCCTTCTGATAATGGTCGTGAGACCGAGACGTACGTAAAGACGAAAATAATAAGGATATGTGTTAGTGTGACCTATTTTCCGAGAATTTATATATAATTCATACCTGGGTCAAGAATCATTATTAATGATATTATTAAGTCGTATTGCTTGGTTCAGCATTCCCAATTTTCTTAATAAGAGACCCGAAAATGTCGAACATTCTTCCAACACCCAGAAAAAACTCATCTCAATGATATCCCTTCTTGTAACCTTCATTATTTAAATTGCTAGCGCCAGTCATTACTCGTGTGATAACCACCCAAATTCCGCTTGTGGTGTCCCGTTTAATTTTTCAATCTCATGTAGGATATTCACGCTCCATCGTCTTCTGAAATGCATCCCGAAAGTTGTCGATGAGACCGAGGTCGGGCTATTTGGCGGGCAGTACCATTTATCATTTATGTCCTCTGTTCGAACAGGTTGCGTGATATTTATCGTTTCTTTAGGTACTGATATTGTCGAAATTATTGCAGTAACTATTTCTTATGATACGTTCCTGATGGTAAACAAGATAGTAATTCTCTCATATCAACATAGTATTTTAAATTAGACTTCGGCATATAAAGTTAAAGTTAAGATTTTGTAACTGGAACGAACCTTCAAGCAATATGCAGGTACATATTTGGAACGTGGTCCGTGATTGGTTGAATCTAGAGGCGCGCCTAGAGAATGCGGTACTTTCTTGGTAACGGGTTTCTTGCCCCAAGGTTAAATATATTGAGGTAGGTTAATTTCGTGAACTTGAAAAAGCGACGACTGATTGAACTGATTCATTTCCTGCTAATTTATTATACTCTACACTGACAAATTTCGGGGCGCCCATAAATTTCGACTAGTGTCAATTGTTTAGGAGCTGTTGCCAAATAGTCGATTTTTCATGATTTCAACAATGCTTTGTAACATGTTCAATGCTGAAGCTATCGCCATGTAAATAAAACATCAGGTGGGCACTTTTTTGCGCGCAATCCATTGGCGTGGGCAGAATTTTTTTAGCGCTCTCCATTTTCAATTCATAACACAAACTTGCATTTTTTAAAATAGAAAACATAGCAGGATGTGATTTCGTTGAAAGGAGGATTATTTGTTGATATCAACGATATGTAATAGTATGGTATACTCTGTATTTGATGTAAATGTACCATTATTTCAAAATAAAAAACGTGTCTATCCACCATGGTTTGATAAGTCTACTATCGATCTAATGAAACATAAAAATAATGCTAGAACTAGGCACTTAAAACATAAGTCTCGTCAGAATCTTGAAGATTTCAAGCAACTGAGAATAAAGGAATCTTATAATCTCTATTTAGAGAAAATCGGTAACTCCATCACTTGTGATAAAAAAAGTTTTTGTAGTTTGCTGGAAAAGGCACGACTAGAACTCCTGGTTCTTTGCGTTTTAATGAAACACTATTAAATGATTCCAAAGAAATTGTTGAAGCACTTGGTACATTCAGTGTATACTCTGAACCCAATAACAATAACGATTTCAGTAATATTCCAGATTTGACCAACATCAACTCATCATTTTTAAATATTGCATCGATAAGTCAATCAGAAATTGTAACTGCTATTAAAACCCTTAAGAATAAATACACCTCAAATACACATGATCAAATACCAAGCTTCTTAATAAAAGATTGCGCTTCTGTTTGTTGTCACACTACAGATTTTGTTCAATCTCAGTTTGAAATCTAATAAATTATCGTCCAATTGCGATATTGTCTAACTTATCTAAGGTCTTTGAGATGTGTTTGTATCAACGCATTTATAGTACTTTGTTACATATGATATCACCATACCAACATGGATTTGACCAAAGGAGATCTACGGTTACGAATCTTACTTGTTTGAACACGTATATTGCTACTGTTCTTGACAACCAAGGACAGGTTGACGTATTATATACAGATTTTCCGAAGGCCTTTGATAAACTTGATCACACTATTCTTCTAGGCAAGCTCAAATCCATTGGATTTAGTACCTCCTTAGTAGGGTTTCTTCTCATACCTCATCAATAGATCGCAGTTTGTGCAGTATTACGGTCAAAGATCAAATTCATTTATCGCCAAGTCCGGTGTGCCACAAGGCTCAAACCTTAGTCCTCTACTGTTCCTTGCTGATGATTTGAGAATATTTTAGAAATAAAGGCCATAGATGACTGCTATGCACTACAAATGATCTGGACAATACTTTTGAATGGTGCACCAACAATAAATTGAGTCTAAATATTAGTAAATGTTGTGTTGTTAGCTTCAGTCGTAAAGTCGATCCTATTTACTTCGATTATCTTTTAGATTCAGTTATCATTTCTCGTGGTACTACAGTCAAAGACTTAGTTGATTTATAGGATCATCAGTTCACTTTTAATCTTCATATAAGTGATGTGTGCTAAAGCTAATAGAACTTTAGGGTTTGTACTTAGGCATTCCAAATATTTCAACAATTTATAGGTACTACAAACACTATTCAATTCATTGGTTAGACCAAAACTGGAATATGCTTCACTCATCTGGAACTCAGTTTCAATTTTCGCTGTGCACTATTGGGAAACAAATATGTTTGACTAATTTGAATGCAAAAAGATATTTAGAGATACTACAAAACAAATTTGAAGTTGCACTCGACGATATGGCGCTGAATGAATGAAAACGTGTCTGCTTTCAACAGGATGAAGCATCCGCTCATGATATTTACTATTATCTATTATCAGACTATTTTCTGTAGGGTCATCTCGAAGCCTAAACAAATGACACGAGCCAATATTCATAGACACCCCCAAATGTGTCTCAAAAAAGAGCTGGAAGATGCGCGGTAGGTTTTTTCTAGCGCGAATATTAATGGAGATAAGGACATCTAATTTGGTTCATCCTGTACATGATTAGTCAAAAACGATAAGCCCTATCATATTCAAATTTTGACAAGAAATCGTTTGCTGTTCGTTGACAAACCCTAATATTGTTTTTCAGGGAAATCGTGTTGAAATTACTCCCAAAGTAAATATTGAATCGATTCAAAACTTTTACAGTAAATTAAAAATTGCGCTTTCGCCCACATTTCAACAAAATCGTTCAACAACAAAAACAATTACTGGAATAAATTTAAATTTATACCGTACAGTAACAGTTTATAAGAAACTGCCTTGTAATCTCGGAAATAAGACAGTTGCTTCCACTCAGTAGGCTCGGTTTCGATTCCTAGTAACGTAAAATTTATTTTTCTACATATTCTTGAAAAAATTATTAATTTGATTATTTAGTTGTGTAAATATAAAGCAATAAATAATTTAATTCATTATCTTTCAACTTATGCGAAGAGTATCTGCTTGTGAAAAGTTTGGAGAACTTTTCCCAAAAAAATTGTTTGTCACACGTACCTAAAATGTAGAAGGCTGTAAAATGAATTCGAGGAAACAAACTTAATATATTTATATTTTTTTTTTTATTATTTATTAAGTGAAGCCGCTTCAACATCTAGGCTATTAGCAGCATCTGGTTTGATCTTGGTTACGTGATTACATTTAGGTACAGAGTATAGATGAGTTATATTGATTTGAATAGATCAGTAGCTTTTAGGAATTCGATGACGTTAGTCATGTCCTTTGAAGAGTTTCCTATGGCTTCACTCAAAGATAGGGCAACATTACATTTTAATCTTTCACTTTTGAATTTCCGGCCCTCGATAATTAAGTGTTTCACTGTGATATGAACTTCGCACTCTTCACAAAATGGGGGATTGATTTTTTGAGGAGGTATTCGTGAGTTAACCTAGTGTGACCGATGCGTAATCGGGATATGATTACTTGATTTTGTCGTGTTTGAGGTGAAGAGATCTCCTGGCCTTTTGATTTCTTTTAACTTGGAGGGGATGTTTGTCCAGTTTGAGATCCACGATTCTGTTACCTTAGCTTTGATGGTCGCCTTGATGTCTCGCTGGGTGTATAAATTAAGACTTACATCGGGATCATGGATAGCTTCTTTTGCTTTTTGGTCTGCTAACTCGTTGAGTTTTATACCTACGTGTGATGGTGTGTAGATAAAAGAGATGGTCTTATTTGGAGAACTCAGTGCTTGTATTTTATTTTTTATTGACTGCACTATTGGATCAGGTGGATACATGTATTGAAGGAGTTGTAGTGAACTTAATGAGTTAGAGCAAATGGTAATATTTTCGTTTGGACTGTCTGAAATGATCTCTATAGCTTTTAATAGTGCATATTGTTCTCCCGTGTTTGTGGAGCAGTAATCGGGAAGTTTATATTTCTTTACGTGGTTGTTTTCTATCCCCGTCACTATGGCACAGCCTATTCCATCGTTTGATTTAGAGGCATCGGTGAATACGAACTTGCTGGGCATGTAATTTTCTTTTATTTGTTCGAATTGTTTTCTTAGAATTGCCGGATGAGTTTGTTTTTTTGAGTATTTATTCAGTTCAGTGTTGATGTTCAAAGAGGTGCGGGTCCAGGGAGCTGTTTGAGTGTTAGTAAGTTGTAGGGTTTCCTGTGGAATTTCTATATTCAAATTGGTCAAGTCACGTTTTACTCTTTCGTAAAGCGGAAGTTGTTTATATTCTTTGGTGCTGTATATCGTCTTGAAACGATTTGAGAATGCATAGTTATAGCTTGGATTTTTTGTATTGGCCGAAAGGTTTGCAACATATTATAATGTTAGTTGTTGTCTTCTAATGTCTAGTGGTGGTTCGTTTGCCAAACAGTGCTAACTGTGGACTGGACTGGTTCTATAAGCTCCTAGGACTAGTCTCAAAGCTGTTGATTGAATTACATCAAGTTTTTTCAAGAGATCTTTTGATGCTGTGGAGTATGCTACTGATCCATAATCTATTTTTGATCGGATGAGGGCTCTATAAATTCGTAGTAGCGAGGTGGTGTCTGCTCCCCATTTGTAGCTAGAGAGTACTTTCAACAGGTTCATAGATTTATTGCATGATATTTTAACGTATTCTATATGATTCTTCCATGTTAGTCTCTTATCGAACACTACTCCTAAAAATTTCACTGATTCTACAAATCGGAGATTAGTGTCGTTGATTTTTAAAGTAGGGATTTCGTGTGTGGTACGCTTTGAGAAGTGCATTTGGTTTTCTGAGATGATAGTTTGAACCCAGATTCATTACACCAAGAGAGTAGGGAATTTATAGCCATTTGGATGGTTTTAATGACGCTTCTTAAGTTTTTGCTTTTTACATATATAACAAGGTCATCTGCGAACATACTAGCCTTGACCGGTTTAGGAATGTGTTCGTGTAAACCGTTTACTGCTACTAGAAATAAAGTTGCACTCAACACTGAGCCTTGGGGTGTACCATTTTCCAATGTTCTTGTTTGTGAATAAATTCCGTTCAATTCCACTTTGAACTTCCTGTTTTTAAGGAAGTTGCTTACAAAATTTAATGTGTTTCCTTGTAGTCCCCATTTGTTCAGAGTCTTAACTATGCCAAAACGCCAAGTCATATTGTAGGCTTTCTCGAGGTCGAAAAATACTACTACCATGTGCTGTTTGTTTGCGAAAGCTTCTTGGACTTCACTTTCGAGTATGGTTATGTTGTCTGTTGTGGAACGGTGTTTACGGAAACCACTTTGTTCAGCGAATAGTAAGTTGTTATTTTCTAGATGCCATTTCAATCTAAAATTGATGATTTTCTCTATGAGCTTACACATGGTACAAGTGAGTGATATCGGGCGATACGAAGAAGCAAGGTTTTTTGGTTTGCATGATTTTGGAATAGGTAAAATTGTAGCTTCGGTCCGTGTGTCAGGAAATTCACCTTTGATGTAAATCCTGTTAAATATTTTCGATAGAAATTTTTTGCCACGCTCTGACATATGTGACAGGGAGGAGAATGGGATGTCGTCTGGACCGGGGCTAGTATTAATGCAGCATGCTAAAGCATTTTCTAGTTCCTCCATAGTTATAGGTTCGTTAATGGGGCTTTCTACTTGTTCATCTTTTATGTTGTAATTCGATTCTTCTTTATTTTTATATTGATGGAATACAGGCGTTTAATTTTGATTACTTGAGGTTTGGTAAAATTGGTCTGCTAGGATCTCAACTATATCATGTTCGTCGTGTTATGTGAGAATTGTTTTTTGGAACCTGTTCGGGTATCAGAGATCTTAGTTGATCCGTGTACCCTTAAGGTTCTTTTAAGCTGCCACCGTAGGCGTATATTTCAGCCCACCTAGAAGCTGTTTTTGACTATGAGGCCGTGATCCCTTCCAAGGGACCACCTCGTACAATAACCTATACTTATATCTTTATATCTATTCAAGCGTAAATTCTGAAGATCGTATCTGCTGAGAGGTGATTAGGAAGTACCAGTTAAACTAATTAATCAAATTAAATGATGAGATATATATTGAATAAAAGTTAACAAAATTTGATACATTACACACATCAAACGAATATACAATTACTACAAAATTTAGAAATGGAAATGATACATGAATTTAATCATATCACCTAAGTGATCTCCAATAAGCGGAATTTATATAGAACACTCAAAATAGCCTAAATGGTCGAAAAAAAAACATAAATTAACAAAATAAACATTGGCGGGCGGAGCATGGTCTGAAGGTTCAATAACCACATTATCTTATATCGTCGATTCAGAGGTTGAAGTCAAAATAACAGTTGTTCTTTGGCAATCAAAATGCACTTACCCTGTTGGTTTAATAACACAATTTTCTCTCGAACCCCTTGTAGGAAATAACGCACAAATGTTTTAAACACTCGATTTCTACATCGGATTAAATTATGGATGATATGGAATTGTCACCAAAATTATCTTTAATGGGACAAACACTTTACGCGAGACGCGGAAGACACGCACAAGTCCAGCGCTGCTTCAGCCCCAGGGAACATCCCTTGTTGCACAAAATTCTACGTTTAATTTGCTATACAACTGAGTTCTAACTATGAGCCAATTCAATGCTCCAAACTACCGCTACGCAAGCTACCTACAGCTCCGGGTTCCTTTCTTTTACAATACTACAAGCAAAATTGAACGTAGGTTGAATTCAAATACTTTCTATGTTTACTCATATGAACACAAATTGATAAATTAATTTTAAACTCTATGAATTTCTGGAATTTAGTTTGCTCAAATCTTGACAAACAGGATATTAATTGATCTCAAAAAAATATGATCTTTGGAACAAAAATTAACCTGGATTAAAATTATACATGACTTGACTTGAAAATTACTTCATCACTTTATAGAGACATGGTCTCAACAACAATAAAATGAAATCAAGAATATCTCAATTATTTCTAGTATAAAACCTAAATAAAATATATGACTTGAATTAATGCAACAATGGAGCAACCCTGTGGACACATAGCAAGCTGGACTTACCCAGATACCTAGGTGTATGAGAACTATCAGTAGGTGGTTGAGAACTGTCTTTTTCCCTCAAAGTAATTAGTTTTTATGAACTCATTGAAGGGGGGCCATCTCACGCTCAATGCTTATTGTTTTTAAAACCCTTCAGATCATATCCGCCTACCTAGATACGCGCAGGCATCTCTACCGGAGCGCGCTTCAGCAGCTCCGCTCATGTAAACTTTATAATTTGCATTGCACAGCGATTAACGCTGTTCCCTAAAAACAACCAATAAATAATAAACCCTATATAACTACATACCATATATACAGCGTGATCAGTTAAGGGCGGCTCTCGGCCATATCTCAGAAACTACTGGGAATAGAAATGTGGAAAAAGAATGTATGATTAAAGTGACCATGAGAAAATCCTGGAAATGATTTTTAAGTTCTGAATTTTGCCGCAAGGGGGCGCAATTGAAAATTAAATATTAAAATTCCAAATTTCTCCGGAAATTCTGAAATTAAGGTATATCTTTATTAACATCATTAGAAAGGTTAGACAATTTTATATCATTTTGATCCAAAGTTCATTGGCGTACCGACCTTGATAAGAGTGGGGGAAGCTATTGAAAGTATAATAAATCAAATCGATGTAGTTTCTAAACTGCTCATTCGATTTTAGTAAACTTAAGTTTATATGGGAGAAGAAAGTACGTACTTTCAACTGAAGTATCTATTGTATCTATTGGTACACGATAGTTACTAATAAAGTTGCTAGAGGGCGTAGTCTGTAATAATAACACTTTATTTGATTTTATCCCAAAAACTTGAATCGTACGGTATAATTATGACATGATAATCGGAAATAAGATTAAATTTGCAAACAAAAAGTGGAAACCGCACATCGATATCTTCTTTAGTTTCAAAGTTATAGTGAAAATGTACGTTCGTGACATATGAACCTATTACCTCTAATTTAATTTTATCAGAAGGATTATGGGGAAATTGTTTCCGCTATTTCATTTTCCAAACGATATAGGCAAATATCTACACTATTAACACACTAGTGGATTCTTCGTTGCGTTGGTAGCGTTTTGTGAATTTGGAGTCATGTTAGCCATATTTCATTATTTGACAGGAAGCCATGAAATAAATCAAAAGAACTTGTCAAGTAAGCTCTTGTGTTTGTTCAGATAAGTCACAGAAGGTGCCACATCGATCCACAGAATTTGTGATAAGATTTGTTCATTTCGGGCAGCCATATTTTTACATCTTTACAAAAATGTTATCCGTTGTCGAAATCTTCAGTATTTAGGGGGCTTGATGAAGTTCAATATGGTAGGGATGCACTCGAAATTGGTCTGATACTCAGGCAGGAAGCTCATTATGTACAATTAAATGTAAAATTTATGAATTCAGTTTTTAAAAAAGAATAAACTTTACAATGATGAATTACTGCTAACTTTATTCGAGCAAAGCTACTACAGAACTAACTTAACAATATACATATAACGTGCAATGACTGGCGTGGGATTGCACACGCCGCGGTTTCGTATTCCACGGTGTCATCGGACTTCACCATATAATTCCTCCCCTCGAAGATCGGAAAAACGGGGTTCCTGTGGAGGAGTTTTTTCGAGAGTCGGTGTCGACTTTGACTTCCATAAATTTGTAAAGTATTTTTCAATTGATCTTCTGAAGCAGAATAGTATTAGGCATGTTATAACGATTACGATGATTAATGAGGTGTTGGTCCATTCCAAATATATTGATTTTGGTGTAATGATTTCATGAAGTTTCAGATTTTCAGCAGCTTTCATTAAATTCTGGATTTCATTCAGTTTGGTTGTTTTCAGTTGCAGGGGTTCGCTATTTAATTCCTTCTGTGAGTTGAATTCAATTTTGGGTGTTTCAAATAGGAAATCGTTATTGAAGGTTTTAAACTCTGTATATGTTACATCGTTTATTTCAACTTCGCAGTGGTGTAGGTGAATCACACTGGCATCTTTGAGAAGATGTATTCCTTCTTGCGGGCAATAGCTTTTAATTTGTATTTCAGTTTTCGGGGTTACCAGGACAGTATCTGATGTTATTTGTTCTACTAGATCCATTGATATGTTGACTCGTAGGTGACTGCATTCATTCTTAAGTCCTCTAAGAAGATCGGGTATACAGGATTCTTCTTTCGATAGGATAATTTGACGACAGTAGTACGTATCTTCTAATTCGGGACAATCCTCTTCGGTGATCCAATAATCTAAGTCGTTGAGCAATAGGTAGGGGTGTTGGATTATCAAAATCTTATTTTGGATTGGGATAGGATACAGATGTAGATAATTATATGAAGATTTTACGATGGGTATGTGAATTTTAAAGATGATCATTTCGCTATCAATGAGAACTTGTGCAGACATTATTTGATAATAGTTATGAATATTGACTAACTGAGGTATATTATCTCCTGGATATAACTCTTCTGTTTGTTCTAATATCGAGAATAATTGTTTTGGGGGTAAAATGGAACTATGCAATACATTAAGATGTGCGAACGCTAGAGCTATTTTAATTTGTTCTATTAATTGACCAATTTCGTTTAATTGTGCTGAGAAGTTATCTAATATTATTGAAATTTCCAGCACATCTGCGATACTTTGCGTTCTGTCAGAGGTGTTATTCAATATGGTGTTTATCTCTTTATATATGTTGTTTTGGTTGTAACTTAATGTTTTGATAGCATCGTTGTACTCTCGGGTTATATTTTTTAATAGAGTTTGCTGCGTTTGCAAGTCTGAATGTAGATTGTTTTCATTGTCATTTAAGCTATTAAGATAAGTGTTAATGTACTGGCGATCATCGTCATCCATAGTACCAAAGGCCCAATTCTGAACTTTGCCTACGAAATTCATAATTCCACGTCTTTTACGACTAGGTATTAGATAATGTAGACTTTCGGCATATTTGTGTATTTGTTCAATGATACGTTTTCGTTTATTGTCAAGCACATTTGCAAGGTATTGATTAGGGGACCTCATACGGTTTTCGGCTGATAGAATTTGTTCGTATGCTTCATCGACAAGCGTTTTTAAATGATCTACTTTTATATGGTAAAGGAATGTATTGTTATGATTTCATTTCATAGACAATAAAAATTTAAAAATAATAACTTACCGAACTATGAAAATCAGAAAAGATCAAATAAAAAATATTTTATGGAATTAAAAACAATAATAAAAGCTAAATAATAGTTAGGATATTAATATTAACAATGTAAAACATAATAAACAACGATGTAATAGTATAAGATGTGATAAACAAGAACTTCAGTGAAAGTGAAGAAACGTTCAGTTTGCCGAAATCATAAATCATAAGTAAAGTGATTACAAAACTATCATGAGATAGTACAAAACATTAAATAATGTTATAGATGTAAGTTAGGATTAGTAAATTTGAGTTATGTAATGTTAAAAGAATGTTATTGATATAATATGATATGTATTAGATTTAAGAATAAGTAACTGTCAAGAAAACCATAAATATGGGAATAATCATATTAATAATAACCCAATCATAGGTTATATTATACCAAAGTGTGGGGAAAAATGTAGGCAATATTAATTTAAAAAGAAGGAATCGCTAACAATTAAAATAAGTTGAAAATCTCAAATAATTCAAAAAGTAAAGTATACTAAATTCTGATTGGTCAATAGGAATTTCTAATGTCAATCTGGTAACAATGAAGACTTGTGTCAGTTTTACAACAATTAACTTGGCATCCTTGATTTGAAAAGCAATCATCTCATAGGTTGATTATGACATAAAGTAGCGTCGGTTTTGGAGGCCTATAAAAACGAATCTGAAAGTAAAGAAGTTCAGTTTGCCATTACATCTGTAGACTGAAAGTACTACTGCAACTCACCAAAATTTTATAACCTATAATAACCTCCAATTGAACGAAAGTGTTCCAAACTTCGATAGGTTCAAAGAAACCAAAGTTAATAAGTTTTATATAAAGTCAACGATTATCCAAGTATCTGAATCCAGTAAAAAGGCTGTAATAACCTCCAATTAAGAAGAAATTTCCAACGATTGCCATTCATCAATAATTTAAATAAAGCATCGAAAAGTTTCATGTTTTATCTAAAAGGATAAAACAAAGTATTATCAACAGTTCCTGAATCTCAAGAAGAAGTAATCCAAATTAGTTACCTGTGATTATTGTGAAAAAGCATAGTATTGTGTAAAAGTGAATCATCAACGAAATTATAAAAGAATTAAATTGAAAATTGCCAACATAGTTAAACACACTTTTGGATATAAACTAAAAGTAAGTTTGTTTATTATATTTCCATTGTAGTATTATTTGTAAATCTGAAAGAAAGATTGTCGTTTGTAATTTTGTAAACAACTATTAATATTGAATAGTTTTGAGGTTAAATCTAGTTCTATGCTTAGAACATAAAATAAAATTGTAAATTAGAAACCCGAGATAAATAGAGTCATAGAGATTTAAATATAGAAACTTTTCAACATTCAAAGAATATTGTGTTTAATTCCATAAAATAATAATAATAAAAAAGAGAAAGTTCATTATTATTCAAAATAAACAAAATAAAAAGCTAGCCGGAAGCATTAATAATTAATAATAATCAATAAATAAAAATAAAATCAGTAAGAGTTTAGTAATAATTGTCGCTCAAACGTGAGGCCATTTGAAAAAAGAAATAGAACCGCGTATCAAAATAATTTAAAGAACTAGATTAATTAATAAGAAAGTAAAAATGGAAGGAGATAGACAGAGGACTCCAGAATTGATAGGATTTGATCAAGAGGGTGAAATGATTAGTGCAGAAAGACCACCAATAATAGATAGTCAATCACAAATAATGAGATTGCTTGAAAGTTTAAATTTAAAAGCTAATGAAACGAAGGAAACAAATGCTAAAATTGAACAAGGTATGAGTGAAATAAGAGATGAACTTAAGAGAGTGAATGATAAATTTGATAAAAGAACTGAGGAAATTATGAGAATAGTTGAAACTGAAAAAAAGGAAATAAGACAACATGTTGAAGAAAGTATAGATAATAAATTAGAAGAATATAATAGCTTTGTAAATAGAAAGTTTAATAATGTAGAGAAAGAAATAGATATTATGGAAAATAGAATGAATGATATGGGGAAGAATATTGAAGAGAATGTAAATGTGAATGTACAAAGTATGAAAGAAAATCAGGAAAAAATGATAAATGAACAAGATGAAAGAATAAAAAGAATTGAGAATAGATCCGAAGAGAGAATGAATATAGAATACAGAAATGTAGGTCATGAGAATACAATAAAATTTAATGGAAACATAAAATTATTACATCCATGCATTTTTGTTAAAGATTTGAAAAATGAAATACAGTATGAAAGGAATATAGAGAGAATGAAAAAATTAATAAGAGAACGATTGGTTGATGAACCATTGTTGTGGTTCAATTGCAAAGAAAGGGAATTAAATAGTTTAGATGAGTTTATAGATGAGTTTTTAAATAATTTTTGGGGTGAAAATGAGCAGTCGAAATGTCGAGAAAGGTTATATTTTAGGAAGTATATAGAAGGGACTAGAAAAAGCATGAGTGCTTATGCACTTAGCCTATATAATGAAGCACAATATTTAGAACCTAAAATGAGAGAGGAAGAGATAGTTTTATACATTTCAAGACAGTATCGAAGTCAAATATCTGAGGCAATAGCCATTGCAAATATTAAAAACATGAATCAACTACTATCATACTTAAATAGAATTGATAATAAGAATAACATAGGAACTAGGCAACAAAATGGACATAATGATAACAGGAACAATTACAGGGGAAATCAAAATTATAATAATAGATTCCAAAATAATAATTATCAAAACAATTTTAGAAATAGGGATAATAGAAACCAAAATTATTATAATAGGGAAAATAGATATAATGGAAATAATGCTAATCAAAATAGAAATAGATATAGGGATTATAGAAGTCAAAATAATAATAATAATAGAAATAATAGTAGAAATGAAAATAATCAAAGGGAAGTAAACTGTAGTAGGATAGAAAGTAATATGGAAAGGGAAGACTCTTCAAGTCAAAATAATCAACAAAATCAGGATTTTTAAGAAAGCACGAATACCACGTTAATGTATTATATGAACATCAGAGGGAATACATTGACTACGAACAGCAAAGGGAAGAAAATGAAAGTATAGGATTAATTAAATTAAAAGGTTTTTTAAAAGGGAAAGAAGTAGAAATTATGTGTGATACAGGATCAGAACTATCTTTAATAAGGGAAGAGCTATTGTCTGAAATAAAATTAACAAATCAATTGAAAATACCAAAAGTAGAATTAGTAAATATTAGTGGAAAGAAAATTACTGAAGTATCAAAAATGATTACTGAGCATATTATAATAGGGAAGTCAAGTCTAGAGATGCAATTATTTGTAGTGCCGAATATGAAATTGGATATTGTTATGGGAACTGATGAATTAGAAAAGCATGGAATTATTATAGATTACGAGGAAAAGGAAATAAAGTTGTTAGATGAAATTATAAAGATAGGGAAAGGGGAAAATGAAAATATTGACAGACCAAATGAAGGTTGCAATATAATAAATGCGGTCGAAAGAAAAGACTCAAGCAGAAATTTAAATGAAATAATCTCGCAGATGAAGATATCCGAGAAATATAGGGGAATAATATCAGGAATAATTTCACAACATAAAGGTTTAATAATTGATGAAACTCGTATAGCTAGTAATTATATTCATAAATTCCAAGTCAAAGAAATTGAAAATTTTAAATCCAAGAACTATCCAATCCCATACAAGTACATAGAAGATGTTAGGAAAAAAATCGGTGAAATGCTAGAACAAGACATAATAGAAAGAAGTAAAACAAAATATATAAACCCTATTGTTATAGCAAAAAAGTCAAATGGTGATATTAGGTTATGTTTAGATGCTCGAACATTGAATAGATTGTCAGTACCACAATATGAAGCTCCTAAAAATATAGAGTCAATTTTTGGTAGAATAATAAAGGCACAAATTTTTAGTAAAGTTGATTTAAGACATAGTTTCTGGTTGATTCCTTTACATGAAAGTTGTAGAGATTACACTGGTTTTATGATAGATGGAGAAGTGTATCGTTTTAAAGTTACGCCTTTTGGTATTCAAAGTGCATGCAGTGCGTTAGTTAGAAGTATGAATCAAATATTAAATAAATTTGAAATTTTTGTAGTTCATTATATCGATGACATATTAATATTTTCTAGAACAGTAGAAGAACATAAAGATCACATAAAATTAGTTTTGAACGAATTAGATATAGCAGGTTTAAAAATAAATATTGAGAAATGTGAATTCTATAAAACAGAAATTAAATTTTTGGGTTATAAATTAACGAGGGAAGGTTTAGAAATGGATGAAGATAGATTAGATGTAATTAAAAATTTCAAAAGACCTACCAATCTTAAAACTTTGAGGGGATTCTTAGGTCTAATAAATTATTTCAAGAGGCTCATTCCTGATTTAAGTCAGAAGGAGATTCCATTAGTAGAATTACTTAAGAAAGGGGTAAAAAGGAAATGGGATAATGAAAGACACGAAGCTTTCCAAAATTTAAAAGATATTTTCATTAAAAAATTAAAAGTCTATCATGCACAATATGATAAACCTTTCATATTAAGAACAGATGCTTCTAAACAAAGATTCAGTGGTGTTTTATTACAAAAACAAAATAATGAAGAAGTGCCTATAAGTTTTGTGTCAAGAATGACAAAAGTTCATGAAAAAAATTACAGCGTTACTGAATTAGAATTAGCAAGTATAGTTTTTTGTGTAAAGAAATTAAGATTTTATTTGTTAGGGAATAAAGTAAGGGTAGAAACTGATCATAGTGCATTAACAAGTATATTTAAAAACAAGTTTGTAAACAGTAGGATTCAAAGATGGATTTTGTTATTGCAGGAATATGATTTTGAAATAAAACATATTCCAGGAAAATTAAATATAATAGCTGATACTTTAACAAGAGAAGAGGGGAATTTAAAAATTGATAAAAGGAAATACAAAGTAGGAGTAAATATTTTATTAGAAGTAAGGGGTTTATTTTCATTAGAGAGCATTAAAAACAATCAAAGTACTTTATCAGAGAAGGATAAAAAGAAATGTAAAATCAAAGAGGGAGTTTATTTACAAGATATAGGTAGGAAAGAATTATACAGAATAAATCAAGACCTAACTTTAAAAATTTTAAATCATTTACATAGTGAATTCAATCACATAGGAGCAAGGAAAATGTGGCTCATATTCAGAGAAAATTATATAGGTAAAGGAGATTACCAAATTGCAAAAGAAATCACAAAGAAATGTGACATATGTCAAAGAGCAAAGCCTAAAAATATAATTAACCACAATTTAGCAAAGAGTATTATAGTAAAGGAATGTTTAGAAATAGTAGCAATAGATTTTTTAAGTGAGTTAATAGTAACAGAAAAAGGAAATAGACATATTTTGGTTGTAGTAGATTTATTTTCTAAATATATAAAATTATATGCTTGCAAAACGACAAAAAGTAGAGAAGTAATGCATAAGTTAGAAAACTATTTTGAAGAAATTGGTAGGCCAAGAAAGTTAATTACAGATAACGCAACATATTTCAAAAACATACGTTTCAAGTATTTTTGCAAAAGGAATTTAATTTTTCATCAATTAACAAGCATCAGACATCCTCAATCCAATCCATCAGAGCGATATATACAGGAAGTAATAAAATATCTGAGAATATCTTGTGAGGATAAACATCGTCAATGGGATGAATCAATATCCAGAGTAGAAAAATGTTTAAATCATTGTCCAAATACTACAACAGAGAAAACACCTGTATTAATAATGAAAGGCGAAGAACCAGATAGAAAATGGTTAGATGAAAATTCAGTAGAGCGAAATGAAATTTTGAAAGATATCAGTAATAGGTTAGAAAGAAATGCAAGAAAATATATGAATAGGCAAATGAGAAAAAGAGGAAGGTTAATTAAATTTGAAATAGGTGAATTAGTAATAGTGAGAGCAATGAGAGTAACTAATAATAAAAAGAATATATGTGGAAAATTATGTTTTGCTTTTGAAGGTCCGTATGTAGTCATGAATGAAAATGCTGAAAATAGTTATGAATTAATGAATCCTGAAAACGGAAAGATAAGGGGAATATTTAATATTGATCAAATATACAAGTATAATTATTAATAAATTTAGTTCATGAAAATAAAATCAAAAGATAAATAAATTTTAAATATTAATGTGATTAATATGTTAAAATTGATTTAGGGGAATTTGTTATGATTTCATTTCATAGACAATAAAAATTTAAAAATAATAACTTACCGAACTATGAAAATCAGAAAAGATCAAATAAAAAATATTTTATGGAATTAAAAACAATAATAAAAGCTAAATAATAGTTAGGATATTAATATTAACAATGTAAAACATAATAAACAACGATGTAATAGTATAAGATGTGATAAACAAGAACTTCAGTGAAAGTGAAGAAACGTTCAGTTTGCCGAAATCATAAATCATAAGTAAAGTGATTAAAAAACTATCATGAGATAGTACAAAACATTAAATAATGTTATAGATGTAAGTTAGGATTAGTAAATTTGAGTTATGTAATGTTAAAATAATGTTATTGATATAATATGATATGTATTAGATTTAAGAATAAGTAACTGTCAAGAAAACCATAAATATGGGAATAATCATATTAATAATAACCCAATCATAGGTTATATTATACCAAAGTGTGGGGAAAAATGTAGGCAATATTAATTTAAAAAGAAGGAATCGCTAACAATTAAAATAAGTTGAAAATCTCAAATAATTCAAAAAGTAAAGTATACTAAATTCTGATTGGTCAATAGGAATTTCTAATGTCAATCTGGTAACAATGAAGACTTGTGTCAGTTTTACAACAATTAACTTGGCATCCTTGATTTGAAAAGCAATCATCTCATAGGTTGATTATGACATAAAGTAGCGTCGGTTTTGGAGGCCTATAAAAACGAATCTGAAAGTAAAGAAGTTCAGTTTGCCATTACATCTGTAGACTGAAAGTACTACTGCAACTCACCAAAATTTTATAACCTATAATAACCTCCAATTGAACGAAAGTGTTCCAAACTTCGATAGGTTCAAAGAAACCAAAGTTAATAAGTTTTATATAAAGTCAACGATTATCCAAGTATCTGAATCCAGTAAAAAGGCTGTAATAACCTCCAATTAAGAAGAAATTTCCAACGATTGCCATTCATCAATAATTTAAATAAAGCATCGAAAAGTTTCATGTTTTATCTAAAAGGATAAAACAAAGTATTATCAACAGTTCCTGAATCTCAAGAAGAAGTAATCCAAATTAGTTACCTGTGATTATTGTGAAAAAGCATAGTATTGTGTAAAAGTGAATCATCAACGAAATTATAAAAGAATTAAATTGAAAATTGCCAACATAGTTAAACACACTTTTGGATATAAACTAAAAGTAAGTTTGTTTATTATATTTCCATTGTAGTATTATTTGTAAATCTGAAAGAAAGATTGTCGTTTGTAATTTTGTAAACAACTATTAATATTGAATAGTTTTGAGGTTAAAGCTAGTTCTATGCTTAGAACATAAAATAAAATTGTAAATTAGAAACCCGAGATAAATAGAGTCATAGAGATTTAAATATAGAAACTTTTCAACATTCAAAGAATATTGTGTTTAATTCCATAAAATAATAATAATAAAAAAGAGAAAGTTCATTATTATTCAAAATAAACAAAATAAAAAGCTAGCCGGAAGCATTAATAATAATTCATAATCAATAAATTAAAAGAAACTAAAAAAGAAGTTTTTTAGTAATAGTATGTTTACTTATTACGACTCGTGCCCGGCCTCGTTGCACAGGAAGAATCGGTTTCCGTAGCGTCTCTATTTGTACGTTCTGCGATCGTATTATGTTGGTCAGCGTTAAGAGAGCTATTATGTGTATTATCATTTCCATGATCCTGTAACAAACGTTGTGGCTTAATAATTGATTTGTGATAAACTTTTTTTGATGATATGAATTTTTCATTACCTAAATCTTCGGGATTGGTAGCTCGGGTATAGCGATTCTGACTTTTTGGTATACGACCTGGTGTTTTTACATAGATAGGTCTATTTAATTTCAATACGGGTGGTTTCTTTCTTTTCTCGTTCTTTTTTGTTAAAGATTTTGTTTGACTTAGGGTTATTCGGTCTTTAATAATTGGTTCTAACGTTTTGAGTATATCTGCGTGTTCTTTTACATACGTTTCAAATGTTTCTTTAGTATTTAAGAAATCGAAAGGTGTTTTTTCTTGAGGATTAGCTTTAATTATTTGAAAAGGTGTAAATCCAGTGCTAGAATGGATTGAATTATTATAAGCTAAGATAGCGTTTGGTACATGCTGAGCTATATTAGATTTATTATTTGTATTTTTGAGAACTCTTATTGATTCTATTAATGTAGAGTGGAAGCGTTCAACTGGGCTATTACTATCAGGATGTAAATTTGTTATGAAATGTAATTCTATACTATACAATTTGGCGAGTCCTTCAATGACTGCGTTTTTGAATTCTACACCATTATCGCAAGTGATTTTTCTTGGAATTCCGTGATGACTAAATGAATTAATTAGAGCGTTTAGTATTTCTATCGCGTTGCATGTATTAATCGGAATAGCTTGTCCAAATTTTGAGAAACTATCTATTACTGTCAAATAAGAGGTATTATCAATTTTGAAGGTATCTATATAAATATGTTCAAAAGGAGCATTCCCAATAGGTGTTGGTTTATAAATGATTGCATGTGGATGTCTTTCATATTTAGTTACTTGACATATTTCGCAAGTATTGATATATTCTTGTACATCTTGGTCTAATTTGGGCCAATAGTATAATCTCTTAAGTGCTTGTGTAGTTTCTTGAATGCCACGGTGACATGTCTTTGTTTCGTGCTGATATTTGATTTTCTGAGTTTGGTCTACCTTTTCTGTGATGTTCGTGAGTATGTTATTGCTAATGATTATTTTCAGCGATTTATTGAAATTGTTTTGTAATATTCTAATGAACTTCAGCTTCTCGTTTTCATTGTTGAAATACATACAGTGTAAGGTGTCGGGTTTAATTCTTTCGCGTATAACGTTTCGAATGTATTCTTCACTGGTGTCTTTTGTTATGATAAGGATAAGTCTAGTATGATCGAATATTTTATCAACTACAATTTTTTCGCGATCTTTTACGAGAATAACAACTTGATTTTTGTATGTGTTAATAGCTTTGTCGGTATATTTTACCTCTAAAATTGGATTTTCATGACTAGTATGTACAGTTTCTGTATCGTCATTATTATGATCGTTATTATTAGGGATTTCTTGGTCGATAATTCGTTCAATGTCTTCGTCAGTAATATTGACTATCATTGAAGCATTGTCGTTTTCCATCGCATTTATTTCTACTCGTGATAGTGCGTCTGCATTTGTGTTTAATTTTCCTTTTTTATATTTTATAGTGTAGTCGTATTCTTCTAATTTTAATCTCCACCGGACAAGTTTCGAACTGGGTTCTTTAAGTGAAAATAGCCATTGTAACGGCTTATGATCTGACACTATGTCGAATTTTACTCCGTATAGGTAGGGCCTAAAATATTTTACCGCCCAGACTATACTCAACAGCTCTTTCTGAATAGTGCTGTAATTAATTTCTGCCGGGTTAAGTGTACGACTTGCATAAGCTATTGGTAGGTCGCTACCTATAGTACCTTGTGAAAGTACAGCACCTACGGCAAAATTTGAAGCGTCTGTGGTCAAAATAAATGGCTTCGTAAAGTCAGGATGTTGTAATATGGGTCCGTTAGAAATAATATCTTTGCAAGTTTGGAAAGCTTTTACAAAGTCTGGTGTGTGTTCTACTTTCATATTTTTCTTAAGACAGTTTGTCATTGGTTTAGTCAATTTCGCGAAGTTATTGATAAATTTCCGATAATAGCCCACTAAACCTAAAAATGATTTAATTTCTTTTTGAGATTTCGGAATTGGAAATTTGGAAATTGCTTCTATTTTCTTTGGATTTGGCGAAATTCCATCAGGCGTAATTACGTGTCCTAGGAACTCTACACGTTTCTGTAGAAACTCAGATTTATCTAATTGAATTTTGAATCCGGCTGATCTTAATCTTTCAAATACTTGTTTAAGATTACTTAAATGTTCTTGAAGAGAGGTGGAAAATATTATTATATCGTCCATATAAACAAGACAAATTTTATTTTGAACGTCTTTCAGGACCTCGTCCATTACTCTTTGAAAGGTCGCGGGGGAATTTTTCAATCCCATGGGCATGCGTACGAATTCATAATGTCCATTTTCGACATTGAAAGCCGTTTTCTGTATAGAAGATGGGTGCATCTCTATCTGATGGAAACCGGAAGCTAGATCTAGAGTAGTGAAATATTGACATCTCCCAAGCTTATCGAGGATATCAGAAATATTTGGTAGAGGATAGCGGTCCTCTATAGTTTTGTCATTGACTCGACGATAGTCAACTACAATTCTCCATTTTTTCTTGCCACTCGCATCGGATTTCTTCGGAACAATCCATATAGGAGAGCTCCATGGTGACTGTGATGGTCTGATGATACCATCATCTAACATTTTTGTAATTTGTCGGTTTACTTCTTCTTTATGAATATAAGGGTAGCGATAAGTTTTAGTATGAACAGGAATTTCGTCAGTAGTTTTAATTTCATGTTTAACTGTCTTTGTAAAGGTAAGTTTTTTGTCGTTGTCATGTAATATTTCTCGATATTGTTTCAGCAAATTTATTAATGCATACTTTTCTTCGCTATTTAAATGTGAAGTGCGGATTTGTTTTAGATCTACATGTTGGTCTGTTCTGATATTATCATAAAATTGTTCAATATTGAAACATTCATATGTTTCTTCGGAATATGGAGTTACGTGATTATTTAAAGCTTTGTAGCTAAAATGTAAAAGTTGTGTTTTATCGTGTGGATTAGTGAATTCTAAGGATGCATAATTATCTTTTACTTTTATAACACAAGGTTCACATGTGATGGAACTAAAGTCACAAGCGGGCAATAAATATTCACCGTCGTTGAGATTAGTTCGTATATTTTTCATGATAGTAGATTTGGCAGGTAGTTCAAGTTTCTGAAATTCAAAATCTTGCCTGTATTTGAAGGGTATCGTTAAGTTATTATTATAAAGACATTGCTTTTTCAAATCAATATTCAAATTTAGTTTTTGTAAATCTCTGATTCCAATTATACCATCAAAATAATCGTGAAAGGGAAAAAGTACAAATTCTAAAGTATCAGTACTATTAAATTCTTCAAATGCCGGTATTTTGCATTTTGTAAGTGCTAATTTCGTCCCTGTACATGTTGATATAGGTGTATTACTTGAATATATATTAAACGGAAAGTGATTTTCAGCTACGTAAGGTCTAAGCATTGAAATGTAACATCCTGTATCTATAAGTAATTTTATCTTAGGTTTAGCTATTTCTATGTAGGGCAATGAATTAGCTTGCAATGCATTTACTTCTATTCGTTGGGGTATGATTGAAGATCGTCGTCTAAAAAAATGAACATTATCATATACAGTTTCAGGTTCTGCATATTCCTGTGAATTGTTAGTTGAATTATGACTGTAATAAGAATCTTCGTTTCTGGGATTTGTACTTGAATAACTCATGGGTTCATATTCATTGTACACATCAGCGTTGGGATCTACGTTATCGTAATTATCAGATTCAGCTGTTTGTTCAACATTATGCAATTCTTCGAATGTGTAATTAGGATATTGACTTCGATATTGCGGTCTAAAAGTGGATTGATGTTGTTGAGGAAATTTGTTACTTTGATATGACATTGTATTTTTTGTTACCGTTGACATGGGTTCAGGTTTGGGATAATTTGGAACATTATTTCTATTTGGTCTGAACACATTCGTAGGTTTCCCAAATACTTGAGAATTAGTTGGTAGTTTACGTTGTGGTGTTGGAATTGATTGAATATTTATCGGTTGACTGGGAAATGCGATCTTATTCTGATTTTGAAAATTTGGATAAAAGTTATTAGTATTCGGTCTTATGAAAGCTTGAATTGGTTGATTTTGTCTGAAATTGAGAAATTGATTTTGCCTCTGCATTTTTATATTGTTTAATGGTCTATGAGAATTACGGATATTATTGAGTGTGATTTGTTCAGATTCAAATTTTTCAGCTAACGAAATAGAATGTTCTATATCGCGTGGTTTATGTTCATTGATTAATTGTCGAAATTCTGTTGGAGACACTGCTTTCAGTACATTGAGTGCATTCTTTTCATTCAAAGAAATCAGAGCTTGTTTCATTTCAGCTGTGAGTTCTGAATTACCTTGTACATTAACATTTATTTTATTCTTCATAGTTTTTAGTCTAATGGTAAAATTAATTAAATTCTCACCACGATCAGGGTGCATACGCATCAATTCTTGAGTTGAAACACTCATGTCAGTTGTATCTTTGAATTTGTTTCTTAAGGCTGTTCTTATTTCCGGCCATGTATTCAAATCAGGTTGACAAAATATAAATTGTTGGGCTTCGCCCGTGAATCCAGACACGATTGTATTAAATATGGAACTGTTCAAAGCATTGTTATTTGTACAACCATAATTGTTATACACTGAATCTACTAGTTTGATATACATTTCTAAAAAATCACTATTTCCATCGAAAAATGGAATAGTGTCTGCCATTTTTCCAGCAGCGTAATCCATGTTAATTATTTCGGTATTAGAACAATTAGAATTGCAAGTTAAATCTAATTTGGAGGGTTTTAAAATTATTTTACCTCGAACGGTATTTTCTGTTTCAATATCTGACAAGTCTGTAAGATCAGAGTTACTTGAATAGTTACTCATCAAACAAAACTTCGGATTGAATGAAAGGAAGGGTGATTAACAAATGTAAAGGAGGTTTGCTCAACACTTACGTTTCGTAGTTTTCGGAGAAACCAACCTCTGGGACTTCAGGACGAGAACGTTTTGTTCTGGTTCTTTCGATAGCGTCTAAATAGCTGGAGCTAACGTATCTTCTGCGATGTTTTGTTTTTCGAAAGGGATACGGACACTATCCTACCGACTGCGCCAATTAAATGTAAAATTTATGAATTCAGTTTTTAAAAAAGAATAAACTTTACAATGATGAATTACTGCTAACTTTATTCGAGCAAAGCTACTACAGAACTAACTTAACAATATACATATAACGTGCAATGACTGGCGTGGGATTGCACACGCCGCGGTTTCGTATTCCACGGTGTCATCGGACTTCACCATATAATTGTACATAAGCTTAGACATTTAAAACATTTTCCTCAACTCTTACCCTTCGATTTCTTTGCAATGTTGGAAGTGGTTGACCGCAACTATGCTGCTGCAGACGTCGAGCTAGACGCAGGAAAACTCTTTTGGGATAATGTCTCCTTTTAGGATACTGTATTGCCGGGATGCTAATGTTGCATTTTCGAAACACTGAAAAAACTGCCAACATATTGTAAGCTTCTCCATTTGTGAAAGGCATTTTAAAATAGTTAGGTATAATAAATCATGATAAACAATATTAGATTTTGCTTATCTGAATTTATCTGTAAACAGAACAAACCCAAGAGCTTACTTGACAAGTTCTTTAGATTTAATTAATGACCTCCTGTGCAATAATGACTCCAATTTCACAATTGACTTACTAACTCAATGAAGAATCCACTCGAGAGTTGAAATTGTGGATATTTGCCTATATCATATGGAAAATGCAATAGCGAAAACAATTTCCCCATAATTTTCCTGATAAAATTAGATGAGAGGTAACAGGTTCCTGTGTCACGAACGTACATTTTTTACTATAACTTTGAAACGAAAAAAGATATCGATGTGTGATTTTCAGGTTTTTGTTGCAAATTTAATCTCATTTTCGATTAGCATGTCATAGTTATACCGTATGATTTGAGTTTTTGAGATAAAATCAAAAAAACTGTTCTCATTACAAATTACGCCCTCTAGCAATTTTATTAGGAACTATCGTGTACCAATAGATACGTCAGTTGAAAGTACGTACTTTCTTCTCCCATATAAACTTAATTTTACTAAAATCGAATGAGTAGTTTAGAAACTACATCGATTTGATTGATTATACTTTCAATAGCTTCCCCCACTCTTATCAAGGTCGGTACGCCAATGAACTTCAGATCAAAATGATATAAAATTGTCTAACCTTTCTAATGATGTTACTAAAGATATACCTTAATTTGAGAATTTCCGGAAAAATTTGGAATTTTAATATTTAATTTTCAATTGCGCCTCCTTGCGGCAGAATTCAGAACTTAAAAATCATTTCCAGGATTTTCTCACGGTCACTTTATTCATACAATTTTTTTCCACATATTTCTATTCCCAGTAGTTTCTGAGATATGGCCGAGAGCCGCCCTTAACTGATCACGCTGTATATATAACCTCGCAATACATACAATAGATACAATTAACAAACTTAGTCATCACTTGAGCGCTATGATTGAGTCCAAAACAGTTCTGCTACCTACGCCACTGATCGAACGGAGAGCGAATCACTAACCCGCACTTACACTAGGTGTTCGAATTCAGGATGTCGCTGGATACGGGGGTTCGTTGCTTCCAACCAAACGGTCAAATGTGTATGACTCGTCGGCAGTAGTCAAGTGTAACTAGCATTCTCGGTCATTTTGCATACGAGGGGAGGCATGAGGTTCTCCATCGGTATACGCGACGGCTTCAACCATATGGGCGGCAGGTAGTCGACTGGAGCTGGTTCAGGGGTATTCCATCGCAAGCGGCCAAATAAACCATAACACATATCAACATTCCATTCAACACACGGGTCCAATCCTCCGTGGTTACTGGCCTGCATTCCATTCCTCTTGGAATCCTCTTCTCCTGGTCTTCTCCTTTTCCGTACCATAACATAAGTATCCAAGGTTGGTACTCCTCCTACGGAAATCTCAAACCTTGCATCGCTGAAATTATAATGCCCTCACTAAGTTCTGACTACTACCGATGTCCACACTTAACCCCATCTTTGGTGAAACTAGTACCCGCAATTAACCTGGATCTGGACTCGTTCGTGGTGATCCTTCGTTATCTGTGTCGATCAATTCCAAAAAACAAACATTACTGTGGACCGGGTGTTCCGTAACATGCTGATGGGTCCCAAAACCCAAAATGTCGCACAAACAAACAAAAAATTGTTCCAGTATGTAACCCTAAGCGGTGACATGTATATTGTACGTAGAAGGAGAGCTACTACAAGCCCGCACATTGTTGCGGCTGTAATAGTCCCGAGCAAAAGAAGCTAAGTTTCCAAATCGCAAAAAAAAAATTAAAACAACTGTTCCCTCCATTATGGGAGGTTCACATGAAAACAAATTAAATTTGCCTTCCTTCCTCGTAACATAGAAGCGAGGTTTCCCTAAAGCTACTTAATATCTAGCATGTTACACTGGAATCTGATTCGCAAGCGAGAAAAAAAAAATTACAATAAATCCATGCAGGTAATACAACATGCCACATTAGAAATACATATGCGACATTAAACAAAGAAAAAAACATTATGTATAATCCGGCTGTTGCTCTCTGCATGAATGACTTCCCGTGAAAAGTTCTAAAATGTCGTATTTTGACCTAATGACAACACAAAGAAAAAACTACCAGAAAATAGATTGCCGAACACGGCTATCACTTAAAACCTGTTCATACGGATCACCTCCCCTTCTCTTTGCGCCAACTATATTCGTTAGCGATGGAATAGTTTACCATAAAAAGGACAGGGGGGTGTCGAACATAATCAAACAAAAACATTTCCGGACCAAGTGCTCGAGGGCACTGTTCTAACTCATAAGCGCCTCTAATATCTCGCCTCCTGGGGGTAAAACGTCTCTCTCGTTCTGGACTGCCATCCGCTTGTCCTTACATACTTACCCCAGCATCTTTCTACATTCATGACCTGAGGGTCAGAGCTTTTGTTCACTGAATTTACTAGATATAAGGCTCGAGGGCTCTTCTTTTCCAACAAACAAAAAAAAATTGAAACGGAACGCGGTGACTTGAAGAGTCAAAAGTTCCGAGTTTACTGACTTTACTTTGTTCATAGGGAACCAAGGCCGAGACTCACAAAAGAGAACTAACTTGACACTGCATATAAACTACTTGGCTCCGCTATGACGTCATTCGATCCATAGACTCATTCATTCTCTGGGCGGTATTCTCTCATCCGCCCCGCGCACTTCCTCCCACCAATTTCCAGGCCTTACTGAAGACAACGCGTCTTGCTGCTCATGCAGGAGGCCTATCTGCCCACATCACTCATGGGTCTTACCAAACAATCAAACCCTGTACCTGCGCTTGGTACGTCACATTTTGGTATCGACCCCAAAATCCTGGTCGACTACCCCTACTGGCAAATTCTACCTGCCAGATTCACAATTGGCCTACATGGCCTTCCTGGCCTAACCACTTACAGTTTGCCCTCATGCCAGACCCCTAACTAACCAATCTGGCCTCTTTGTCCCTACTGGACACTCTTGTGCTGACAGCCCTCTTGGGTATGACCTTTACTGACCTCGGGTATTGTGGACCTTTCTCCACAGCATCGGACGCATATTACGATTCAGCCCAATACCTCCTTGAAGATGTATGCTCTACAACCAGTTTTGAGATGCTGGGTATAGATCTTCCACAACGACCGGCTGTCGCCAGGTTCCGCGGTGTTCGAAGTATGGGACATCTTGATATCGATATGCTTAGGCCATTCGGAGCCGATCCTTGTTTCTGCATTACTAGATAAGGTCTACACATTGCCCCGCGTCATACCCAATGTCCTTAGCACTCGATGCACCTCCTGGCATCTCGATGAAGTGCGCGAATAACTCTACCACCATCATTCTCACACCATCCACACCTGGAATGAGGAATCACTGTACTGGACCACTCCGGAACAGGAAGATGCATTTCCCTAAGTTCCCTTTCCATCTCTATTAGAATATCAGAACTGACACAGTCCAATACAGTGATCTCATCCCCACTACGGGGTATAACTACCCTACCAACCTGGTCAATAGGAATATTCGGTCCCTATTTTAACTAGAGACAGCATACGCCCATTGGCCCAGTCGATCCTTTTTGGGGGAATCTTACCCCTCAGCCATGGATTCGGCTACCATCCAATTCTACTATCAGTTGCTCGGGAATGGTACGGGGGTGAGTTCTACGATCTTACATACCACTTTCTCTATTCGGTGAGTTGATATTGATAACATCTTGCGTAATATTTTATTATTAATTTCTACAAAATTCGGTAGGCTTAAACATTTACTAACAAGTAAGCCGTTAACTAATTAGCCGACGTCAACAAAAGTATACTTATGTAGGTTGTACACTTAAAATTCAGGGACTGATTACCCACTGTATAGGGGAGCAAAGGTTTACTAATATCTCTATATCATTCGAGATCCCATGATTCCATTCAAATTTATCTTTAGTGAGTGAACACAATCCAAAAAAAAAACATTCTGTTCGAATACCTCGAACCTATACCTTACCTACTGTAACTAACCTTACCAATATGGAATCATGAACGCCTATGTTCTGCTTTATTTGAGATTCTAATAAAATAAAACTTTGCGGCACGCACCCTCTAAATCTCATCAGCCTGTTAGGTCATTGCCCTCATACAATCTCATGGCGCGCTAAATCGCCAGACCTGAATCTACTGGAATCCTGAATTTCAATTTAAAGGGACCACGTGACCTCATCAATTGACTAATCAGGGGAGAGTTTCGTGCGTCATAACGGCTCTAATCTCTGCTTGCCGCTGCTGCGGCAGATTCCCGCGAACTACCCCCTAGATGGATAGCGTTACGCAAATTTTTTCCCTCCGGGCAAGCTTGCGAATACTATGCGAGGAAGAGATCAAGCCTGGACTATCGTCGGGTGCTTGCTCTTCCTAGTCATCGACCTTCCAAATCCGTGGGGTGTTCCATAGAGTATCCCTTCCATCCCAGGGATTATCCACTCTAAATCCGTACACCGGGATAAGAATTCCGTATCCCTCACTAAACACAGTGTCTACTGTGCCCATAACTCCATTAATACCTCAGCCTAACGCTCGCTCGTCCCCACCCCGAACATGGGTTCTGAATTGAAAATAATGGGTACAGTCCGTTTGAATTAAAAACAGTTCCAGTTCAAAAGCAGTAATAAAACATAAACATATAAACATAGAATTCCAAAATCTACTATAAATGACAACCTTTTGCTATATCAGTATTTCCTAACATGCCCTGTTTGTTAGATATGCTTTACTTCGTTTCTACGTAGGACCAACATAATTCGTATCAACTGGATACTATACGCGAATTTTTTTAACACAAAACTCGGACTCCAGTCCTGGCTGTAACTATACTAGCTGAAAAAAAATTATATGATCAAACTGCAATAACACAATTATTCTCCTGGTCCTAGAACAGCTGGTTCCGATGTTTTCACCTGAATCGTTAGTTCAGTTCAATATACAACAACAACAAAATAATTCCTGTGAAGCGAAAACATCATCAAGCAGAACTAAAGCACCTATCTTTGATTTCAACTCGGAATGGTTATTCATTCCACAATGGCAGAGTATAGATTATACAATTCAGATTTACTACGATCTATATGTTGGCTGCGAAAATTCCTTTCGTGCGTAAATACTCAAGATGTTCATGTATGCAACTGATTCCGCGTATGTAACCCGATTCTAATTCACTTGGGTTCAACAATGCCAGTTTATTGTCCTATATCACCTTTCAACTTAGTTCCATTACACTGTAATCATTGTTTTACGCTTGAATAACACAACGTATTTCAATAACTTATTTTTTCTCTAAAACGGCGTGAATTCTCTTTTGTAGAATTTGATGTGTGGATACCCAAATTTACAATCCCTTAGCTGGCACCACTTGTAACGTTCAGCCGAGCGTATTGTTTTATAATAATAAATAATAAATTTGGACTGAGATTACTCCAGATTTAATATTTCCCAATAAATGAATAGGCTTGAAAGTCTATCTCACTGCTTGTAACACTTGAACTTCTAACAGTCGGCTGTGTATTATTTCAGGTAGCGTTAATACCTCATCCACGTGTTATATGAATTAAGATCTGTTTGTTGGAACCTGCTCGGGTATCAGAGATCTTAGTTGATCCATGTACCCTTAATGTTCTTTTAAGCTGCCACCACTAGGCGTATATTTCAGCCCACCTAGAAGCTGTTTTTGACTATGAGGCCGTGATCCCTTCCAAGGGACCACCTCGTACAATAACCTATACTTATATCTTTATATCTATTCAAGCGTAAATTCTGAAGGTCGTATCTGCTGAGAGGTGATTAGGAAGTACCAGTTAAACTCATTAATCAAATTAAATGATGAGATATATATTGAATAAAAGTTAACAAAATTTGATACATTACACACAGCAAACGAATATACATTTACTACAAAATTTAGAAATGGAAATGATACATGAATTTAATCATATCACCTAAGTGATCTCCGATAAGCGGAATTTATATAGAACATTCAAAATAGCCTAAATGGTCGAAAAAAACCATAAATTAACAAAATAAACATTGGCGGGCGGAACATGGTCTGAAGGTTCAATAACCACATTATATTATATCGTCGATTCAGAGGTTGAAGTCAAAATAACAGTTGTTCTTTGGCAATCAAAATGCACTTACCCTGTTGGTTTAATAACATAATTTTCTCTCGAACCCCTTTGTAGGAAAAAACGCACAGATGTTTTAAACACTCGATTTCTACATCGGATTAAATTATGGATGATATGTAATTGTCACCAAAATGATCTTTAAAGGGACAAACACTTCACGCAAAACGCGGAAGACACGCACAATTCCAGCGCTGCTTCAGCCCCAGGAAACACCCCTTGTTGCACAAAATTCTACGTTTAATTTGCTATACAACTGAGTTCTAACTATGAGCCAATTCAATGCTCCAAACTACCCCTACGCAAGCTACCTACAGCTCCGGGTTCCTTTCTTTTACAATACTACAAGCAAAATTGAACGTAGGTTGAATTCAAATACTTTCTATGTTCACTCATATGAACACAAATTGATAAATTAATTTTAAACTCTATACATTTCTGGAATTTAGTTTGCTTAAATCTTGACAAACAGGATATTAATTGATTTCAAAAAAATATGATCTTTGGAACAAAAATTAACCTGGATTAAAATTATACATGACTTGACTTGAAAATTACTTCATCACTTTATAGAGACAAGGTCTCAACAAAAATAAAAAGAAATTAAGAACATCTCAATTATTTTTAGTATAAAACCTAAATAAAATATATGACTTGAATTAATGCAACAATGGAGCAACCCTGTGGACACATAGCAAGCTGGACTTACCCGAACAACTAGGTGTATGAGAAATATCAGTAGGTGGTTGAGAACTGTCTTTTTTCCTAAAAGTAATTAGTTTTTATGAACTCATTGAAGCGGGGGCCATCCCACGCTCAATGCTTAGAAAATATGTTCAATTTCGAATTCCGGGATCAGAACAAGCCCATGAAATATAACAACCGCCAATAGGAATCTAACTAAGCGAAATAATTGCTCTGTTCAACTCCACGTAAACTTTTCCTGACTCAGGGAAAAAAAAGTACCATTGACCTCGTGCCGTGCTTACGTTTGTTAAGCATGGTTCATGGCTGACCGGCCAATGATACAGGAAAGAGGACTCAGATTACCGTCGCTAGGTCTATCTGGTATATCGTGTTCAAGGTATAATAATTTATAAAATTTTCAATTTGAATTTAAGTCAATATTATTCAAAGGCCTCAATACAAAAAGTAATAATCCGTCGGATTATTACAGTACCATACATTTCTAGAAATGACTCCTTGAAAAGATACTTAACCTCACTCAACCTACAAATGCCAGGTAATACACGTGTTTAGAGTACTCACGTAATGTCCAATTATGATGAGGGAATTTTTGCAATTTGCAATAATGAATTTTGTGAAAATGTGGAACCATTACCCTATACGTATCGTCTCTCTTGCAGTACTCCGATAATCTACAAAGCTATGCCTACCCATTGGAACTATCCGGAACCCGCCCTTCAAGACGAACTACGCAAGATTGCCATAGAACGCCATAGTGGCTCCAGGTAAGGGTATCTTGGCGGCCGACGAATCCGTCAGCACGATGGGAAAGCGTCTTCAAGACATCGGTATCGAGAACACGAACGACGGCAGAAGGAAGTACCGTCAGTTGTTGTTTACCACCGACAAGGCTCTGGGCGATTACATCAGCGGCGTCATCCTCTTTCACGAGACCGTCTTCCAGAAGGCCGACGACGGTACGCCCTTCATCGAACTGCTCAAACAGCGAGGCATCATTCCCGGCATCAAAGTCGATACCGGCGTCGTACCACTGATGGGATCGCTGGACGAAAGCACCACTCAAGGTGAGTACGTACTACTTTCCCTTTGCGGTAAACGTTTCGTGGACTGTTATCGAAAATAGGTCTAGGATAAGAATTTTTCTCAATACAGGGTCGGTCAAAAAGATGTGACATAGACGTCAACAAAAATAAACTCTTTGGTGATTATAATAATAATAATAAATTGCCTTTAATTTGTACAAAGTGAAAAGAAAATACAATGTAAAAAAGAAAGAGGCGAAGCTTAGCTTATTCTACTCATACTTAGCCTCTAACAAAAATAAAATTAAGAGAAATACTTTTAAGAAAGTACAAACTTACTTATCGAATTTTAAACTACCAAGAAAAAAAGGGAAAAAACCTAAAGGTTGTTACACAGAAGAGAAATAGATTCATGCAATAGTAAATAAAAATACTCAACAAACTGCTATATATAGCCAACTGTTCTTTTTGTAAGTTCAGTAGCTTTGATTTAAGTTTATTTTAACTGCATTGTAGGTGAAACATCTATTTGACCAAGCAAGACGAAATTCAGGCAAGTCTAAGAGGTCATGCAAACTTTCTCTTTATATTAGTCTACTTTTAAGGTACGGGGAAGTGGAGGTGGAAAGTACACGAAAGACCAACGAGCTCATATGATATTTCGACAAATTTTTTCGATCCTAATTCAGCCTAGATTGTTGATTTTAGCTGATTCTCTGTCATATCTACGGAGACCAAAAACAAATCTACAGTACAGTAATTTTGGATTTTTTGAAGGCGATATTCAGTAGTTTGAAGCAAGCAAGGGAAATACAAAACTAAGCCGTAGTTAAGGATAGATAACACTAAACATTCACAAATTTTTTTCCTCAAGTTAAAGCTTATTAATTTCCTATGCCTATATAACTGTCTTAAGACAAGGTAGGACTTTTTAACCAATAACGTTATACTCGTATACTCCTCGAAGCGTAATATTCTCAAAGTGATAATATTGTTTGTAAACAATAATTAATGTTAGAATTCGAAACACGTTGTTATAAGAATTTTAAATTTTGGAGAAATGTTTTTAGATTGAATATTCTTGAATTATCCGCTTTTTTCGCTCTAGCAAATGTTATCTATAATAATCATTTTTTGTCTTAGCGAAGACGAAAGGAGTGGCAAATGTGGCATCTATAGCCGCACCATGCGGCAGAAACTTACACTACGCCACTGCGTAACCATTGTTCAAAATACGTGATTCCATAGTTTATTTGAAACGTTCCAATTATGCGAGTTAATCATTTCCAAAACCTATTGATAAGCAGAAGTAAACACATAAAAAGATTCTGGTATTAATGTTATTTGTTGCTTAAAAATATTATTTCCAATAGTTTTATTACGAAATCAATAATCAATTACATTTTAGAATTTAATCGACCTTTACCAAAACATAACGTTTTTATGCGATTATTGTGGAATAAATTATAAGTCAGTCGTTTTATATTCTGACATTATAGAAGGTCGAGCAATAAACACTTGAGAGGAAATTATGATTTTCGTTCAGACCTTCATTGTTGAACGCATATTTATGATTTAGTGCAGTCAAATGGGTATTGGATCCATAAATCCTTGAGAAAAGGATCGATTTTGATAGAAAAACAAAAAAGTTGATCACAAATAAAGTTGCGCAAATTGTTATATCATTTATAAAAAATAAATAAACAATTAAATAAGCTCATTTTTGAGATTACATAAAAATTTCTAATACATGCAAAATTTGACCATTTTTGATCGAACAATTTTTTGTTATAAACAATTTCTTTGTTAATAAAATAGATGAATTCGACCAAAAACTCCCACGTTAGGGTCGTTTTCGGATAATTTTTGGTATTCTGAGTTCGATTTTATCGTCAATATCTTCGAATGTATACCCCCAAATTTGGTAATTTGCTATAAACAAATTACATTTATTATTAAATATACGAATTTGACCAAAATGTCGACTTTATAGTCTTTGTCGGATAATGTTGACCTCCTGAGTACGATTTTATTGCTCTTATTTATTTATTGAATTTTCAAAAGCAAATTAGGGAAAAATAATAAAAATTTTGATGTTTTATTATGACAAAGTATTGTAATAAGGGTTATGTACAGGTTATTTCCAATATTAAGAAAAAAATCATATTAAGAAAATTTTATGAAAAATTAAAATATCTAAAGCAAAGTAATAAGAATCCAATGGGGTTCGCCATATGTTTTCTGTTTTTCATCGATAACACATTCTATCGTGGGAAATATTGAATGAATTTCTTGAAATAAACACAAAATTAGTTTCACACTCGCTTCATCATGGGTGATATGATACCATAGCTGATGGGGTCGAAAAGGTTGCAATAAGTTCACAAAAGTTTGGTTGTAAAGGATATCATAAACCTTTCAAGATTCAATAACCAATATAGGACGAGAAACTAATGCGTAGCTACATGATAAATCTCAATGTGAACCATCTGGAGATGTGCAGGTAATGGGTAGTCCAGGCTCATTGTTGAACTGAATATGGAAGTTGTAACGAAGCTTAAACTTTGAAATATCATTTATATTTGGATCAGGCAGTAAATACGAATATTTAAAAGTAGCGTCATTTTCAAGCATTGTTCGGGACATAAATAAAAAAGCCTCGCCACAAAATAAGGAATTGGTGGTGCGGACTTGACCAGAACCTCGAAAAACATATAAAAGCAGTGACAGACAAAAGATCGCTGTGTTTTGTGATTATGATTATTAATCAGTGCCGTTAAAGTGTGATTATCATATTAGAATCAAAGTGAATTAATTATTATCCGAGTTCAAGTCAGATTTGGAATTTGAATTAACAATAGTGTTCCGTTTAGTGAATTTTACATAAGGTAAATGATAGCTTAATAATTTATATTTTTGGGCATTAAGATATATTGATTTCTGTAGTTTATGATTGGTAACGTTTGTACGATATCTGAGCTCCGTAGCTTTCAGTAATTTGTATTGTTATATTTGAGTTTATCCCGTCATAGGTCAGACCACCCACGATTCGAATCCGCATGTGAATTGAAATATTCAAGTAATTGTATGGTGTGAACAGAGTGTGTATGTTTGAACTACAGGGGCGTCTTTGGTATATTTGTGCACGCTGTGTGGAATCCGGAAGTATAAGTATATTCTAGACGACCAAACCGCCAACGGCTTGTGCACGCTGTGTCGAACCCGGAAGTATAAGCTGGGGTGGTTGTGTGATTGATAATCGTAATTACCCCTTATCCGTATGAGAAGCCCCGGCCGTGGATATAGGGGTTATTGCAGATACGATAGTTAGGGTTTGTACACGCTGTGTCGAATCCGGAAGTATAAGCCCTAATTGTCTAGATTCTGAATCTGCCAAGTGTATGAAATCTAACACTGTCATACAATTACCGGGAACTCCGTTGATAGTTGATACACGGGTGGGTGATATGACAGAATAAACTCAATCAGAGTAATTGTCCGAATATACCGTAAAATCTGATATCGTACAATCGGAAAACTAAAGCAGGCCAATATTTTCTGATCCGACCGAATTCGAACCGTTTGATATATCGTAGTGTGTAATGAACATTTCAAGTAATACTGCTATCTGAATAATTACCGAACACTGCCTATTACGTTAGGAACTGCTTGATTTGTATTTTCCGTAAATTGATAAATGTAAATCATTTATCAACCGATTCCGTACCGTTGAATTGAAATTAAATACCAAACATATCGTAAAAAATAGATATGTTGTAACAGTTTTCATATACCGCTTGAGCTTCTTTACATTTCCCGTCTGGGTGAATTTTTGTGAATCATATACCGTTCAATTGCATTTATCAATTATTCTGAAAGTGTAGTTATTGTTATTATATATTTAATGTTTGGAATTCCACGTTTTATTAAGTTATTTCTGCTCCATCTTTCAACGAGATAAGTTTTAACCAGGTATCAATTGTAATTAAAGCCTAGAATTTTGATACTGTTTTCTGCCCGATGGGCCCTAGTTTCACTTCACTGTAGCTACCCTAGGGACAAGGCTATGTATAGATAGCATAGTGACAAGCCTTGTGGTGAGGACCCTAGCAGAAGTCTTTAAAAGGAGTAAACCTTCAGAAAAATCTGGCGCCCGAGGATTTGAAGCTTACCGAAGTAAGCAGTTTACCGAAAAGTCACAAGGTACACGTCATAAAGTTTTACACGTCTTTCTTTCATAAGTTACATGATTATTCAAAATATATCACACGTAAATCGGGACGTAACGTAGTACCTAATGATCAAAATTGTAATTAAATATAGTCTTGATAATAGTTGAAATAATATGTATATTCAAATTTAGTGGAGTAAATCTGGCGAGAAAATGAGCAAGGTTGGCGAAGATTTTACGATGCATAGCGACCCGGTGGAAAAGTTTTTTTAGGGTACCAACAACAACCTCCTGAAATTTTTATTTCCCAAAGTGGGTGCAATTTGACATTTTTCAGGGTAGTTTAGCAACAAAAAATTAATATATCTGGTTGTATTGAAAATTAAGAAACCAAAGTAGTATCCTTTTATTGTCAATGTCCAAGGAACTTCCAGTCCAAATTTCAAGTTTATCCGACCTCCCCCCTATCCGTAATAGGTATATATATACTCATATATGCAAGGAATCTTGCGTAACGGCTAACTCGGTCATTTTTCAACCGACTTAGCTGAAATTCGGACTGAAGATAGGTGTTATGGTCTCAAAACTACCATTCAAATTTCAAGTGAAAATATTGAATAGTTTTCCAGAAATTCAAATTTAAGTCAATTTTTTAGTTATTTTTCAAATTGAGATATCTCATGTCATTTACATCCAATCGGGATCTGCTTTGCAAGAAAATGTAGGTATTCGCATATAGTCTTATATCATGGAACTCATTTTTCAATTATTCATTTTTCCGGCCTATATTGACTATTTTATTTTCGTTATTAATATCCCCAAAACTGTGTCAAATTAATTAATTTGAAGCTCCTAAAAGTGCGAAACTTCGCAATTTTATACGAATATTGTGAGGCTCAGAAGTTGATAGCGCTTTAGGCTCCGGGATTTCGGAATTAGAAGGTTCAAATTGTATAAAACACAATTGCATGAACGCTAGGCGTCCTATGTAATTAGCTACGAACGTAATCATTTTGACGTTTCCCTCGAGAAGCTAGCTACGCGTCAGTTAGAGTTCATACATTTTACCTCGGTCTTGTTATGTTGGGGCCGTTTCGTGCCCCGTGCGGGCGGCCCCAGTTGTAATAAAGTATTTTCGGCTGTGGGCGGCTAGCTTTCACCCGCTTCGAGTATATTTTGGTAGCTTGAAAAGTCCCTTTGTTACGTCGCACGTTAGACTCGCGTAGCTGAGACCTGAAAGTACCTGTTTCTATTTTAATAAAGTTTCCTATTTAATGGGCATTTATCGAAAAAAGAAGGGCTGTCGGGCACGGTCCGATACCTTATCTACTACATGGAGCGAAAACGGCACGCGAAAATTTGTTGTAAAGTCGTATTGGGTACAACCAGTTTGCATTTTTCTAACTCGCCAGCTACGCGCTCCTCACGTGAACCTCATCCAATTTATCTCAAATTAACCAAAATGGCCAATATAGACCGCAAAAAATAAATAAATGAAAAATGAGTTCCATGACATAAAACTATATGCGAATACCTACATTTTCTCGCAAAGCAGATCCCTTTGGGATGTAAATGACATGAGATATTTCAATTTGAAAAATAACTAAAAAATTGACTTAAATTTGAATTTCTGGAAAACTATTCGAAATTTTCACTTGAAATTTGAATGGTAGTTTTGAGACCATAACATCTATCTTCAGTCCGAATTTCAGCTAAATCGGTTGAAAAATGACCGAGTTAGCCGTTACGCAAGATTCCTTGCATATATGAGTATATATATACCTATTACGGGGAGGGGAGAGGTCGGATCAACTTTAAATTTGTACTGGAAGTTCCTTGAACATTGACAATAAAAGGGTACTACTTTGGTTTCTTAATTTTTAATACAACCAGAGATATTAATTTTTTGTTGCTAAACTACCCTTAAAAATGTAAAAAAAGAACCTTTTTGGCCAAAAAAAAAGGGTTGCACCCACTTTGGGAAATAAAAATTTCAGGAGGTTGTTGTTGGTACCCTAAAAAACTTCAACACCGGGTCGCTATGCATCGTAAAATTTTCGCCAACCATTTGCCAGATTTACTCCACTAATCAGTTAGCAATATTTAGAAAAGGACAGATAAGCTTAGAAATCCTCACCGTAAACATTCTATTGGTTTAACCATTCTTCAAAATTTACTAGTGAATTCATTGGTTAAACAATTTGGGGATCCTTCCCTAATTCAGAAAAAGGACGCATTATAAATATCAACAAAATGCGGAAAAATCTTAAGTAATATTTTCTAACTTGAATTAGGTAGTCTCTTGAAAAAATCACGCGGCACTTTGTCATTTTTAATTGAATTAATTCCATTTAATAGATTATTCATAATTGATTATTCAGAGTTTTCGGTAAGAGGATGTTTTCGCCAAAATCAGTGTTTCAGTTTAATTCAAATCAGTTTTATTCAAGTTCGAGTCAATGATACATTTAATCAATTCATAGCTTTTCGATCCCCTAGGTTAATCCTGGTTGGAACATCATTTTAATAATTGTAGTTTCATTTCTTTAGCTTAGTTAATTTAGATTCTCTGGGTAATTTTATTCAACTTTAGGTTTCATTATTAGAATATTCTTATTAGTAATTTTGTCATATCAGCAATAAAGTTAATTATAATATTCTTTTTATTATCTCTAATTATCATGTATATATTGTTATGATTTCATTTCCTAAACAATAAAATGATAAAATTAGAACTTACCGAACATTGAAAATCAGAAAAGATTAATAAAAAGATATCATATGGAATTAAATACAATGTTAAAAGTTAAATAATAGTTAGTATAATATAATGAACAATGTAAAACATAATAAACAACAATGTAATTAGAATAAAAATGTAAAACAAGAACTTCAGTGAAAGTGAATAAACGTACAGTGTTACGAAGACAGAAATCATAATTAAAATGATTACAAAAACTATCATGAGATAGTACAAACTATTGAAAAATGTTGTAGATATAAGTTAGGATTAGTAAATTTGAATTATATAATGTTAAAGAAATGTTATTGATATGTTATATTATGTATTAGTTTTTTAAGAATGACAACTGTCAAATTTATAATAATTATAGGAATAATCATATTAATAATAACCTAATCATAGGTTATCTTATACCAAAGTGTGTGGAAAAATGTAGGCAATATGAATTCAAAAAGAAGGAATCATTATCATTTAAAATAAGATGAAAATCTCCAATAATTAAAAATTTAAAGAATACTAAATTCTGATTGGTCGATGCAGTTTTATAGACGTCAGACTATAACAATGTAGAAGTTCTGTCAGTTTTTTAACAATCAGCAAAGCATTCTTGATATGTAAACTAAGCACCTCATTGGTTATATTTGAAAATGCTTGGCGTCGGTTTTGAAGGCCTATAAAAGGCATCTGAGGACGGGTCAAGTCAGTTAGCCATCAACATCTGAAGAGTCAAGATACTCAAGCTACTCAAAAGATTTCCATAACTTTACATTTTTGGATAAACATGGGTGAACCCAAGTGTTCCAGTAGCTTCGTAAGGTTGAAAGTAACCGAAGCAAATAAGTAATTCATACAAGTCACAGTAGTGTTCCCAGTCTTCGAACAAAGTTTTTAAAAGCTATCATAACCATAATTCACAAGTAACATCGTATAATAGTTAGTCTTCGACAACGTTCCAAGACATCATTTAAGGTTTTATATCTTTTGAAAAAGAATAAGACAAGTTAACAATTATCAACAGTTCCTGATTTCTAAAGAAGTAACCACATTGTTTACCTGTGATTTGTGTAATAGCAGAGAAATTGTGTACCTACGGGTAAAGTGAATTATCGAATTAATAAGAAAATCAAGCCAAGTGAACATTGCCTACATTTAAAAAAAACATATTCTTGGACATAAACTAAACGTAAGTTTATTTGTTATTTCTCCATTGTATTATTATCTGTCTGTAAATCTGAAAGAAAGATTGTAGATTATAACTTTGTAAACAAAGAAAAATCGAAATAATCATTTTGAGGTTAGATCATAGATCTATTTGAACACAACATTGTAGAAGTTAATACCCGAGATAAATTAGAGTCCTAGAAATTTAAATATTAAAAGTTAGCATTCAATGAACATTGTGTTTAATTCCATAGATATAAAATAAAAAGGTAAAAGTTCATTATTCAAATCATTAGATTATTCAAATCTCAAAACAAACATAAGATTTAAAAATACAAATAAAAGCTAGCCGGAAGAATTAATAATAATTCATAATTAAATAATAAACTCATAAGAGTTTAGTTAATAATTGTCACCACAACGTGGGGCAAAATAAACTCATAAGAGTTAGTTAATAATTGGCGCCCAACCTGGGGCAAATAAATCAAAAGAGCTTTCTTAATAATTGGCGCTCAAACGTGGGGCCATTCAAAAAAGGGAAGATAAAAAGTCATTCTGGAAAGGAAATTCAAATAGAACCGCGTAATAAAAGTAATTTCGAAAACTAGATTAATTAATAAGGAAAATAAAAATGGAAGGAGATAGACAAAGTACTCCAGAATTAATAGGGTTTGATGGAAATGATGAAATAATTAGTGCAGAGAAAACACCAACAGTATTAGATAGTCAAGCACAAATACTGAGATTGCTTGAAAGTTTAAATATGAAGACGAATGAAATTAATGCTAAAATTGAACAAAGTACGATAGAAACTAATATTAAAATTGAACAAGGTATGAGTGAAATAAGAGATGAACTTAAGAGAGTGAATGATAAATTTGATAAAAGATCAATTTTGAAATTATGAGAATAGTTGAAACAGAGAAAGAGGAAATTACGAAACATGTTGAAGAAAGTATAGATAATAAATTAGATGAATATAATAGTTTTGTAAATAGGAAGTTTAATAATGTTGAGAAAGAAATTGATATTATAGAAAATCGAATGAATGATATGGGGAAGAATATTGAAGAAAATGTGAATGTGAATGTACAAAGTATGAAAGAAATTCAGGATAAAATGATAAATGAACAGGATAAAATAATAAATGAACAGGAAGAAAGGATTAAAAGAATTGAGAATAGATCTGAAGAGAGAATGAATATAGAATACAGAAATGTAGGTCATGAAAGTACGATAAAATTTAATGGAAATATAAAATTATTACATCCATGCATTTTTGTGAAAGATTTAAAAAATGAAATACAGTATGTAAGGAGTCTAGAGAGAATGAAAAAATTAATAAGAGAACGATTGGTTGATGAACCATTATTATGGTTTAACTGTAAGGAAAGGGAAATAAATAGTCTAGATGATTTTATAGTTGAATTTTTAGAGAATTTTTGGGGTGAAAATGAGCAATCAAAATGTCGCGAGAGGTTATATTTCAAGAAATACATAGGAGGAACTAAAAAAAGCATGAGTGCTTATGCACTTAGTTTGTACAATGAAGCGCAATATTTAGAGCCAAAGATGCGAGAGGAAGAAATAGTGCTATATATTTCGAGACAATATCGAAGCCAAATATCGGAGGCAATAGCAATTTCTAACCTTAAAAACATGAATCAATTAATATCGTATTTAAACCGAATCGATAATAAAAATAACGTAGAAAATAGGCAACAAAATGCATATTATGAAAATAAAAATAATTATAGGGGAAATCAAAATTATAATAACAATAGATTTCAAAATAATAATAATTATCAAAATAAATATAGAAATAGAGAGAATAGGAACCAGAATTATAATAACAGGGAAAATAGATACAACAACAATAATAATAACCAAAATAGGTATAGGGATGATAGAAATCAGAATTATATTAATAGGAATAATAGAAATGAAAGTCGTAATAAAGACAATAGGAATCAAAATAATCAAAGGGAGGTAAATTGCAATAGAATTGAAAGAGGACAGGAAAGGGAAGACTCTTCAAGTCAGAACAATCAACAACAGGATTTTTAAGTAGGCGCGAATACCAAGTCAATGTGTTATACGAACATCAGAGGGAATACATTGACTACGAACAGCAAAGGGAAGAAAAAGAAAGTATAGGTTTAATTAAATTAAAAGGGTTTTTAAAATGGAAAGAAGTAGAAATTTTGTGTGATACGGGATCAGAAATATCATTAATAAGGGAAGAACTATTGTCTGAAGTAAAATTAACAAATCAATTAAAGATACCAAAAGTAGAGTTAATAAATATTAGTGGAAAGAAAATAACTGAAGTGTCAAAAATGATTAATGAGCATATTATAATAGGGAAGTCAAGTCTAGAAATGCAATTATTTGTAGTACCGAATATGAAATTGGATATTGTTATGGGAACTGATGAATTAGAAAAACATGGAATTATAATAGATTACGAGGAAAAGGAAATAAAGTTGTTAGATGAAATTATAAAGATAGGGAAGGGGGAAAATGAAAATATTGACAGACCAAATGAAGGTTGCAATATAATAAATGCGGTCGAAAGGAAAGACTTAAGCAGAAATTTAAATGAAATAATCTCGCAGATGAAAGTATCCGAGAAGTATAGGGGAATCATATCAGAAATAATTTCACAACATAAAGGTCTAATAATAGATGAAACTCGTATAGCTAGTAAATATATTCATAAATTCCAAGTCAAAGAAATTGATAATTTTAAATCCAAGAACTATCCAATTCCATACAAGTACATAGAAGATGTAAGAAAGAAAATCGGTGAAATGCTAGAACAAGACATAATAGAAAGAAGTAAAACAAAATATATAAACCCTATTGTGATCGCAAAAAAGTCAAATGGTGATATTAGGTTATGTTTAGATGCTCGAAGATTAAATAGTTTTTCAGTACCACAATATGAAGCTCCTAAAAATATAGAGGCAATTTTTGGTAGAATAGTAAAGGCACAAGTTTTTAGTAAAATTGATTTAAGGCATAGTTTCTGGCTGATTCCATTACACGAAAATTGTAGAGATTACACTGGTTTTATGATAGATGGAGAAGTGTATCGTTTTAAAGTTACGCCTTTTGGTATTCAAAGTGCATGCAGTGCGTTAGTTAGAAGTATGAATCAGATATTAAATAGATTTGAAATTTTTGTAGTTCATTACATAGATGACATACTAATATTTTCTAGAACAGTAGAAGATCATAAAGATCACATAAAATTAGTTTTGAATGAGTTAGATATAGCAGGTTTGAAAATAAATATTGAGAAATGTGAATTCTATAAAACAGAAATCAAATTTTTGGGTTATAAATTAACGAGGGAAGGTTTAGAAATGGATGAAGATAGGCTAGATGTAATTAAAAATTTCGAGAGATCCACAAATCTTAAAACTTTAAGTGGATTCCTAGGTTTGATAAATTATTTCAAAAGGCTCATTCCTGATTTAAGTCAGAAGGAAATTAAATTAGTAGAATTACTTAAGAAAGGGGTAAGATGGAAATGGGATAATGAAAGACACGAAGCTTTCCAAGATATTTTCATTCAAAAATTAAAAGTTTACCATGCACAATATGATAAACCTTTCATATTAAGAACAGATGCTTCTAAACAAAGATTCAGTGGTGTTTTATTACAAAAACAAAATAATGAAGAAGTTCCCATAAGTTTTGTGTCTAGAATGACAAAAGTTCATGAAAAAAATTACACTGTCACTGAATTAGAGTTAGCAAGCATAGTTTTTTGTGTAAAGAAATTAAGATTTTATTTGTTAGGGAATAAAGTAAGGGTAGAGACGGATCATAGTGCATTAACAAGTATACCTATTTAAAAACAAGTTTGTAAACAGTAGGATTCAAAGATGGATTTTGTTATTACAGGAATATGATTTTGAAATAAAACATATTCCAGGAAAATTAAATATAATAGCTGATACTTTAACAGAGAAGAGGGAAATTTAAAAATTGAAAAAAGAAAATATAAAGTAGGAGCAAATATTTTATTAGAAGTAAGGGGTTTATTTTCATTAGAGAGTATTAAAAACAATCAAAGTACTTTATCAGAGAAGGATAAAAAGAAATGTAAAATCAAAGAGGGAATTTATTTACAAGAAATAGGCAGGAAAGAATTATACAGAATAAACCAAGACCTAACTTTAAAAATTTTAAATCATTTACATAATGAATTCAATCATATAGGAGCAAGAAAAATGTGGCTCATATTTAGAGAAAATTATATAGGAAAAGGAGATTACCAAATAGCAAAGGAAATCACAAAGAAATGTGATATATGCCAAAGAGCAAAAAAGCCTAAAAATATAATTAATCATAATTTAGCAAAGAGTATTATAGTAAAAGAATGTTTAGAAGTAGTAGCAATAGATTTTTTAAGTGAGTTGATAGTAACAGAAAAAGGAAATAGACATATTTTAGTTGTAGTAGATTTATTTTCTAAATATATAAAATTATATCCTTGCAAAACGACAAAAAGTAAAGAAGTAATGCATAATTTAGAAAACTATTTTAAAGAAATTGGTAGACCAAGAAAGTTAATTACAGATAACGCAACATATTTCAAAAACATCCGTTTCAAGTATTTTTGCAAAAGGAATTTAATTTTTCATCAATTAACAAGCATCAGACATCCTCAATCCAATCCATCAGAGCGATATATACAGGAAGTAATAAAATATCTAAGGATATCTTGTGAGGGTAAACATCGTCTATGGGATGAATCAATATCCAGGGTAGAAAAATGTTTAAATCATTGTCCGAATACTACAACAGAGAAAACACCTGTATTAATTATGAAAGGTGAAGAACCTGATAGAAAATGGTTAGATGAAAATTCAGTAGAACGAAATGAAATTTTGAAAGATATCAGTAATAGGATAGAAAGAAATGCAAGAAAGTATATGAGTAGGGAAATGAGAAAAAGAGGGAAGTTAATTAAATTTGAAATAGGTGAATTAGTAATAGTAAGAGCAATGAGAGTAACTAATAATAAAAAGAATATATGTGGAAAATTATGTTTTGCTTTTGAAGGTCCATATGTGGTAACAAATGAAAATGCTAAAAATAGTTATGAATTAATGAATCCTGAAACGGGAAAGATAAGGGGAATATTTAATATTGATCAAATATACAAGTATAATTATTAATAAATCTAGTTAAAGAAAATAAAATCAAAGATAAATAAATTTTAAATATTAATGTGATTAATATGTTAAAATTGATTTAGGGGAATTTGTTATGATTTCATTCCCTAAACAATAAAATGGTAAAATTAGAACTTACCGAACATTGAAAATCAGAAAAGATTAATAAAAAGATATCATATGGAATTAAATACAATGTTAAAAGTTAAATAATAGTTAGTATCATATAATGAACAATGTAAAACATAATAAACAACAATGTAATTAGAATAAAAATGTAAAACAAGAACTTCAGTGAAAGTGAATAAACGTACAGTGTTACGAAGACAGAAATCATAATTAAAATGATTACAAAAACTATCATGAGATAGCACAAACTATTGAAAAATATTATAGATATAAGTTAGGATTAGTAAATTTGAGTTATATAATGTTAAAGAAATGTTATTGATATGTTATATTATGTATTAGTTTTTTAAGAATGACAACTGTCAAATTTATAATAATTATAGGAATAATCATATTAATAATAACCTAATCATAGGTTATCTTATACCGAAGTGTGTGGATAAATGTAGGCAATATGAATTTAAAAAGAAGGAATCATTATCATTTAAAATAAGATGAAAATCTCCAATAATTAAAAATTTAAAGAATACTAAATTCTGATTGGTCGATGCAATTTTATAGACGTCAGACTATAACAATGTAGAAGTTCTGTCAGTTTTTCAACAATCAGCAAAGCATTCTTGATATGTAAATTAAGCACCTCATTGGTTATATTTGAAAATGCTTGGCGTCGGTTTTGAAGGCCTATAAAAGGCATCTGAGGACGGGTCAAGTCAGTTAGCCATCAACATCTGAAGAGTCAAGATACTCAAGCTACTCAAAAGATTTCCATAACTTTACATTTTTGGATAAACATCGGTGAACCCAAGTGTTCCAGTAGCTTCGTAAGGTTGAAAGTAACCGAAGCAAATAAGTAATTTATACAAGTCAAGTAGTGTTCCCAGTCTTCGAACAAAGTTTTTAAAAGCTATTATAACCGTAATTCACAAGTAACATCGTATAATAGTTGTCTTCGACAACGTTCCAAGATAGTAGACTTCCGCGGACAGCTAATCTTGAAAAATCTTGTCTTCCGGATGGATTCCGCGTCACAATAGCTCGACTTGATGCCGACGTTTCGCCAACCATTACAGGTGGCATCTTCAGGGCAGGCTTGAGGCTTGAACTGAAACTGGTTCTACTGGTTTCTGTAGCCGTATTTATTGCAGGAAAAATCCTTCACGCTACATAGTTCACTGCCTTTGTTCCGGTGGTTAACTTCATTCCGGCACCTGACCCTGCCGTTGTGCGATCATGTGCGAAGCGGAATTTTCGAGGATGGGTTTCCAAATGTTGGGAAGGTAATATCCTGAGTCACGGTTCAGATTGTTCGGATGTTTTTGGATTTCTATAGCTTCAAGGATTTTTCGCTGATAGAAGTTTGAAGCTCGGACTAGGATTTTAGTATCTTCAAAAAGGATTTGATGATTTGTGTTAAACTTATGTTCCGCAATTGCAGATCTACTGGTGTCCCGAAGTCTTGTACAGCGCTCATGTTCTTTCACACGAGTAGCTACTGTACGACCTGTTTCACCAATGTAGACTTTACCGCAAGAACAGGGAATACTATAAACACCTTCTGAGTGGAGAGGAGGAAGGGGATCTTTAATAGGTTTGTAAAACTGAGATAATTTTGGAAGTGTGGAAAAAGGGGTAGAAATATTGTTTTTTGAGGATTTTGGAAATTCGATCTGTTATATTTTGAATATATGGAAGATAGGCCGTGGATAAAGCAGGTGGGAGGGTTTCTGGCTCAGGTCGATTTGGAATTTTAGGTGAAGTGTATTTCTTTATGGCTTTTTGAATGTTGTAATGGGAGAAATTATTTGATAATAAGGCAGATGATAGATGTTTTAATTCTGATTTTAAAGATTGAGGCTGAGATAGGTTGACAGCTCTGTGGACCAGGGAGTTTATGACAGATTGCTTTTGGGCAGGGTGGTGGTGGGAAAGACCATTGAGGTATCTATCGGTATGGGTGGGCTTCCGATACACAGAATGTCCTAAAGTACCGTCAGTCTGTCGACTAACCAATACATCCAGGAACGGGAGTGAACCTTGCGATTCGACTTCCATGGTGAAACGGATATTGGGATGTAATGAATTTAAATGATTGAGGAAGGGAACAAGCTTTTCGCGACCATGTTGCCAAATAACGAAAGTATCGTCGACATATCTAAACCAACATTTCGGCTTGAGAACAGATGAGTCAATGGCATCTTGTTCAAAAGCTTCCATAAAGATATTAGCTATGATCGGGGAAAGACACCCTTTCCATAATTTCTCAATTGTTACCTGCCAAAAACATTTCAACGGACTTGCTACCGTTAATTGATTTTTGTCTATCCTCCACATATTTTCTATACGATGGCAAGTTCTACGAGCAGTCCTCGGGAGCTGCCATGGGTTCCCCACTTTCCCCGATCATAGCTAATATCTTTATGGAAGCTTTTGAACAAGATGCCATTGACTCATCTGTTCTCAAGCCGAAATGTTGGTTTAGATATGTCGACGATACTTTCGTTATTTGGCAACATGGTCGCGAAAAGCTTGTTCCCTTCCTCAATCATTTAAATTCATTACATCCCAATATCCGTTTCACCATGGAAGTCGAATCGCAAGGTTCACTCCCGTTCCTGGATGTATTGGTTAGTCGACAGACTGACGGTACTTTAGTACATTCTGTGTATCGGAAGCCCACCCATACCGATAGATACCTCAATGGTCTTTCCCACCACCACCCTGCCCAAAAGCAATCTGTCATAAACTCCCAGTCCACAGAGCTGTCAACCTATCTCAGCCTCAATCTTTAAAATCAGAATTAAAACATCTATCATCTGCCTTATTATCAAATAATTTCTCCCATTACAACATTCAAAAAGCCATAAAAAAAATACACTTCACCTAAAATTCCAAATCGACCTGAGCCAGAAACCCTCCCACCTGCTTTATCCATGGCCTATCTTCCATATATTCTAAATATAACAGATCGAATTTCCAAAATCCTCAAAAAACATAATATTTCTACCCGTTTTTCCACACTTCCAAAATTATCTCAGTTTTACAAACCTATTAAAGATCCCCTTCCTCCTCTCCACTCAGAAGGTGTTCCCTGTTCTTGCGGTAAAGTCTACATTGGTGAAACAGGTCGTACAGTAGCTACTCGTGTGAAAGAACATGAGCGCTGTACAAGATTTCGTGACACCAGTAGATCTGCAATTGCGGAACATAAGTTTAACACAAATCATCAAATCCTTTTTGAAGATACTAAAATCCTAGTCCGAGCCCCAAACTTCTATCAGCGAAAAATCCTTGAAGCTATAGAAATCCAAAAACATCCGAACAATCTGAACCGTGACTCAGGATATTACCTTCCCAACATTTGGAAACCCATCCTCGAAAATTCCACTTCGCACATGATCGCACAACGGCAGGGTCAGGTGCCGGAACGAAGTTAACCACCAGAACAAAGGCAGTGAACTAGGTAGCGTGAAGGATTTTTCCTGCAATAAATACAGCTACAGAAACCAGTAGAACCAGTTTCAGTTCAAGCCTCAAGCCTGCCCTGAAGATGCCACCTGTAATGGTTGGCGAAACGTCGGCATCAAGTCGAGCTATTGTGACGCGGAATCCATCCGGAAGACAAAATTTTTCAACGTTCCAAGACATCATTTAAGGTTTTATATCTTTTGAAAAAGAATAAGACAAGTTAACAATTATCAACAGTTCCTGATTTCTAAAGAAGTAACCACATTGTTTACCTGTGATTTGTGTAATAGCAGAGAAATTGTGTACCTACGGGTAAAGTGAATTATCGAATTAATAAGAAAATCAAGCCAAGTGAACATTGCGTACATTTAAAAAAAACATATTCTTGGACATAAACTAAACGTAAGTTTATTTGTTATTTCTCCATTGTATTATTATCTGTCTGTGAATCTGAAAGGAAGATTGTAGATTATAACTTTGTAAACAAAGAAAAATCGAAATAATCATTTTGAGGTTAGATCATAGATCTATTTGAACACAACATTGTAGAAGTTAATACCCGAGATAAATTAGAGTCCTAGAAATTTAAATATTAAAAGTTAGCATTCAATGAACATTGTGTTTAATTCCATAGATATAAAATAAAAATGTAAAAGTTCATTATTCAAATCATTAGATTATTCAAATCAAAACAAACATAAGATTTAAAAATACAAATAAAAGCTAGCCGGAAGAATTAATAATAATTCATAATTAAATAATAAACTCATAAGAGTTTAGTTAATAATTGTCACCACAACGTGGGGCAAAATAAACTCATAAGAGTTAGTTAATAATATATTCTATTTTATTATTATCATTATCCTTTAATTGTTGTTTATTAGATATTTTATTGTTGTTGAGAACGAGTCTCTCTGATAAAAGCTAGCGTTTATCCCTCCCTTTACTTTCCAGTGTTCAAATCCGTAAGTGTCTAGTGAAATAAAAAGGGGTAAGTGTCAAAGATATTTTTCACGTTTGTTCTGGCTAATCAATGATTGAATCAAATTCTAACGTGTCATGGTTCTCTAAATTGAATGACCACACTGCAGATAAATAAATATTGATGAATAGGAATAATGTAAATTCCTTAAGTAAAGTTTCATAGAGTTAAACTAGAGTACCATGTTACAGTATCAATAAATTTATATAAAATTAAACATATCAATTTTTCTAAGGAGGTATGGGACAGTTTTTATGCAAGGGAAAACAATTATTTAAAATAAGTGGCATACCATTTTTTTAATATATTAAGACTTAATACATTTCACCAATTTTGTCAAAAAAATCAAGTTCTGAGTGTGCATATTATATAAAAACGAATAAAAATGTCACATTTTATTTTTCTTCACTTGTTGATAAATAATTTGTTCATAACAATTCAAAATAAAAAAAATAAAATGTATGCATTCAAAGACCATAATAGCAATGAAATCGTACTCAGGAGGCTAAAATTATCCGATAACGACTATAAACTCAACATTTTGGTCAAATTCGTATATTTTACGATAAATATAATTTGAGCAATTTGTGGATATACATTCGACGATATTGACGATAAAATCGAACTCGGAATACCAAAATTATCCGAAAACGACCCTAAAGTAGAAATTTTGGTCGAATTCATCTATTTTGTTGATAAATAAGTTGTTTATAACAAAAAATGGTCTTTATCCGATCAAAAACGGTCAAATTTTGCATTTTAATTGTTTATTTATTGTTTAGAAACAATATAAACAATACGCGCAACTCTATTTGTGGTCAACTTTTTGTTTGATGACATTCTGAAGAGAATGCACTTCGTCCCATCAAAATCGATTCATTTCCCAAAGATTTACGGGCCGATACCCATTTGACTGCACTAAACGTCGTATATTCATAATTAAGCGAATCATTGTGGAAATTCTTTCGAAATCATCTATGCAATTCTATTATGAAGAGCATTTTATTTCTCTATGAATTCGGTCTTTACTTGATGTAAATTCATTCTTACTTACTGCACTATACGTTGTAGTATAAAGTCGTGGAAATAAAGCAGAAAAAGGCCGAAGTAAAAAAAAATCGGCAGAACCGATTTTGATTTTTTAAAATCGATTGTAGAAATCATTTTAAAAAAATACGGGCAGTCACCGAGCACTGCTGACAAGAGTGAAAACTGACATTATGAAGTAACCAATTTATTTTGGATTTTCATCCAAATTCGTATGATTTCACCAGCATCATCTCTTTCTACATGACACAATTTTCCGACAGTGCCATTGGACAATCCATCCCCAACATCTATGTTATTAGTTATCATGTATGGTAGGTTAATAACTGAAATTAACTCGTATGGTAATCCACCCGTATCATCGGTTCTCATTCTATGCAACTTCTGCCTGACGAAATTTTGTTGTTCAGCATTATGACAGCCAACGAAGACATCCGATGCCACAGATACTATTGTCTACGGAGTTTAGTACTCAATGTAGCATCCGAAATTACAATTTTATTATTCTTAAATGAAAACAAACATATCATTTATTGATATTTATATCGATGTAGATGAAAGTAATGTTAAACCGTATTAGTTCGAATTGAAGATGTCTACGGATGGTGGTAAAAGAAAGCATCTTCAATTCGGACCAATGAACAAATAATCTAAAAAGAAACGCAAAATGTAAACATATAAACATTTCCGTCAAATGTCAGTATGATCGTACATTACACCACAAATAACTATTTGAAATAAAATGTTGTACTTTCGTAATAGTAGTATTAAAAAAAACATCAAGACGATACTCACTATTATTTTTGATGCTGTGATCCAACATTCGAACAATGAAAATAATAAACTAGATATAACACAACGTCATCAATGTGTAGTACAGATGCAAAAGTTCTCACTTATACACATCACTAATGTTATATTCTTATGACAAGAATTATATTCACAATATTTAAAACCTTGCACGTAGATACGATACTAAGTACACAATGTACAATTAATAAATTCAATAAAAATATATAGTTTTCGTCGGCACGAGGACCGAGGATTGAGTAAATGAATAACGTCGAGTATCTGACTCAGATATGCACACAGATGACGTAGGTCATCTCCATGGATTGTTTTTTAATATGCTCTGAAATGCAACTAAATTCGTCTCGGGGGTTTTTGGGGCGCTGATGATGATTCTCGAGTCGTATTCTTCCATACCCATGCTCGAGAACACCCGGGAGTTGCTTTGTCTCTTTTCGGTAGCAGCCACATCTAATAAACGTTGTGTTTTTTCTTTTCAGGTCTGGACGATTTGGCCATGCGATGCGCCCAATACAAGAAGGACGGTTGTCATTTCGCCAAGTGGCGTTGCGTATTGAAAATTGGAGAATTCACGCCTTCTTATCAAGCGTGCCTCGAGAACGCCAACGTTCTGGCCTGGTACGCTTCGGTGTGTCAATCTGCTAGGATCGTGCCGATCGTCGAGCCTGAAATTTTGCCCGACGGTGACCACGACATCGAACGTTGCCAAAAGGTAGGTGATTGATAATCATATGTTAAGTTAAATAAATTATCTTCATAATTCAGAAAATTTAATTCTATATCTTTTAATGTACTTACACGAAATTGTGGCCAATTAGGCAAAGAAACCTTGAAGTCCAGTCAGTTCTATTGAAATATACAGGTTGTTTAAAAAAAAAGGTGGCCCCGTTGCTAGGGTTGGTAGAACACTAAAAAATAATTTCGTAACGGCATCCGTATTCAAGATACAGGGTGTTGTAAAAAAACATTTTACACAAATTTTTTGCGATTATGTCGAAAGTACTGGCAACATTGTAATGACATTTTGTATGAATATGTTTTGAAAGTTGACACATCGCATGAATTTATTTTTAAATCTGACTCATAGAGGGCGCTGAATACACGATTCGTACAGAGTAGTTTTGATCATAACTTTTTTGAGGTCAAATTTTCTAACTCAAATTTTACATAAAATTAAACATCATTATTTTATACCAAAAAGGTACTCTTGGTAAAATTCGATACTGTGTACCGTTTCCGGAATATTTTGATTTGAAAATGATGAAGTAATAACTGATGTTGGTATAAAGTAAAAAACAAATACCAATATTAAAAACCAAAAATAGTAACATTATTCTAATGCTAAAGTTATTAATTAAACAAATAATCACAAGAGGAAAATTAAAATGAATTAATAAAAACATGGGATATTCAATCAGTTAGAGTAAGTGTTCAAAATGTCCTCTGTTTTCACGCATCCTTTTTTGTAAATAATACTAACGGTTGTAAACAGTGGCGTAACTACCGCCGGTCCAACGGCGACCCCGATTGGTTTTTTTTTTGCTTGTTTGTAAAAAAAACCATCCATCCATCCGTTGTAATGTTTGTAATTTCGGGAATACATTCTATCAGGAAGTTTGCTAACTTAATACTGATCGAGTACTTTACTCTTTCCGGTAGCTTTCCGGACGTCTGCTCAGTAATTTTACTGTTTTTAACAATTCCAGTGACCGTTGCAACTGCAGAGCGCTCCTTTTCAACACTGAAAATATTATACAGCAGTTTTATATTAGATTTCACAAGTGTCCCACAACAAGCATAACGTCAGTATGATTCACTAAACAAAAAACTATATTCCCCAGATTAAGTACAAAAGGGCTTTTGTACGTGATCCAAAAGCCGAGATATTGAAGATTTTGCAAGCACAAGCCACTTTGAACGCACGAAATCAGTTTCCCCCACTCCGCCGCACGCTCCGGCAGCCGCGTACAAAGCCACTTTGTTACTCAATGTCTAATACTATAACTCAATAAAACAGATCCTAGTTTTTTTTATTGAAAATGTAGGTATATAACATTAACATCCATAACGTACACTTCTCTAAAATGTTTATTGCGTCTTACAGATTTTATTGAAATAAAAAAATTATCTCTGGTCCAGAGGGTCGTAGATGAAAAATGTTTTTGGTAATTCGTGAAAAAATGTCAGGAATCGATTTCCGTCAAAGACATTTCCCTAAAATAAGAATTGTAAAACTTATCTGAAAAAAAAAACATGTTCAAAAAAAGTGCAATTTTTCTAAATAATTTTTCACCCTTAAGATTCGAAAAATCGCAATATTTCTTTAATAATATTATAGCACAACTCTTCAAGAAGAAAATAGGCCCAGAATCTTTACTCTAGGACCATCCGCTGAGAAGATCTACTCAATTTATGAGAGCACCTTTTTTTCAAAAAATCGATATATTTCGAAAAATTATCAATATTTTAAATTAGCAAAAAATCACTTCTTGAACTTGCCATGGACTATACGTACAGCAAATAACAAGTTAGTATGGAAACGTAATAGTTAACGACTTCTCGATACCCCGATGTTTAACGGTTTTTTCAATATAACTCGAAAAGTATGAAAGATATCGATAATTATGATAGAAGCAAGCTATTTGATACCTACAACTTTCTCATTTGACTTTTTTCGATCCGAGCTATAGTTTTTTACTTATTTAAGAAAAACCGCTTTTTGCAACTTTGCCAATTTTTTAGGTTATGTTCGTCATTTCGGATCGAGTTGCATTAAACAGAAACTCACCTTCAAATTTAATTTCCTATACGCTCATATTTATTTTCCAGGTATTAATTGCTGCAAATTTAACATTAGACCGTCGTCTATTGCTTAGACTATAACTTCAAACGTGTTGGTAATATGGATTGGGATTGAGAGCTGTCCTTCCTTGTAACGTTTCACAAAAATCTACACTAACCGGTAGATCGTATGGCAAGAGCTCTTGAACTAGTCTGTAGTGATTAGGATGTAGCTGATGCTCCTTAAGAATCCTCCAAGTACTTGCAGAAGACATATTTGTTTGTGGTGCCAAATTCCTTACGCTAATTGTTGGATTTTGATCAACTTAATCTAAAGTGATATTATGTTTCTGAATGGTTCTTGTTGTTCTGGCATACCAGAATTATTTTTTTTTGGTGTCACATTCCCAGTTCCTCGACAACGTCGTTCCACGGCTCTAAACGTTTTTTATTTGGTATGTTTCTTCTGGGAAACTTTTCTGCTTATTCTGCATAACGCCTAACAGCTGCACTAGCGTTAACTATCAATAAATGTCAGTTTTCAATGGTTAACTCAGACAAAACTATTTTGAGGTTTGCGACGACCTTTTTTATTAAGGACGTTTTGAATACTTACTCAAACTGATTGAATATTTCATGTTTTTATTCAAATTTATTTTAATTTTTAGTGTGATTCGTCTTTAATTAATAAGTTCAGCATTAAAATAATGTAATTGTTTTTTGTTTTTAATAAATTGGTAATTGTTTTTTATTTTATTCCAGCATCAGTTATTTGTTCATTATTTTCAAATCAAAATATTCAGAAAACGGTACACAGTATCGAGTCTTACCAAGAGTACCTTTTTGGTGTAAAATTGAATGATGTTCAATTCCAAGTAAAATTTGAATTAGAAAATCGAACCACGAAAAAATTATAATTATAAATACTCGGTACAACCGTGTATGACCCTCTATGAGAGTCAGATATAAAAAAAAATCCATGCGATGTGACAGCTTCCACAACATGTTCATACCAAATTTCATTACAATGTTGCCAGTAGTTTCGACATAATCGTAAAAAATGGATTGAAATTGTTTTTTCAAATCACTGTATCTTGGATACGGATTCGGTTACGGAAATTTTGTAATAAGCAAGCACTTATCTTCCAGTGTTCCTATCTTGGCAACGGGGCCACCTTTTTTTTAAAACAACATCGGGATGTTGTCATTGAATGAGTACCGTCAGAGTAATTGCCAACCATAGTAATACTCATACATACAGTCTTCAATTTCAAAATGGTTGAACATAAAGATAAATGTGTGATATAAAGATTCTTGACCCAGTATGAATTATATATAAAAATTCTCGGGAAATAGGTCACATTAACACTCTGTTTTAAACATTTTTTGTCTTTTCGTACTTTTCGGTCTCACGACCATCATCAGAAGACTTATTGTGTCTAAAAATTTTTGATTACTTAAAACTAATTGTATTACACAAAGCGTCCAAATCGCACCAATTTCAATTAAAATGCCCACGTCGCCGAAACGAAAGGAACACGATTAAACGAAATTGTAATCCTCAATGCTATAGTAAAATTATCAAGAATCCACTGCAGAGAAGAATTCTTAACAAAAGCGTACACATGTCAACACAGTAAGTGATCGACTGAGACGAGGCAAATATAATTTAAGTTTTAGTATACAACTTTTAAACCAGATGTTAAATTTATGATCTAAACAAAAAGGTTCTTTCGTGACAGGAGGTATACTAGACATTTTACCTAATATATACTATTACATTATAACGAGGCATGTAGGAATTCGCAAGAGAAATTGAAATTATTTGATCAAATTTGTATAGATATGACTTAGATTTTGAGTGTTTGTCCTATGATTTACAGACTTAGAGTCACTTTTTATGTGAATCATCTCCAAAATAGATCTTTTATAATAATTGGTTTCCTTAGTTAGAATATTAACATTATTGTAATCGAATTGATGGTTATAATCAAAGCAGTGTTTAGCAAGAGCGGTGGAATTTTCTAAGTTTTTGTTTTTGTGCTATACCTATGGCTGTACATTCTTTTTTGTAAATATTGTTTAGAGATTCCAGTATAAGTTCCATCGCAATCTAAACAATTTAATTTGTATACTGTGTGGGTTTGTTTATCTTTAGAGGAAACCAATTATTATGAAAGATCTATTTTGGAGATGATTCACATAAAACGTGACTCTAAGTCTGTAAATCGTAGGACAGACACTCAAAATCATATCTATACAAATTTGATCAAATAATTTCAATTTCTCTTGCAAATTCCTACATGCCTCGTTATAATGTAATAGTATATATTAGGTAAAATTTCTAGTATACCTCCTGTCACGAAAGAACCTTTTTGTTTAGATCATAAATTTAACATCTGGTTTAAAAGTTGTATACTAAAACTTAAATTATATTTGCCTCGTCTCAGTCGATCACTTACTGTGTTGACGTGTGTACGCTTTTGTTAAGAATTCTTCTCTGCACTGGATTCTTGATAATTTTACTATAGCATTGAGGATTACAATTTCGTTTAATCGTGTTCCTTTCGTTTCGGCGACGTGGGCATTTTAATTGAAATTGGTGCGATTTGGACGCTTTGTGTAATACAATTAGTTTTAAGTAATTTTTAGACATAATAAGTCTTCTGATGATGGTCGTGAGACCGAAACGTACGTAAAGACAAAAAATTTTAAAACAGAGTGTTAATGTGACCTATTTCCCGAGAATTTTTATATATGATAAATGTGTGTGAATAGTTGATCTATAGCGAGGTTCGAATTGCATTGTGTTCATCAATGATCTATCCTTTCAAAGAATCTGGAGAATACGATGCTGGACGATCTAATTCGTAGCGCAATTTTGCCATTGCGACTGCGTACCTGCGCCCGTGCGTTGTCCTGGTAGAAGAACACTTTTTTTCAAATGCGGTCCCTTTGGCTTCAAATCGGCGTCGAATCGATCCAACAGCTCTGCATAATATACGCCGGTGATCGTTTTGCCCTTATCGAGGTAATCGATATGAACGGATACCGTGTGCATCCCAAAAAACTTTCGCCATGAGTTTGCTGGCCGATAAACCCACTTTGACCTTTTTCTGCTTCGATTCGCCGGGACAAGTTCACTGTTTCGACTGTTCTTTGATCGCTGGTGTGTTGTGATGGATCCATGTTTCGTCCACGGTTACGAAACGGCGCGCAAAAAGTCCTTATCACTTCTTGTCAACAGAGAGCAAATGCGGCACCCATTTAGTCCAGGCAACGAACCGGAAAATAAAAAAAAATACATGTAGGTCAGAACAAAGGAGGTTTTTTGGGTCGCTGATCACGATTTTGACGTCAGATTTACTTAAAATCAATTGGCCAATTTGATCGATTTTCCATCCCCAGAATTGATTTCAAGTAAATCTGACGTCAGAATCGTGATCAGCCAGTGGGGGCCATTTTTGGGGTGAGGTTTTATGTGTTATGAATGATCCTGATAACCCCATGAATCGAACCCCACAAAAAAAATTCGATTCTGACCTACTTGTCTTTTTTTATTATAGCTGAAATCCCGGCTAATTGCCTGGACTAATTTGGCAGATAGCTCTCTCATATTTAAAAATTTATGCACAATGTTCCGTACCCGTTCGGTTGAGATGCCCATAGCCTCAGCAATCTCGTGCACTCCAACTCGCCAAATGTCCAATATCATAGTATGAATTTTATCGATGATTTCTGGCGTTGTGACCTCATTTGGACGACCAGAACGTTCGGCGTCCTTTGTGGTCATGTGACCACAAGGAAAATCAGTAAACCACTTATGAATCGTTACAATCGATTGTGAGGAGTTCCCATAATGTTTAACAAGCGATAATGTTTTTTTCACGCAAGAAATAATGTTTAATGAAGACGCGAAATTCATGTTTACAAAAATCTTCAAGGTTGCTTGCTTTCGATGGGTGTCAAAACAAAACTGAATGACATATCAGACTGAAATTATTTAATGCCGCATAGGATTTTCGATTGTGGCGTCATCTGTTTTATTTTTCAGGAACTTTTCACCTTGTCATACATCGTATTATCGATTTTATATAAAAAATACCGTTTCTGGCTAGGCTGGGCTTAGCTTGATAGTGAAACTAGCCCAGCCCATCGAAAAACCCCACAGTTCTTGAAACAATAATGCTATAATTGAAGTGAAAACTTCTTTAGGCGCGTTGAGCTATTTCAGAAGGGGGGTAAAACCATGAGTCAGGCGTCAGGCAGTCCCTCTATACGCTTACACACGTGTGCATATCTGAGTCGGATACTCGACGTTTTTCATTTACTCATTCCTCGGCCCTCGTGCAGACGGTAGTTATATTTTTATTGAATTCATTAATTGTACATTGTGTACTTAGTATCGTATATACGTGCAAGGTTTTAAATATTGTGAATATAATTCTTGTCATAAGAATATAACATTAGTGATGTGTATAAGTGACAACTTTTTCATCTGTACTACACATTGATGACGTTGTGTTATATCTAGTTTATTATTTTCATTGTTCGAATGTTGGATCACAGCATCAAATCAGTGCTCTCGATTACGGTATAGAGGACAGGTGTACCTATACATTATGTATATACACTATAAACTGTATACAGCTACAACAGCATGCATATTCTCGACTTTATTCATTTACTCAATCCTCCGTCCTCGTGCAGACGAAAGTTATATTTTTATGCTAACTGAAAAAATGGACCTTTTTTGCAATGCAACTCATACTCTAAAGTAGATGAACTCCGCTACTTTGGCACCAGGATATCCGGTCTCCACTTCCGGTCTAGCTGTCGATGTGCATCCGGTGTATGAGCTCGTCCTTATCAGTTTTGAGAGGATGTAGGTGATAAGGATTTTATTTGTAAAGAGTATACAGGGTGTGTATAAAAAGTGTGTCACATGAAAGAGTATACAGGGTGTGTATAAAAAGTGTGTCACATGTACAGGATCACGTGACTATCACATCACAGCTGTCATGGCGGACCTAAGGTACAGATTGCTTCGTGAAGATGTCGCCACCAAGTGACAGCGGTCATGGTGGCCCTAAGGTACAGATTGCTTCGTGAAGATGTCGCCACCAAGTGACAGCTGTCATGGCGGCCCTAAGGTACAGATTGCTTCGTGAAGATGTCGCCACCAAGTGACAGCTGTCATGGCGGCCCTAAGGTACAGATTGCTTTGTGAAGATGTCGCCACCAAGTGACAGCTGTCATGGCGGTCCTAAGGTACAGGTTGCTTCGTGCAGATGTCGCAACCACATGACAGCTGTCATGGCAGACCTAAGGTACAGATTGCTCCGTGCAGATGTCGCCACCAAGTGACAGCTGTCATGGTGGACCTAAGGTACAGATTGCTTAGTGCAGATGTCGCCACCAAGTGACAGCTGCCATGGCGGACCTAAGGTACAGATTGCTTCATGCAGATGTCGCCACCAAGTGACAGCTGTCATGACGACCCGAAGGTACATGCTAATTCGTGAAGATGTCGCCACCACATGATAGCTGTCATGGTGACCCAAAGGTACATGCTAATTCGTGAAGATGTCGCCACCACATGACAGCTGTCATGGCGGACCTAAGGTACAGATTGCTTCGTGAAGATGTCACCACCACGTGACAGCTGTCATGGCGGACCAAATGTACAGGCTGCTTCATGGAGATGTCGCCACCACATGACAGCTGTCATGGCGGACCAAAGGTACAGGTTGCTTCGTGTAGGTGTCACCACCACGTGACAGCTGTCATGGCGGGCTAAAGGTACAGGCTGATTCGTGTAGGTGTCACCACCACATGACAGCTGTCATGGCAGGCTTAAGGTACAGGCTGCTTTGTGTAGGTGTCACCACCACGTGACAGCTGTCATAGGATTGTTTGTTTGTAAAGAGTATACAGAGTGCTTATAAAAAGTGTGTCACATGTATTGGGTCACGTGACTATCACGGGACAGCTGTCATGGCGGACCAAAGGTACAGCCTGCTTCGGGGAGGTGTCGCCACCACGTGACAGCTGTCATGACGGGCCAAATGTACAGACTGCTTCGTGGAGGTGTCGCCACCACGTGACAGCTGTCATAGGATTGGTCGTTGAAGGTACAGACTGTTTCGTGTAAGTGGCGCCACCAGTTCGGCTCGTCCGACTCGTGCGAATCCAAGATAACAGGCTGCTATCACACAGGGCAGACGTGTTACGTCACAGCATAAAGGTGCAGACTGCTTCGTGGAGGTGTCGCCGCCAGTTCGACTCGTCCGACTCGTACGGTTTTGAAATCACATGATCTGTCACGCGGTGAGATATGGTGTCTGTCACTTCGACGGAGTGTCTGTCACAAGGTGTCATGGTGGCTATCACGTACCATAGAGCTGAAGGTTATAGAGCTAACCCAACTCAAAACCATAGAGCATCATGGTGGTGGAAAGATTTATCATGGCTGCTGTCACGTGGGTCTTCAACGAGGTGTCATGGCGTCTATCACGTAAGGTCTTCATCGAGGTGTCATGCCGCGTCTTGGAGGGTGTGACGTGGTGGATCTATGAAGCATCTGTCACGCGAACTGTCATGGCGGATCTATGAATGTCAACCATAGCTTTATAGGTATCAAATGAAAAGTCTTGATATGCAGAATGTTAATTTTATTGAATTGAAGATCCTGCGATCATAGTTTACGAACGATGATGACGTCACGGGAGGCATTCATTGTTTCAATCCGGCGACCATAGTTTACGAACGATGATGACGTCACTGCTTCGAACCGATGACAGTAACTGATTCAATCCGGCGACCATAGTTCACGAACGATGATGACGTCATCATCGTTCACGAACTATGATGGTCAGATGAGGAATGAAATGCGAGTAATAATAATGATATCTACTCATTATTCATCACATTGATATTGAGAACTCTATGTGTAAATGTGAATAGTTGGAGGTTATGATAAAGATATCCAGTAAGTTTGTAAATGTGTCATTATGCATATATCTTTTGAAGAATACAAACGTAGACTTTGAAAATTTGTGGAGAAAGTTCATGAACTAAGAAGAGACTTGAATTTTTACGAAGATAAAATAAAAGTTATAAGACTGTTGAATACATTTACAAGTGTAAAAAGTGAAGATAATGATGGGAGTGGGGATGTTAAAAACAAATTTCGTGATTCTAACCACAATTCTGAATGGTATTCTATACGCGAACGTTCCCCAACACGTTGAGCGCATTTATATTTGTCTGAAGGATGTTGCAACCGATGGTGGTGGGGGGTGTAACCGTACCGAATGGATTCCGATGAATTTTCGAAAAATCAACGATAATCAATTAGAGGTATTCGCATTCAACATTCCTCAAGACAATCTTACCACCATACATTATAAACTTAAACTTTTATTCTTTGATCGGAGTGAGGGAGATATGGCTGAATGGCAATTGCTCCAATAATCATCATGTTTACCACATGTCATACAAAAGACAATATCAACACCATCCACACGTACATCATCCTCACTAGACGAAGAAATTTCTAAAATTTTCGCAATTTTGTATGCAATTTTATCTTCTTTATCAGTACTAATGTTGAAAATGTTTGTTAAATATGTAAAGAAGGCTATTTACCATGTAAATAAATGATTGTATGAAGATATAAGTGTTTTAATAAAACAAAAGGAATGATAACAATAATTCCGATATATGGTGATAACTTCACTGCTTCAAACCGGTGATGGTAAGTAATTCAATTCAGGGACCATAGTTTACGAACGATGATGAACACTTGAATGATGAAACATACATATAAACATTAACGCAAGCGCATTTCATAGTTACCTCGGTTTTATTTATTTTTTTGAAATAATAGAAGAACTTAATATGTTTACATCAATATATTGACATTATCATTTGCTAGTTCATAAGCTTTATTTTTGTGATTGATAACACATTCTATCAATGACTCGATGTTGATATCACTAATCAATTGTTCACCCCCCTCTTCTTCTGCGGCATGAATAATATTTCCTCTTGCTTACCATTTCAAATCGCGGCGGAAATTCTGTTTCACTTCGTTACCAATATCGATAGCATGAGATATGTTAGACCATTTACGTATTAATCGCATTCTTCGATTTTGTAATTTTCTGTCGGCATCACGCCAACCATCCTCCTGTCGACGCATTAGGTACCATTCTGGTCTCATATCATTCGATGTTCGATATAATCCTAAATAATATATATTATATAAATTTTATTATAAAAAACAAAGTAATTACCTAAATTTCGTCTCTTTCCGAAATTTATAGGAGGTGGAACAATATTTGGTGCAATGTTATTCCGTAAGGTGATAACATTCATTTGAATTTGTTGAGATAAGCGTTGAGATCGTTCTTTCGCAAGACATTCACGTTCCTCAGCTCTTTGACGTTCTTGTTGTTCATAGAATTTCTCGTACTCACAATATTTCATCATAATAAATTTCATTAACGAAAACAGTTCACGTAACTCGATGACTTTAGGAGGTCGCATTTGCATCAATAATGATTCGAAATCAATAGCATCTAGAACATAATATTTCTTTCGTGCATCAGTCTTATCACAAATTTCTAAATGGTGTATATGCGGGTTTTTCCTCAACAATCTTGTTATAACACCCTTTTTAGCATGATATTTTTTGCCGCGATAACCTAACCAATCCAATAGATCTTCATTCATTAGAACGCGTTGGTTTAGTTGAATATTCCAAAATAAATAGTTTCTTTTATCGTTTCTTATATCGATCCCAAATTTTAGACACACTTCATTAACTGTTAACTTAATAAAATTGTTGGTGGACCATGTAGCCACATTTGAATCACGAACGCACGCTGCTAAGTTCATTTTTATAACTGAACATTTTCTGAAATGATTCTCTCTTACATACGTGAGAACGTGAACATGAATAGTGAGGGTGGGGGGGTAACTCTCCGTTTCGATCTCATTGCAAACGTTGATAACTGACTGATAACGTTTACATCACCACCTACCGTTTGAGAAATAAAATATCAAATATAATAATAATAATAACATTTATTGGGAAAAATACATTTTGATAGTACATCATTTAGAAGTAAAATTATAACATTATGATTCATCACCTGGTTCTTCACACCAAATTCCGAACTGATCCTGTAATCGGAGAATACTCCATTATACGATCGTTAATGATGATGCAATAAGCCCTGGTGTTTTTGGGCAAATTCAGGAAACTTTCCATCTCTAGTTTGACGTCAACTGTTGATGACTTTATAGCATCGTTTTGTTTTGAACAGTCAATCACAAAAATTTCTCTATTCTTGAATGCTATATAATCTAACATGGGCTCACTTATTATTCTATTTGAAAATGATTTCTGAAAATCATAGTACATCTGGTATGCTTCCACGTATTGCTGGTCGGTGAAATTCAATTTCATTGCTCCATATCGATAACACTCTGAATTCAAGTATAATTTTACATTTAGCAAGTTTATATTATCGAAATATGCACTGTGCTTAACAGGATTATTTTATCGATCAGTTTGGAAAGCTAGAATCACATATCTAGGACTTTCCAAATTCATTGATGTTTTAACAGCCCAAATGTCGCGAGTGCTCTCCTTCATCAACGGATTTTCATGCAGATCCCAACTACGGAATGGAATCAAAATAGGCTTCTCAGCACCCAAATTCCCCAACATTTGAAATTTAACTTGATCACTTGGAAACACATGTCGCACTTTTAATGCTATCGTCTTCACATTTATTTTAGCCGTTTTCGTGCCTGTGCTATTAGTATAGCAATCGTTATCGGTTCGAGACCTTATCAAGCGCAGATTATGTTTACCACTCAAAACTTTGTTATAGTCAATGAATAGGCTTAGTAGAAAATTCAACGGTATCCATAAATTGATTTTACTCATGTAGACTGAACTCAGTGCATCCTTATATGACCATCCAGAAATAGCTAGAGGTATAGATTCATGTTTGGCATATGTTAGATAAGCTCTGATGGTGCTGACAATACCAGGATCACGTACTTTGTCTATCTCTTTTCCATTCAATTCATAACTGATATATTCGAAGAGAAACACTCCGAAATTATTCGTTAGTTTACATTCACCATCACCACTTGCTTCTGGCTGGAATTCTGCCTCGATGAATAAAGCAGACGAGGCCAAATCTACCAATACATCTTGTTGATTGATTAATATCTCAATTTCATCGCTGTTGCCAAAAGATGTTGTGTGGGGATAGTAGGTATGAGTTTCTTCTCGGATGATGTCTTCATTGAAGTTTGGCTCGTTGAATATTTGAAGTTTTTCCGACATTGTAACCAAGGGACTTAAAAAAATTAATATTTTCCAATGATAGTGATGCAGAAGCAACCTTCTCCCTTGAACTCGTTGTAGATAATGACTGATGACCACTATGGGTATGTCTTTTATTGCTGAAATCCAAACCCATGTTCTCAAGTGATGGCTACTGCAACAACAACCTTCTCAGATGAATTCTTTTCATATAATGAGTGGTGGTGAGTATTGGATTATTATTTATTGTTGGAAGCCATAATCCCTAGCGGTCTTTTTCAACTCCAACCCTATAATAATTTCTTCTCCACGAAAATTTACCCGTTTCCAATTCTGATCTAAAATATTCAGTGTGATGTTATCGAAGGACGTCTTGCTGATGATCGGTAGATAAATAAGATTCTTCGGCTCTATATCAATGGAAAACCCAGGTGGTACAAGAGGTGAGAACTCATATATCGTATGAGCTATCTCATTGTTATAATATGCTCCTGCGGTTAAGTTACACTCCACTCTAATAGTTTGAACTTTGATTATGTTTATAGGTCGATCAGATACGTGTAGTTCACGAAATGTCAATTTCTTTTTGCTGAATCCCAACAGTTCGCTTATACTATCTTCAGGAATAAAATTCACTTCAAAATCACTCTTCAGCTCTGTGTGTAGAGTGTTGTTGTTAGATTTTATTGATAATTTCCGGTCACGTTCTTCTTGCTTCCCTCCTATCCCACAAACTGCACTTTGTATGAAATCCTCGATGTCTGTCAACTCGTAGGACCCCGTAGGTGTAATTACTACTTCTTCCTCACCCGTCACATTTTTATAATAAAATTTATTAAAACCTTCTTCAATGTTCGGAATGCTATTGTACGTATGCAAGCCAACAAGTGCGATAGAATAATATGAATGGGGATCTAGTTCTATAGGTGGGTGAAAATCTACAGATAAGCGGGAGCTCTTACCCGTGATAGTGAACGTCTGAGACATGATTGATGAAAACTTTACCAACAATCTATTTATACACTAATAAATGCAGGGTTAGTCGAGCACAACTGAACAGTTAGAGAGGAATTCTAAACATAACTGACCACAATTATAAGTGTTATATTGTTGAAAATTATCGTGATTGAATAATATCTTACACTTTTTGAAATAATCCACTAGTTCGCGAGGGGGGCGTAAATTGCCAAAACTATCATAATATAAAACTGTATCACCGACTTTATTAAACCCAACCCAGTGAGTGCCTCCATTGTCCGAGCTATCTAAATTAACTATTCCACGCTCGTTTTTCCATGGTCCGTTAGATGGCAGTTCATCACGCATGAATACTCCTCTAAAATGGGGAATTTTCAGAGCTTTTGCTAGTTTTCGTAGATCGAGATCGGTCAGAGGTCTTCTGGGTAGGTTTACTGACAGTTTTTTGGATGTTTATTTAAATATAGACCAAGACCTTTGCGATACTTTTTCAAATATAGACCAGATCCTTGTTTCCCCAAAGCTATAGCTTCCATTGTTTTATTATGTCTTTCCGTTTCCTCCAAGGTTTTCCGAGCTGCTTTGCTGTCGTTGACGGCCTTAGCGATGCCTGCACCACCTCATGCCAATGCTCCAGCAGCCGATAAGCCGGCAAACAGAGGTATTAAAAATGGTAGAAATCCTCCAGTCTTTGGAATAGGAATTACTCTTGGTAACATTTTTCCGACCACCTGCTTTTTTGAATTGTTTTCGTGCAACTTTCAACGCTGTTTGGGATGTTTTCTTCAGATTGGATGAGTCAAACTTATTCTTCATAACTTTTCTCACCCCATCGACAATTGCACTTCCGAACCCAACCTTCTTTCTCATACCCATCCCCAATTTCCTCTTTGCCTTCATAATTTTATTCACACCGAAAGCGGCAATCCTCTCTCCAAATTTTGTGTCTTTAGATTTGACACGTTGCCAAGCAGCGTTCTCTAATATTTTATCCGCCTCGTGACGTCCTTCCAAACTAGCGTTTCGCAGATATGAAATATCGTGTTGGCGGCAAGCTTTATCGAGTGGATTGATACCTCAATCTCCTCTTCTCAACCGTTCTTCTAATTTTGTACCGGGACCACAGAATTGATAACCAGGAATATGAAGTTCAAACGGGAGCTTGTTTATAAGCGTATTGAGAACACCTTCTCCTACTTACGCTTCCATACAGACTGATGAGAATTCAAGATTGCACCGTTATTTAACGAGGGGAGGCAGAAAGACCAAAGATCTCAAAATAATATTTTTATTAATTTCAAAATGTTCTCAATACAAAAGACTTAAATATAATCTTAACAATATATGTTTCAAATATTATAATCTTCACTCTTTATTCACCCTCATATTCACGGAATTTTGTTCTATTATAATATCCATACCCTCGAGTCAATAATATTCCAGCTATTTGTTTGTTCCTTATAATCTCCAAATGGTTAATGATGGGTTCATTGAACGAGATCCGAATTATCGATCCAACTGTTGTGATTATTATCTAGACCCAACCATTTCACATACTGTTGACCCCTCCTCTTTCGTAATATTTTTTCGACTAAATACACATCGGGTTGTTTTGTTTTCTGTAATTCTTCCTCGTAGAAACAGCCGCTGATTGGTGCGTTGGTCATATCTTCTAGTAGATATGTGACCGGGTTGGTAATTTTTACTTTGATGATTTTAAATAATTCCGTACTCCAATTGGGCGTAAATCCCTTCTCAAAAATATGTTTAGCCTTACTTATTCGTACCACATCTCCAACGTTGTATTTGTGAGGCAGAGCTAAATTGATGTGTGAGTAGGATCGCTTCAATATCTCGCTCTCAATCTGTTTCGTCACTTTTATTGGAGCCATATTTATAGTACTATCTTTACGTTTATTATATTTTTCTGTGGTTTCTTCAAGTATATCAAGCCATTTGTATTTCCCGCTAAGACTGAAATGTTTGTAAAGCGATTCCTTTAACGTTCGAATGACACGTTCAGCATTGGCTGCTTTTTTCACACTATACGTATTATAATGATTGATATTATGTTTCTTCATTAGATCGTTAAAGTGTTTATTGAAGAATTCTTTTCCCTGATCGCTTTGCAGATTCCTAGGCTTACGATGTCCTTCTAGCAATATAAAACTGACCGCTTTCCGAACCTCTTCGGCTGATTTCGTTTTCAGCGGGCGTGTCCATAGAAATTTCGAGAAACAATCGATCATAACGAAAGTGTATTTGAATCCTCTATTTTCACGAGCGTAATTACCCATTTCAGCCAGATCCATTTGCCACAAATCATCCAAACCTTTTATGATTGTTCTGCGTCGTTTGAAATTCTTCCTACTCGGCTTATGAAGCTCATGCACAACTTGTTCTCTACTCATCTTATCAATGTGGAAATCTAGTGTAGAATTAAATTTTTGGGTATATTCACAGGATTTGGAGATATACGTTTCAGAGCCCTGCTTTGTTGTTGTGGATGATGAGGGTCTCTCCTTAGAAGGTTCCACAGATGTCATCCGTCGTTCTAACGCCTCCACTTTACTAGTAATGTCATTTAGACGCATGTTCACACTGTTAAATGTGTTATTGATCTCTTTCAATTCATTCCTGTTTTCCCTCACACTATAACTGATTGTTTTATACTCTGATTTTATATAGATCCCCATTCCATTATATTTATTCTGAATTTCCATCAGATGTTTATCAATGTTGAGAATAACCTTCTCATTCGTTAATTTATGTTCATCCAGATCCTTGTTGATATCTTTGATCAAATTATCAACTCTAACTTTGAAGGTATCTTTAAGACTGGTTTCCGTTTTCAGATTCAGTTTGTGTGTTAATTTATCAACATATACTTTATTTGCAACATCTCCATCATCATTCGGTGATTTTACGTTGCACAATCTATGATTTTCCATATCATAACTTCCATCGCTCGTTAGGAATAATCCTTGTCCGTGAACTTGTTTGAAATTATTATTAAATACATTTGTATCATATATCCACATGGGAGAGGAGGCTCTGCCAAACTTATCCATTGAAACCATCTTTATAACTGTGATGAATTTGTCTTACACCTGGTTTTTGTTCAATTACCCCTGCCTCTATCAATTCTTCTATTATGGAGATTATCTCGTTGGGATGATTATTGTTACCTGCATGCGAGGATGCAACAAGAAGTCTCAGTCTATCCACAATTTCGTTAACGTCATCCCAATAAACATATTCGATAGGTTTCTCGTTATATTCAAGCATATCATTTTTGATATATGCACTTCCAGTGTATGTTTTGGCTCTGGGTCTTTTCATGGAATTAATCAAAGGTTTCAGTACATTTTTGTATTTTACAATGTTTCTTATTCGATCAGCTGGATCGTTATTACGTCTATGGGCACTAGTCATTTCCATCATTTGACTGTAATTTTTCCCATCTTCCACAGTGTAAGTATCAGGTAGAACATCTCTGTAAAATATCAAATTATACAGTCCTGTGGTACCCTTGAACGGAGTACCCTTGATAATTATATTACTCTCACTATCAATTTCTATAGGTTGATTACCCATGAACCATTTGTCTAGAGTTGAATTATATTGCAATCCCATTCTATCATCGTATTTCTTGACATCATCATCCAAAAGGAATCCTTCCAAGTAATAACGTGCTAATGTGGGGTATTGTTGCAGAAACTCCTCTGTAGCCTCTGCAACATCTTTCTTATGTTTGCTGAATTCTTAACGAATCTGATCGATAGTAGGTTCGAGGGTAAACACATCCTCCTCAGTATTTTGGGGGTTATATACGAACTCTTCCCCTTCAGTTACAATATTTGGGATTGGTATGTTCTCCATTTGTGTTGCTGTAGAAACAATACTTTTAGGTTTAACCAACGAATTTTGTTTGACTATTTCAGCATTTTTCGCAATTTCCTCCAGAGGTTTAGAAACATTCTTGAACATATTATCTAGAATCTCATCATTTTCAGCTTTACCCAATTTCACAGCCATATATTTTTTCCTCACAACGTTTGCTAACTCCCAAATTTTTTTCTTCAATTTTTGTTTTTCTTTTAGCATGTTACTCACACCCACGTCCATGCTGAGCGGTTTGTCTATTTCAAATGAAAGTATATATACATGTTAGATGTATATATAACTATCAAAACCTTTGCGATAACGTTCTTTGTTCATATCAGTCTTTGTTTATCATAAGGAATCCATATTTATCTTTCCAACATACGCTACATATCTCTTTGAATTTCTCGAGTGACATGTCGGTACTTACATGATTGGTGAATATATGTTTCAAATTGAGTTCATCCTGTTTGAAAATAATCAAGCAATTGGCATTGTCGCGCAATCCATGTTTTGGACATTTAGCAAAAGACTGGCAAAGATAGAAACTATCAATTGAGTTGTGTCTCCCTCTTGAAAAATAAGCACGAATTTTCTCCTGTTTCTCAAACATCACGTCATCGAATATTATGATTGAATTAGGCCTCGCTTCTGTGGGGTCTATGACCTCATCACTTTCGGTACAAGGAAAATATCCAAGCCCCTCAATTTTCTTCAATGTCTCCTTTAGTAACTGGTATTTTGGTTGGTGTAAAGACTTTGAATATATGTACACGTTTTCAAATTTCAGACCGTTTGCATCTAACAATAGAGATAACATCACATTTGTTTTCCCACAATTACTTGGACCACAGATTATTGTTGGTAAAGTATTTGGCAGCAAAGAGCTGTGACGTTGTGATTGTTCAATATTTTCAATGCTTGGTCCTAAATTCATAATATTCAACGAGTCTTTCTGCTTAACAATCTTCATGTTGTCTAGAGGAGCATCGAAATCATACTGAAACATATGTTAATGAGCATTTGTTTATATACTAGTTGATGATGTTATATTGTGTATGTCCGATCACGCGGTTAGGTACTTCTAAGCTTCTCTCAAAATCAGGTATCAAATACGTGTTGAATAGGTATGAATGTTGAAGCACGTGCTTAACACGTGTCTGATTATTGAAACACGTGTCTGAACATGTGACTGAACTCTTGTCTTAATGTTGAAGCACGTGTCGGAGTGTTGAATCACGAGATAAAACATGTGCATGAATGTACTACCTATTCACTTTTTACACCTTATGTATTCAACAGTCTTATAACTTCAATTTTACAGTGTGATGAATAATGAGTAGATATCATTATTATTACTCGCATTTCATTCCTCATCTGACCATCATAGTTCGTGAACGATGATGACGTCATCATCGTTCGTGAACTATGGTCGCCGGATTGAATCAGTTACTGTCATCGGTTCGAAGCAGTGACGTCATCATCGTTCGTAAACTATGGTCGCCGGATTGAAACAATGAATGCCTCCCGTGACGTCATCATCGTTCGTAAACTATGATCGCAGGATCTTCAATTCAATAAAATTAACATTCTGCATATCAAGACTTTTCATTTGATACCTATAAAGCTATAGTTGAAATTCATAGATCCGCCATGACAGTTCGCGTGACAGATGCTTCATAGATCCACCACGTCACACCTTCCAAGACGCGGCATGACACCTCGATGAAGACCTTACGTGATAGACGCCATGACACCTCGTTGAAGACCCACGTGACAGCAGCCATGATAAATCTTTCCACCACCATGATGCTCTATGGTTTTGAGTTGGGTTAGCTCTATAACCTTCAGCTCTATGGTACGTGATAGTCACCATGACACCTTGTGACAGACACTCCGTCGAAGTGACAGACACCATATCTCACCGCGTGACAGATCATGTGATTTCAAAACCGTACGAGTCGCACGAGTCGGACGAGTCGAACTGGCGGCGAAACCTCCACGAGCAGTCTGCACCTTTATGCTGTGACGTCACACGTCTACCCTGTGTGATAGCAGCCTGTTATCTTGGATTCGCACGAGTCGGACGAGCCGAACTGGTGGCGCCACCTACACGAAACAGTCTGTACCTTCAACGACCAATCCTATGACAGCTGTCACGTGGTGGCGACACCTCCACGAAGCAGTCTGTACATTTGGCCCGTCATGACAGCTGTCACGTGGTGGCGACACCTCCCCGAAGCAGGCTGTACCTTTGGTTCGCCATGACAGCTGTCCCGTGATAGTCACGTGACCCTATACATGTGACACACTTTTTATAAGCACCCTGTATACTCTTTACAAACAACCAATCCTATGACAGCTGTCACGTGGTGGCGACACCTCCACGAAGCAGTCTGTACCTTTGGCCCGTCATGACAGCTGTCACGTAGTGGCGACACCTCCCCGAAGCAGGCTGTACCTTTGGTCCGCCATGACAGCTGTCCCGTGATAGTCACGTGACCCTATACATGTGACACACTTTTTATAAGCACCCTGTATACTCTTTACGAACAACCAATCCTATGACAGCTGTCACGTGGTGGTGACACCTACACAAAGCAGCCTGTACCTTTAGCCTGCCATGACAGCTGTCATGTGGTGGTGACACCTACACGAAGCAGCCTGTACCTTTAGCCCGCCATGACAGCTGTCACGTGGTGGTGACACCTACACGAAGCAACCTGTACCTTTGGTACGCAATGACAGCTGTCATGTGGTGGCGACAACTCCATGAAGCAGCCTGTACATTTGGTCCGCCATGACAGCTTCACGAAGCAATCTGTACCTTAGGTCCGCCATGACAGCTGTCATGTGGTGGCGACATCTTCACGAATTAGCATGTACCTTTGGGTCACCATGACAGCTATCATGTGGTGGCGACATCTTCACGAATTAGCATGTACCTTTGAGTCGTCATGACAGCTGTCACTTGGTGGCGACATCTGCACGAAGCAATCTGTACCTTAGGTTCGCCATGACAACTGTCACTTGGTGGCGACATCTGCACGAAGCAATCTGTACCTTAGGTCCGCCATGACAGCTGTCACTTGGTGGCGACATCTGCACGGAGCAATCGGTACCTTAGGTCCGCCATGACAGCTGTCATGTGGTTGCGACATCTGCACGAAGCAATCTGTACCTTAGGACCGCCATGACAGCTGTCACTTGGTGGCGACATCTTCACAAAGCAATCTGTACCTTAGAGCCACCATGACAGCTGTCACTTGGTGGCGACATCTTCACGAAGCAATCTGTACCTTAGGACCGCCATGACAGCTGTCACTTGGTGGCGACATCTTCACGAAGCAATCTGTACCTTAGGGCCACCATGACAGCTGTCACTTGGTGGCGACATCTTCACGAAGCAATCTGTACTTTAGGGCCGCCATGACAGCTGTCACTTGGTGGCGACATCTTCACGAAGCAATCTGTACCTTAGGGCCACCATGACAGCTGTCACTTGGTGGCGACATCTTCACGAAGCAATCTGTACCTTAGGTCCGCCGTGACAGCTGTCATGTGATAGTCACGTGATCCTGTACATGTGACACACTTTTTATACACACCCTGTATACTCTTTCATGTGACACACTTTTTATACACAGCCTGTATACTCTTTACAAATAAAATCCTTATCACCTACATCCGTTCAAACAGATAAGGACACGCTCACACCGGATGCACATCGACAGCTAGACCGGAAGTGGAGACCGGATATCCTGGTGCCAAAGTAGCGGAGTTCATCTACTCTCTAATTATTACAGAGTAAAAAGTAATAATTAAATTATGTGTGATCGGTAATAGTAGCCTGTTTTTATATATGAGCACACCTGATTTCACAGTATGTTTCATGTTTGGATCTAATCTAATAATTTAAGTATTGTCGAAGTTACCGATATTGACGAAGCAAATGAAGAAAATGCTGTTCATCATTAATTTCATTTACATCGATGTAAATATCAATAAATAATATGTTTTGAAAATAAAATAATGTGTATTTATTATAATGGCTATCCGGTTACATTCATACTCTTTACAGGGATTGTACCGCCCATTATACGTTTTTTATTATTAAATATAAAGATGTATATAATTGTTGATTGAAATGCTGACAGTTGTGAAAACTGAAGAATAATTATACTAATTATCATTTAAAAATAATAAAATTGTAATTTCGGATGCCACAATAATTCAAAAATAACATAAAATAAATTCGTTTGTCAGTTTTCACTTCTGCAGCAGTGCTCGGTGAGTGCCGAATTTTTTTTTTATTTGCCTAACTGATTCAATAAATAGTATTTTATCGATTTTAAATAGAAAATACCGTTGCTGGATGGGCTGGGCTTAGCTTGACAGTCTAAACTAGCCCAGGGTACATCGGTTTTTATTTTGCACGAACTGTTGTATTGTTGTTGTCTAATATCGTGTATTTATTGTTTAGGTTACAGAGACAGTGTTGACGTTTGTGTATAAAGCTCTCGCCGATCACAACGTCTTCCTGGAAGGTAAGGTACTCTATTGAAACCCAACATGGTGACGGGCGGACAGAGTTTCTCCAAAAAATACAGCAAGGAAGAGCAAACCGTTATCGCTTTACAACGAACCGTACCGGCCGCGGTACCCGGAGTCACCTTCCTTTCCGGCGGACAGTCTGAAGAAGAGGCCACCGTCAATTTAGTCGCCATGATCATCTCAACCAAATTTGTATCATTTTGAAGTATTTCAGTGAATACGCATTATGTTTATTATTTTCTTAATTAAACGTTTTTTCTAACTAAAGTTCTCTTTTACTCCAATTTTCAGCTTAATATATTTTTTCTACAAGAAATATTAATTTTTATAAAATTAAAATAACTTTAAAATTCCCTGAAAATATTTAAAAAATAATTGAACAAACCAATGAATTGAACTAAATATTTTAATAATAAATAATTAATTTATACTTTTTATTTATTCCATCGATTAGAATTAAATGATAATTAATTCCCTAATTCCCTACATATTATTTTGAAATTTAATTCTAATAAATTTGTTACTTTCAAAAACCATAAAAATTTGATAAATTTACTGACAATATTACTTATAAATAATTTAAATAAATTTGTTTCTATATTCAAAATTTCATCTAAAAAACTATAAAGATAAAATATTTTTACTGAAATGAAAGTTCATTTACTAATAACAAATAAATAAACATATATTTATTAATTTCAAAATTTAAATTATATAAGTAAATATAAAAGAAAAAATTTATGAATTCAATAAAATTATTTATAAATATAATTTTTAAAGTAAAAATTTTTACAAAAAAGCTCTTTTAAAATTTCATCAAAAAATGTTGGTTAAGACAATTGCTTACTTTAACCAAACTTTATTTATTAAAATAATATTTATTCTTCAATACTAATGAAATATAGTTAAACTAAATTTTTTCTAAAAAATGATGAAAATTTAATTTTTTGTAAGAAATAATGAAAATGAATCTATCTCTTCTAAGTTTTGAATCAAAAAGATTTTGTAATAATTTTTCATATTTTAATAACAAATATTTAATTTGTACTATACTTATAATTTTAAAATTTGATTCTCAACCATAAATATAAATTAAATCGTTATATTATAAACCATACAATTAATAGATTTATTAATAAAATTACTCACAAAAAATTGAAATAAAATATTGCAAACTTAGATCTATAAAATGTCACCTAAAATACGATGAAGATGAAAGATTTTTAATTAAATTAACTTGGGAAATTTCCGTCATATGGCATGAAGTCGGTTAAATCTGTTAAACTATAAAAGGGTTCACCATAAATAAGGGTTGGGATTGTTTCTTATTTATTTACAATATAATCTGATGCTACATAACGTTATTTTACTAATTCCACATACCCTGGTAAGAAACCATGGGCACTCACCTTCAGTTATGGTCGAGCCTTGCAGGCTTCCGTACTCAAGTGCCGGTAGCGACGACAACATTGAAATCGCTCAAACAAAATTATTATTAAGAGCGAAGGTGAATTAACATTTTTCGGTTAAGAGAGTATACAACCTGCGTTACGTCGTTAGGTCGCGGCTCCAGAAAAGAATTGTGTCAAAAGTACATCACCGCGACTTTTTCGGCGTTAGAACAACCCAAAGTAAAGCGTTTTTCAAAAATATACACACCCTAGAGAAATACTCGCCGTTTTCCGATTTTCGTCAATTTCAATAGGATTTGGGAGACCTTCAAAAGGAAATTTCATCAAAAATGAATAAATGTTTTCGACAGTTATCGTATGTCGAAGCTAAAATTTTGAAAAATCGCACTCGGAAACGGAAAATCGAATCGTCGTCGACTGACCCCAAGTGTATTGCCCAAAAAGGTGCCAAATCTCCCCTTCTAGCCGTTTTCGAGCAAAAAAAATGATTGACGTAAAAAATACGTTCTGCGGAACACAAGGGCGTAAAAAGCCCAAGTAAAAGCTCTCGTCTGGGGCGGACTGCCCATCTAAGCGGTGGAAATGATGGCACGATATGTTCAGTTGAAATGTAGAGTATAGATATTTATTCACCAAAACTTACACGGAACGTTCAGATTTTATATTATTAATTTTGTTAATTTATAGAAAACTATTGATAATTTTTCTCGATGTATAGACGCTTCTAAGTGCTAATAGACATCTCAAAGCTTTATTATAGATCGATATGGAGTGCAAGTCAAATTATATACTGGATGGTTCAACTTCAAGTGCAATATCTCAGTTATTATAAGAGTTTCAAAAAGATATTAATTAAAAAATTGTAAGGACTGCAGGTGCAAACTAGAATTATTATTCATGAATATACATGATTTTGAGCACAAGTTTGTCACAAAGTAAACTAACTTTTTTCAATGAAACACCCTGTATATTTTTTCAATTTGGAGTTGCACCATTTTTGGCCAGGACAAAAGGCGAATGTAGCATTGCCCCATGTGAGTGAATGCCAAAATGCTTACTCGCTAGCGCTGGTGCGCTTCGATTAATTTTCATTCGATATTTCAGTTGATTTTCTTGCTACAATTGTAAAAATTGATGCATTGTATTCTCTTTCAAGCTAATAGTATATCTTTGAGTAGATACGAAGAAGGAAGTCTAGAAGGAAAGGCTGGACAAGAAGGTCTGTTTATTAAAGATCACGCCTACTAGATGAAAAAATCAAGTTCCGCAGTAGACACTTGTACTAAGGGAAAATATACTTTGAATTGTTTCGCCCTCTTCTTCGACAGGGAATCCTTTATAATTGCATATATTTAAATGTGGTAATTTTCTATGTACCCTGAAATCTGAATTATTATAATAATTTTGTTTTACATGTCATTCAATTTGATATTCTTATCTATACAAATCATTTTTTTTTAACTTTAAAGAAATTTAATCAATAAATGTATCTAAAATCATCAGCGTTTTCTTCGATAAATCCTAAAAGTTATCCTCAAGATATTCCTTTTTTTCAGCAAGATTCCACCACCGCCTCAAACGATGTTCTTCGAACATTATATTTCCTCCAGTATAGTCGACATGAAAAAAAAAATACTTAACAAATCGTCCTAGCGTTGAATATTTTATAATCTTGCAGATAATTATTCTAAATCGACTACCTAAGCAAACTGACCAGTTTATATCGAAATGAAGAAATAAATTAGTTTTGCAATTTCAGTTTTGGAGGCCGTCGATAGATGGCGACAATATGCAAAATATCCAGTGACCAATCTGAATGGAAAGTATGTGTACCCAAATTATATTTTAGTTCAGGATCCACCGATAGATGGCGGTCTAAGTAACATCTCGCCCCGACATAATAGTTGAAAATGTGTAAGTACCTTTCATGAATCGGAGGGGCGGAGGGTGAGCAAGGATTATCGCCAAAGAGTTCTAGAATAGACAAGAGCGCCTTTCACCCGATATTTTCATGGGCCATCCCCACTCCTGTAAACTTTACCTTTACTGTACGGTACTGTCCAGCAACTGCCCGCCTCCCAGTCCTTTGCGACAAACAAACCGTTCTGCGCTTGATATTCATTGCGCGTGCTGAAAACAGTGGAGTAGGGATATCCCCAGTAATATCAACCGCTTCAATGGAGAAAGATATAGCTTGTCTCCTCTAGTATAGAACTCTTTGATTATCGCACATGTCACACTTCAACAATATTCTTAATATTTGACAGTATTATTATCAAATCTGTATGACATTTCCTATTGGTTTCCTGTAATTTTTTACAGAATCCTGTAATTACAAGTTGAAGCCCTTAAATATAGATGGCGCTATTTATAGGTACCTGTAATTACTTCATATATAGCTTTAGCGTGTTAATAATAGATGGCGGTAACTGAGTCTAGTTTCCTTTGACTTTTTAATTTAGCTTTATTTCACATATTATGTATGTATTTAGCATTTCAGCCTTTTATATATTACTCATAAATAATGTTGCTATTGTTTCTGCATCACAAAACTCAATGAATTTTAAATATATTACTAATAGTTTCTAATCCCTAATCAATTTCTCTGAGAGTAAACAGGATAGGAAATATAATTAAAAACATTGATTTTAAATAGAACTTTATTCAATAAAATATTCCATGTATAACAAAACTTTTGACTATACAATTTTAACAAATATGTTGTTTTCCTTTTCTGTATTTCCTTCTCTAGACATCAACACAGGTCTTCATCAATGGTGTCAGAAACCAATTTAGCTGTGTTGAGAACCCCTTGGATGAACGAATCTTGAAAAATATCACAAACTTAATTCATTTCCTCGCGCTAAATCCTGCTACGGGTACTTTCTTCAATAAATCTGCCAAAACTGAAGGCATTATCGACAAGAATTTGAATCGTTTCCCCATTTTATCCACGTCTAGCATCATATTATAACTGAATTGGAGCGCATCCTTTCCTTGTTTGCCCATTTTCTCGTAGAGGATTTTGAATCTATGATCTATTCCCATATTCATCAGAAAATCCCTTTGATTGATTGGTCCAAAGGTAATTGTTTTGTTTTCTTCCAGTGCCACCTGAAAGAAATCATAAAAATCACTTTACATTACAATTACATTGAAAAATATACAATTTTTGGAAATGTTTTTTTTTGTGAATTTTTTCATATTGAATGAAACTTGGATATTGTATTATTATTTTTCATGTTAGTGTCAAATCTTCTTAAACTCTAGTCTACATATTCTTATATTAAGGCATATTTTTGTACAAATCATGATGGGGTTTCACACTCATGAAAACCTCGGAGAAAGCCTACTATTTTTTAAGTTATAATTCTCGCAAGTAACCAACAAAAATCATTTTTAGAAAATATAAAAACATTGTTTTATAAAAATTTTGTTTTACAACTAGTATAAGAGCTTTCCGGATTTATCTCAAATTCCACTTCTGTATGGCTTACTTATACAGTTGTATCATAATAAAGATGATAAAATTTTGTTTTTTTTCTAATGTATTTTGTAGGTAATATAATTATCTTCAAAATATATTCCGAGGACCATCAGTGTTAAAGTCTAGGAGCCAGAGCGATACTGATTGTCTGAACATTAACCCGATAGCACTATGGTTTATCGTTAGAAGACGGTTCAATAACCAATTCATCTCAGACCGAATTTTCGCCGGCTGCTAGATCTCGAGATACAGCCTCCGCAAACTATTTATTTTTTGACTGGAGGTTAACCCTTTTCAAGTTGCGGTTACTTGAAAAGCATGCCATTTTTATACACTTCCACCATGTGCCATAATTTTTTATCGTGTCTGTTTATCAGGCTGACCAGTTAAAATTGGACCGAAAATGAACTGCAACTCTCAAACCTGGTGGAAAATGTTCATTGGTGTTGACAATTGTTAAGATACCCTATGCCATCAGAACTTATCGGTCCATTTCCGAGTAATTGCCCATTATTTGGAGCAGAAATGTTTTTTTCTCATTTTGTGGCTAAAACTTGCGGATTACAAGGTAACATGTTTAAACTTTATTAGAGATCAAATAAAGATTTAAAATTATTGCCATCACTCCTTGCCTATTTCAATCCCCCAAAACAGAACAAAAACAGCCGTTTCAATTTTAAACCCAGCCAGAATCTCAATAATTGACTAATTTATCATAAAATTGGTCATATTATCTATATTATTCATATCTTTTTGGGGGGTGGTTTTAGGGGGTTCTGAAGGGTTGAAATAGGCAAGGAGTGATTGTCAATAATTTTAATCTTTATTTGACCTCCAATAAAGTTATTCAACATGGTGTTATCATGTTACCTTGTAATCCGCAAGTTTTAGCCAGAAAATGAGAAAAAAAAAACATTGTGGGTCCAAATAATGGCCAATTACTTGGAAATGGACCGATAACTTTTGATGGCATAGGATATCTCAACAATTGCCAGCACCAATAAACATTTTTCACCTCGTTTGGGAGGGTTAACTTGCAGTCCATTTTCGGTCCAATTTTAACTGGTCAGCCTGATAAACGGACACGATAAAAAATGATGGCACATGGTGGAAGTGTGTAAGAATGGCATGTTTTTCTAGTAACCGCAACTTGAAAGAGGTTAACCTCCAGTCAAAAAATAAATAGTTTGAGGAGGCTGTATCTCGAGATCTAGCAGCCGGCGAAAGTTCGGGCTGTGCATGAATTGGTGATTGAACCGTCCTCTAACGATAAACCATAGTGCCATCGGGTTAATGTTCAGACCATCAATATCGCTCTGGCTCCTAGATTATTACGGAATTATTGTTATCTAATGTCGAAAAAAAAACAGAAAATATTGCCTTCTACAAAATTATACACAACACGTTTTGCGCTAAATGCACACTGAAAAGTACTTATAGGCGTAAAGCTGAAAAAGTGCTTATTTTCGCAGATTTTTTCAAAATGGAGCAGGAAGCACAGGGGGTCTCGGGTGACGAAAACATGGACTTTCATTACTCCATCGATTTGTACAACGTTCAAAAATCCAGAAATACCGGACCTTTTGTACAGTAAAACCTTCCTATTCACTAAACTATTTGATGCCACTTTTCTTACCTTTCATAGGTTTTATTGGCAGTATAGCAACAACTCTACATGATGATCGTCAATTATGTTCAGAAATTGCTCGCATCAAACGGAAAAACGTTCCATTAAATGTAGCACTTACTGATATAATGACAATCTTGAATCTGGATCAAAAAACATTTGGACTCGCGTGGTCTCATAAATCAGCTAAGTTAATCTACAAAATTTAGTTATTTGATGGTATCAAGATCACAAAACGTTCAATACTCTCATACATCGCGAAAATATTTGATCCACTTGGTTTATCAAGTGGCAGTATAATTTTAGCGAAAATAATCTTGAAGAGAATGTGGCAAGGACGAGGATGTGTATCGAAATTGGTATACGTTTGAAGAACAGTTTTTAGTAATGGCTGAGTTAGAATCAGACCGTCCGGTTTCATATAAAAATCCCATCGATATAAAATTGCACGCGTTTGCAGATTGTATTTATGTTAGATCCATGGATAAAGATGGAAGTGTAACTGTCCGTCTTTTGACAGCAAAAACTAAAGTCGCTCCTCTAAAATTAATCACAATACCACGATTAGTTATGTGGTCCGTTACTTTCAGCACGACTCGTTGAAAGAGTTATAGAATCTATGTTTTAAAGTTTACAAAATGTCAGATTCAACAATAGTTTCAACATGGTTGTAAAGAAACCCAAGTCAATTGAAGATGTTCGTAGCAAATCGAGTAGTGGAAATCTAAGAACTTACGGCTATATTTGAATGGAAACATGTTTATTCTCATGACAATTCCGCAGATTTAGCTTCGCGTAGGATATGCCCTTCCTGACTCGCAAATTCAGTAGATACAGTCCGCTACCTTTGGACCAGGAAGTGTGACTTCCGGTCTTTGCTCCGATGTTTGTAATTATCCGGTCTCCACTTCCGGTCTGTGCTGGCGATGGGCATCCAGTGTGTGTAATTAGTGTTATCGGGTAGATAGCGTTATCTGGTAGATAGCGTTATCAGTGATTGTGAGTCACCCCGGTCTGGCGATCGGCATCCAGTGTGTGTAATTAGTGTTATTGGGTAGATAGCGTTATCAGTGATTGCGAGTTTGGTTGTTTGTAAAGAGTGTGTTATGTTGTACATACAGGTTGTTTGTAAGAGAGGTCCTAGACACGTGGTTTCGAACAAGGTGTCATGTCAGCTATCACGTGATCCTTCGGTGTCATGGCGTCTGTCACGTGATCCTTGAAAGTGGTGGTCAACGAGGTGTCATGGCGGTGTTACATCACCGAGGTGGCTATCACATGCTCCTTCAACGAGGTGTCTGTCACGCAGGTCTTAAACGAGGTGTCAGAGCGTCTGTCACGTCCGAGGTGGCTATCACGTGTTCCTTAAACGAGGTGTCTGTCGTCACGTAGGTCTTAAACGAGGTGTCATGGCGTCTGTCACGTGGGTCTTCAACGTGGCGTCTGTCACGAGGTATCATGGCGGTTGTGAATCGATCATAACGTCTACGACGTGTACATCAAATTTTAAAAAAATGGTATTCTTTGGTGAGAAAGATTGAGAGGGATCCGAACCCACGTCATTTTTTCTCTGAAAATGTTCATGATTATGTATACTTACCAGTTCGATCGACCTCTTATCTCTCACCCGCAAGAATACCATTTAGTTTTGATTGTATATTTTAGGTTGAAAAAGTCAATAGCTTGACATGCGCAGAGTATGGGGGAGTGTGTTGTTGTGTGCGACTGCTCCAACTAATCGAACTCTAATCAGTTCGTGATAATGTCTCCTCGATTATACAACAGTTTTATCCATAGTGTGCTTACCACCGTGTACGATGCGAAGAAATTCGTAATAAGCATATGTCCTCCAAATTTGATGAAAATCCTCGAAAGTAGATTAAGTGGACGAGTTCTGCGCCAGGATATGACTCATCGACCGGATGTTGCGCGCGCAACTTCGGATGTAACGTTACTAACCCGCGAAATTCAAACGTGTCCATAGAGCTTACGATGATCACCGAACTTCCGACCATAGAGGTCTGGGTCATAGAATGTGAGGTTAGTTGGATGTAACGTTACTAACCCGCGAAATTCAAACGTGTCCATAGAGCTTACGATGATTATAGAACTTTCGACCATAGAGGTCTGGATGTGAAGTTAGTTGGATGTGACGTCATCGACCCGCCAAATTCAAACGTAGAGGTGTTTTGGTGATGTTTATCATGGCCGACGTTGAAAGCGAATGTCAGAAGAATAAACGTCAAAACCACAATATAACTGATGTTGTAGCTACATCGCCGCCATCTTCTGATGAACCGATGAACTATCATACTTAAATGTCAATGTCAGACCAGTTAACTTCAAACGACTACATCTATGAATGAACCGATCAACCGCCATGCATACCTGTCAACGTCAGAAATGTTAACGTCAAGGGACGACATCTATGAGGTCACAATTCAAAATATGACTGATGTTATAGCTACATCACCGCCATCTCTTAATGAACCGATGAACTATCATGCTTCAATGCCAATGTCAGAACAGTTAACTTCAAATGACTACATCTATGAATGAACCGATCAACCGTCATGCGTACCTGTCAACGTCAAAGGACGACATCTATGAGGTATCTTGTTAATGTTTTTGCGCGGGAAATTTATGAACCGATGAACTATCATAGCTGGATGTCAATGTCAGAACATTTAACGTCAAAGGACGACATCTGTGAGACTCCAATTCAAAATGTTACCGATGTTGTAGCCTATATCGCCATCTATCACTAAACCGATGAACTATCATAGCTGAATGTCAATGTCAGAACAGCTAACGTCAAAGGACGACATCTATGAGGTATTTTGTTAATGTTTTCGCGCGGGAAGTTCCATCTCAATTCAAAAAAACGATATATTAATGAACTATCATAGCTTGATGTCCATATCAGAACAGCTAACGTCAAAGGACGACATCTATGAGGTGTTTTACTGATGTTTGCGCGTGGAATTTCAAAAATTTGACTCATGTTGTAGCTATACTGTCATTTATTATTGAACCACACCGTAATTCCAAAAATAATGAACTTTTAAAATAACCTACAAATTTCCTAAACGTTAAATGATTACTTACGTATATGAAATTATTACACCAGAAACCACATTGAGTATATGAGAACACGTGGAAGCAATTAATTTTGCATACACCTGCGTCATCACATTCAGTTTATACGAGAATAATTGAATACAATGGATTCATTCATTAGGTCAACAAATAACAATAAGTGATATACTCTAGTCTAGACTTGCTAGTAAACGAATTTAGTTGTCATTTCATTAGTCATTACTTATGTAAGCAACTGTGAGTGGAATTAGTTATCTAGGAATGCGATTGCATGATCTTACTCATTATACATTCGATCCTTAAACAATCAACTCATGTTTTGTGTAGTGCTTATATCTAAAAGGTGAGTCTATATTATTATTTTACTAAGAAAACTATTATTTCAAATTGACTCCATATCAATAAGTTATTTTTCACTTCAAATTGAAACAATTCAAATTAACTCCATATCAATAAGTTGTTTTTCACTTCAAATTGAAACAATTCAAATTAACTCCATATCAATAAGTTGTTTTTCACTTCAATTTCACATGTAAAATTCGTCTTTGTTGTTATATGTTATTAAGGACTTTCATTTTTGTTTTTAGAGTAACGGATATTTAGAAAATAAAATCAAGAGATTGAAACCAACCCAAACAAAATTTGGTGCAGCTGTTCTGGTGGAGCTTGAAAAGTTTTCAGTGGTTCCTACCAAAAAAATTATCAAATTGCTTCAATAATAGAAGAAATCAACTGTAGGCTAAATTTTCCGAGGGGAGGAAAAACTAAGTACCGGCAAGTATTGATATAGGAGCAGAGAGGAAGTAGCAGCATCAGCAGCAACCTTAAAGTTAAAATCGTTTCATTTATTGTAAGGTGAGGTGTTTATCCTATTATTATTATGGAGTCGTCCATCGCGAAACTTAGTTCTGAAATTGTTGAAATTATCGGTAAAGCTCATAAGAACCTCGTTAAATCAAAATTCTCTCCTCAAGAGACACAAAAATGGATAGATTTTTGTACTAAATATATACGAACTTTTAATAGGCATTTAACTAAAGATTCACTCAATTTAGGGGAGAAAAATCAAGTTCAAGCTAATGTGGGCATATAAGAAGATTCAAAATTTTATTACAAATTCGAAATAAACCCGCCCCCTCTAATAAAAATCGAAGCGATCGTATTCGTTGGGAAGATGGTAAGTCTGCATTTTCTCAACGAATTCAAACTGGGTTGATAATAAATATTTCACATTTAGACCCATTAAATTTTTTGTATGATGCTTTTAATCTCTTTAGTTCTAGAGTTGTCAAAATTTTACATATATACAATTTTATTAAAGTCACCACAACATTTTGTTGTGAATATATCAAACCCAATGTTAATGAAGAGCTTATCCAGGTAGAATTCAAATATTTTCATACAAAATCCGCTCCAATAGATACTTTGACCAATTTGTTGGAGTGGTTTAAGGAGTATGTCATTGGTAAACTTCAAGTTAAACTGGAAGAATTCACTGAAAGAGATAGTGGGTGGAGCCTCAGAGATGTGATGAGTCTAGAAATCAATATTAATAAACATGAAACTATCAATTCAGGATCGTCCTGTATTGTTTTACCTAAAGAAATCCAACTTAAGCATGCAGTTATTAACATTAAAAATTATGACGAATACTGTTTTGCTTGGGCAGTAACAGCTGGATTGCATCCTGCTACTAACACACATCCAGATCGAGTATCTTCATATCCACATTTTAGTACAGTTTTGAATTTGCAAAATTTAACATTTCCCCTACCCATTTCACAAATCCCTATATTTGAGAAAAATAATAATATTTCTATTCATGTGTTTGTTCTACAATTATGTAAAAATTGAAATGGGGAGAAATTAAAGGTTCTCCCTGCATACCTGACCAAAAATAAACTCGAAAAACACTTCAATTTATTATTGATTCAAGACAAGTATTACCGCGAAGAGGAATCATCCTCCTCCTCCATTCAAGTAGATCCGATAGTGAAATTTCATTACTGTTTAATTAAAAATTTATCAAGATTAGTAAATTCTCAAATTACCACCAGAAATAAAACTTACTTATGTGAGAGATGTTTGAATAATTTTAAAAGTGAGATTAAGTACAATAATCATATCGAAGATTGTGGTAAGATGAATACTTGTAAAATAACATTCCCTGAAGAGGATTATTTGAAATTTAAAAATCATTCAAACAAACTGCCTGTACCTTTTATTATCTACTTTGATTTTGAAGCTCTATTATTACCCATCCAAAACTGCTCTCAATCTAGTGCAAATTCATACACAAACAGAACGCAGCTACATGAAGCTTACAGTGTAGGCTTCTACCTGAAATGTCATTTCAACGATTCCCTATCACGTTACAATAGTTATAGAGGGCCTAATCCGGCTAAATGGTTGACTGAACAATTAGATAAAATTGGAGAATTCATCGATCTAAAACTAAAATGTAATATACCCATTGATTTTGGTGGAATTAGTAGTCAGTATAATGTATGAAACCAAATGTCACATTTGTGGTGTGTTGTTCAAAGAGGGTGACATTCGTGTTAAAGATCATTGTCATTTTACAGGAAAATATCGAGGATTAGCCCACCAAGATTGCAATTTAAATTATAAATATAAATTTGTGGTACCGGTCGTAGCTCACAATTTGAGTGGGTACGATATGTTTTTATTAATTAGAGATTTGGCTAGATCGTCTAAACAAAATATTTAGGTGCTCCCCTTGAATAAAGAGAAATACATAAATTTCACCAGAAGCTCCACAAATTCTATTGTTAAATTTAGATTTATAGACTCCTGTAGATTTTTGGATTCAAGTTTAGATAAATTAGTCTCTTATTTGAGTGAGGATGACTTGACTATTTTGAAACGTGAGTTTTCCCACTTATCTCAAGAAAATTTCAAACTATTAACACGTAAAGGAGTTTTCCCATACGAACACATGGATGAGTGGGGGAAATTAAACGATGAAAATCTTCCTCCGGTCGAGAAATTCTTCAATAAACTTCGAGATGAATCGATAAGTGAGGAAGATTATCAACACGCTCAATCAGTTTGGAATCGATTTGAGTGTAAAAATTTAGGTGATTATTCGGATTTGTATTTGAAAACAACGTTTTATTGCTGGCCGATGTATTCGAGAATTTCCGAAACAAATGCCTGTTTGATTTAGATCCCGCACACTACTTCACTGTTCCATCATTCACATGGGATTGTATGCTAAAATATACAAACGTATCGCTACAATATTTAAAAGATATCGATATATTATTTTTGGAACGGGGGATTAGAGGGGGTGTGAGTCAATGCAGTAATCGATTTGCAAAAGCCAACAATAAATATATGCATAATCATAATCCACAAGAAGAAAATAGTTATTTAATGTATTTCGATGTATGTAATCTATATGGGTGGGCTATGATTCAATATTTACCTTACGATGGGTTTAAGTGGGTTGAAAATGTTGATAATATCGACGTACAACATGTTTCCGATGAAAGCCCTATCGGGTACATTCTAGAGGTTGATTTGGAGTATCCTACAACATTGCATGACCTTCATAAAGATCTCCCTATTTGTCCAACTCATACAGCTCCACCGGATAGTAAATTACCAAAATTATTAACAACTTTTCATAAAAAATCAAGATATCTCATTCATTATAGGAACTTAAAACAATGTTTGACTTTAGGAATGGTACTAACTAAAGTCCATAGAGTTCTAGAGTTTAAACAAGCGCCGTGGTTGAAAGCCTATATTGATTTGAATACTAGATTGAGAGCGGCTTCTAAGAACCCCTTTGAGATAGCACTATTCAAGTTGCTCATCAATGCTATTTTCGGGAAATCGATGGAGAACGTGCTAAAGCATAGAGCGGTCAAATTAGTTAACAAATGGTATGGACCTTATGGAGCTCGTTATTATATTTCACAACCCAATTTTAATAGTAGTAAAATATTTGAAGAGAATCTAGTGGCCATTGAACAAAATAAATTAGAAGTGTTATTCAATAAACCAATTTATGTGGGTATGACGATTTTGGACGTTTCTAAAACATGTGTGTACGATTTTCATTACAACTTCATGCTTACACTTTATAAAGATCCTGAAATGATAAGATTATGTTATACTGACACAGATAGTTTGATCTATCATATAATTACTGATGATGATATTTATCAGAGCATCATCAATAAATATATTCATAAATTCGATACGAGCGATTATGCGCTAAACAACAACTTTGAGATTCCACTTGTAAATAAAAAAGTAGTCGGCTTAATGAAGGATGAGAATGGGGGGATGATTATGGATAAGTTTGTAGGTTTAAGATCCAAGATGTATAGTTATACAGTTCAGGATCGTAACCCAACAAAGAAAGCGAAGGGGGTGCGAGATTATGTGTTGCGGAACACAATCAGATTCGAAGATTATGTTAGATGTTTAGAAGAAGGCATTGAGATGTATCGCATACAAAGATCTATCCGCTCATTCGATTTCAAATTGTATACAATCGAACAAAATAAAATTGCCCTCAGCCCTTTCGACAGCAAAAGACACATAATTGGTAATGGGATACACACTTTACCTTATGGTCATTATTCTTTATCACCATAATTGTATAAGTTTATATATCCATCACATTAATGTTCATACTTCATATCTATGTTTATTATTGTTTTATGAAAATAAATAAGATATGATTTGTTTCATTTTCCTCTCTCCCTTTACAGCAAACCGAAAGACTATTTTTCATAAAAATCATTTCTCTAAGTGTATTAGTCAATAAACAAAAAATTTTGTTGATGAAATATCGATAAAACAATACAAGAGTTCTAATCCACTAGCATGGTTAGTGATTCCACGTACATCTTGCTCACTCAAGCTCTAAATCATACATAATTTTATCCTTATGCGAAAACATAAACTCTCTAAGAGTATTAGCTAATAAGCTTTCTGGTGCAACATCTATAAAACAATACAAAAGTTCCATATAACTAGCAAGACCCCTCATTGATTTAATTATTGCAATGACCTTATAATAATATGAACAAAATTCAAGTTGTTCAAGGAACGACACTCGATGAAATAACACTTCATCATTAATTCTAATGATTTCACGTACATCTTGCTCGCTCAAATAAAAATCAGTATTGTGCTTGGTGACTTGAAGTACTTTAACGCTATTCGCATAAACGCACTGCAATATTAGACAATAATATCCACATGCTATAGGTGTAGAATCGAAATGTGCATGTTGACTCTCAAAGAATTCCTTGATCTTCATCCGCACTATATTGATGAAGTCGTTCCATTCGTATCTTCCAAAGACGAGTTTTCCATATTGATTTCGTTGATGCAACGAGATAGTTGAAGTGAATTTCCTCACAGGGCTTAGTCCACATCTAACCTCCAAATTTTCTCTCAGTGGGTAAACAGTATTCATTAATAGAAATTGTTCATGTTTTGAGGCTATTTCAATTTTTTCTAAAATTCTATCCAACTCTTCATCACCACTAATACTACTACTACTATTCGCGTTGGAAAACCGACTATCTTGCAAAGACATTTCGCAACAACTGACTGTTGCATTCAAACTTCTCTACCACCAACGCATACCAAATATTTATCTGAACATGCGCAGATCATACTATATCGGTATTCTGTATCCAACTCTTATCCTCCATACCATACCATTTAACTAGCATTTTATTACCTTTTTTTCGGAGTACTTTCTCAATTAAATATACTTCGGGTTGCTTCGTTCTTTGTAATTCCTCTTCGTAGAAGCATCCGGTGATTGGGGAATCTTTCATGTCTTTGAGTAGATAAGTAACAGGGTTCGTAATTTTAACTTTCATAATTTTAAATAATTCCGCTGACCAATTAGGCGTATACGATTTTTCGAAAATATGTTTTGCCTTACTGATACGCACCACATCTCCAACGTTGTATTTGTGTGGTAGAACTAGCTTGACGCGTGAGTAGCATCGCTTCAATATCTCACTTTCGTTATGTTTTGTCACTTTACACGAAGCCAGATTGATCGTTCTATGCTTACGCTTATTATATTTTTCAGTGATCTCTTCGAGTATATCAAACCATTTGTATTTCCCACTCAAACTGAAATGTTTATAAAGCGCTTCTTTCAACGTTCGAATAACGCGTTCTGCAATGGCTGCTTTTTTTACAGAATAAGTATTATATTGATTGATTTTATGTTTCTTCATCAACTCTTTAAATTGCTTATTGAAGAACTCCTTTTCTTGATCGCTTTGTGAATGTGTGGGTATACGCCCGTTAGATTTAAAAAAAAATAGAGTCAACAGCCTTCCGAACCTCTTCAGCCGATTTCGTTTTCAACGGACGAGTCCATAGATACTTTGAGAAGCAATCGATCATCACTAAAATGAATTTAAATCCTCGATTTTCACGCGCATAATTACCCATTTCAGCCAGATCCATCTGCCACAGATCATCTAAACCTTTTATGATTGTTCGGCGGCGTTTGAAATTCTTTCTACTTGGTTTATGAAGCGCATATACAACTTGTTCTTTACCTTGTTGCAACATGCTGAATTATCGCATTAGGATTGACTATCAGAATTTCCTCCCAACACAACCAATTTGCTATCAATATAGTGATGAATACATTTTGTTGTGTAGTTATATTATGAATGTCATTAGTTAATTTCGCAATATCATCCTCAGTCTGTTTCTTATATACGTCTATCACTTTCTGCACATCGGTTTGAAGATTCTTCAAAGCTTTATTCATAAGATTATTAGCCTTTGCATACTTGTCAAGAAGTTCCTACAACCTTTTTTCCACTTCAATTATCGCGCTATCGACGTACTTCTTATTCGCAGCATCGTTATTTAAAGTAGGTGTTTTCATATTGGAAATTTTTAAATTTTTAATATCCACATCACCGTCTGGTGTATGAGTCAAAACGTTCTTAAACATCGAGCGTATTCGGAGAACATCGACGCTGTCCACTACACCGTCTCCTCCGCTCCTAGATCTCCTACCAAACTTGTCGAGACTCATCATATAACTGTTTCAAACGCTATTGTATCTCATCTAATAAATGATATCTGCCTCTCGAAGTTCATTTATAATTGCAACAATCTCATTATCGTGCGACGTATTCCCAGCTTCTTGAGAATAGCAATAGTTTTAGGCGTTCCACAAGTTCGTTTGGATCGTCCCAGTACACGTACTCCACTGGTTCGTTGTTATATGTCAATTGCATACCGCTACCGAGAGCTTCCTCATGAATTAGAGGTCGAATTATTTTAATGTACTTGTATCTTCGAGTACCTTTCAAGTTTCCAGCACTATTTCTGTGGGGATTTGTCAAGTTCATAATCATCCTGTAATTCATCTTATCTTTCTTGGTGAAATTTCTAGGTTTGTCATAGAATATAAGTTCACACAGACCGACGGTACTTTTGAATTTTCTCCCTTGTGTCACGATAGTATCTCTATTTTTGAAATCGATTAATTTACCTCCTAGTAACCATGACAACGAACTAGCATCGTAAACTGGGCCATAAACTTTATCGACTTTTCTACTCCCTGACCAATAATCACCGATATATTTTTGAAGTAACTCTGGGTAAGATTCTAATACGTCATACTCATCATCGTTGTCAGACTCTTCAATAACAGTTTTCATACTTGCATCGCTTACATCCAATACCGTTCCTCTTTCATCTTCCTCATCCTCCTCCTCCTCCTCCTCTTCATCCGCATCATCCTTTTCTTGCTTAATTTCAAGTTTAATCAATGGTGTATTATTGGATTTGATTATTTCCCGAAGTGGTTCCGATATGGGTTTAAATAATTTATTGATCGACTCGTCCTCTTCCGTTTTACCCAGTTTCAATGTGAGATATTTCTTGCGTATAGATCGTGCCAATTGAGCGATTTTTCGCTTACGTGCTAACCGTTCAACGTCCATTGTGTATTTGCTATAGATTTCACGTTCACACTTTAATATATACATCGAAACCTTTGCGGTATCTTCCATTGTTCAAATCGAAATCTTTAACAATTATCAATGTTCCAAATTTCTCCATCCAACACATAGAACACATCTTTTTGAATCGATCGAAAGTAACGTCTGGGGATACGTGCTCATCAAACACGTGTTTTAGATTTATTTCATCCTGTTTAAATAACACGATCAGGTTAGAATTATCGCGAATCAGTTGTTTAGGAATTTTAGAGTATGTCTGACATAGATATGATGCGTCAATGTTTCTATGTCTACACATCGAATAATATTCTCGAATTTTCTGTTGTGTCTCGCAGGATATGTCATCAAAAATGAAGATAGAATTTGGTTTTGCATCGTTCGGACTTATAATTTCTTCATTGTCTTTATATGGGAAATAACCAACTCCTTTTACTCGTTCCAAAATCTCCTGCAACAGTATGTACTTATCTTGATATAATGACTTCGAGTATACGTAAACGTTTTCAAACTTGACACCATTTGGATTGAATAACAATGATAACATAACGTTTGTTTTTCCGCATCCGCTCGGACCACAAATTAAAGCACGAAAAGAGTTTGGTAACAGTTTACCATGTTTACCAACGCGATTAGTTCTAACTTCTCGATTGGAAGTGTCTGTTCTTGTTGAACGGTCTTCATCGTGTGAACCATTTCTACTTAATGATAACGTATAAAAGGAAAAATCACCAGAGCGTATGCTCATTAACAATGTTGATTCATCAAGGTGAAGGTTTATTGAATACACTCATAAACAAGCTCCCGTTTGAATTACACATTCCTTCATATCAATTCTGTGGTCCTTGAACTAAATTGGAAAAGCGTCTTGCACGCGGTGATAAAGGTATCAATCCTTTAGATTCCGCTTGTCGCGAACACGATATAGCTTATTCACAAAACAAATCTCTGGAGGAACGTCATAAGGCCGATAAAATATTAGAGGACGCTGCTTGGAAACGAGTTAAATCAAGAGACGCTAGCGCAGGTGAAAGACTCTCTAGTTTATTGGTTACCGGTGGGATGAAGGTTAAACGAAAACTAGGTATGGGTATCAAGAAACGGAGGCGACAACGAGGATGTTGTTTCCGGAAAGATATCGTTGGAAGCATCGCAAAGTCAATGGAGCCATCTTCTTCATTGAGAAAGTCCGCTATGAACGCGTTGAAAGCCGCACGGATTGCGATTAAACGAGCTGGAGGTAAAAAGCGTATCAGAGTACCAAGAGTAATACCACTACCAAAATCTGGAGGATTCCTCCCACTATTACTACCCATCTTAGGAGCTCTAGGAGCCTTAGGATCGGTTGCAGGAGGTGCGAGTACCATAGCGAATGCAGTAATAAATGCTAAGAATGCGAAAAAGAAGCTTGAAGAAGATCAACGTCACAACAAAGCTATGGAATCGTTGGGTAAAGGTTTATATTTGAGACGAAATGCTAAAGGAGGCCTGGGATTGTTTTTGAAGAAGCAACAAAAAAACTTTCAATAAAGCTACCCTATGATAGACCGCTGAACGATCGGGATTTGGTGCGTTTCGCAAATAAAATGAAAATACCACATTTTCGAGGTGTCTTTATGCGAGACAATCTACCTAGAAAACCGTGGTGTCAAGAACGCATCATTTTAAATTTAGATTCAGTGAAAAACAGCGGAACTCATTGGGTAGCATTCAAGAAAAACGGTAACGATGTAGAGTATTTTGATTCGTTTGGAAATTTAAAACCACCGAAGGAACTCGTTCGATATCTGGGTGGGAACGTTCGGATTTCCTATAACAACGATCCTTTTCAGAAATACAATCAAGTAATATGTTGACATTTGTGTTTGAAATTTCTCAGTCTTACCTAAACATTTAGCGAGTAACAACCATCATGGATTTCGCTTCGGCATTAATACAATACATATGCGAAACTGAAGGAGGAAGTAGTTTGAGAACAATAATTAATTTTATTTACGATAATTTGATCGAGGCTATCAACAAACCTACGAGCGAACTTACACGTAAGAATTTAATGTTTCTACCGATGGAATACATCCTAAAACATTTGGATGTGGTGTTTCTCAATCAGAATGAGGTTCCGGAACATATGTTCGAATACCTTTACCGTCATATGCAGTGTAAGGAACATGTCGATGAAGATTGCGATGGTCCACAACCCCCACGCAAACTATGTTCTCAATGTTTATCTGAGCAGATTTCTCACATCATGGAGAACGAGGAAATGACTCATCATGAGAAGCAAGTGTTGATAGAAGAAGTTTGCAAAGACGACCCATACTTTATGAAATCATACTTATTCCATCTATTAATGTTAAAATATAAATAGAGATGTTTCAATAAATTTTTATCAGTATCATGTCTCAGTTGTTCACGTTAACAAGCACCAACCATATATTCTCGTTCACACCGCAGATTTCGATTGTGCTGAGGCCAGACAAAAAATATTATTTAGCATTGTTGGGATTCACTTCCTACAATTCCATACCGAATATCGACAACGAAAAATTCTACTATTACGAGAACAAAACGTTGAAAGAAATCGCAATACCTGCAGGTAACTATGAAATAACCGATATCGAAGAATTGATTAAAAGGAATCTGAAGCAAAAAAAAGATATATTCTCACTGAAACCCAATAACAATACCCTGAAGTGTGAAATATTCAGTACACATCTCGATATATCGTTCGAAAAGGATGATAGTTTAGCTAAAATATTGGGGTTTTCACGTGAAGTATTAAGGAAAGGTGTATTGCACGTTTCCGATCTACCTGTGAACATTATAAAAGTTACAAATATCCGTTTCGAATCAAACATCACCGTGGGAGCGTTCTATCGAGACAGATCTGCGCATACGATTTACGACTTCCCAAAAACCGACGATCCTGGTTATAGAATTGTGGAACGACCAAAAAATGCTCTATATTTACCAGTGTCCAATATCGGTGAGATTACCAACATCACCATACTCGCTTTGGATCAACACTCTAATCCGGTTAATTTTCGCGGGGAAGAAAGTATTCTCCATCTACATTTACAAGAAGTCTGAAATGGGTTTGGTTGTTGGAGACAATAAAAGAACTTCACACATCCCATCTTCATCAGTCTTCAACAAATCACCAAAACCGCGTGACGTACTCACCAAAGCTAATCAATCAGTTCTACAATCTCTTGGGTTTCGACTTAAATTTGAAAAAAAATGCCTAAGCGGAAGTATGTAGGTAACAATGCTATCAACGATGTGGATTTGAACAACAGTGTTGTCTATCAATTTTTGATATCTATCAAGAACCGAAATTCGATGAGTCGATACGAAAAGCTGAATATAGATCGATCACACCTTTCGTTAAGGCGTTCAATAACAGCGATATTGTGGAGTTTGGAATAAATCAAGTGGATGCATTTTTTTCGATGAAAGATACCCTATTGGCTATCAAAGGAAAAATAGAAATAACTGGAGCTGGGAATGTCTCAATAGTACCTAATTATAGAGCCTTTCTTTTCGACTCATGCTCTTACAGCGAAAGTGGGCGAGACATCGAAACTGTTCGAGATCCTGGAATAGTTAGTGCTGTAAGGGCTGTCACTTGCTACACTCCTACTGATCCTACGCATATGTCTATTGCCGGTTGGACTTACCCCGAAGAAAGTGTAGTTTTAGATCAAAGTAAGACTTTCAGCGTACTTATTCCACTAAAGCATATATTCAACATTTTCAACGATTATTCTATGATTACATTTGGGCGACAAACAATTCGATTGGTGCGAGCTCGAAACGATAACGATTGTGTTATAATTGCAAACGATGCTACCACAGTTAAATTTTCGATTGACAGTATGGAGTTGAAAGTCAAATATATCTTTCCCAACGACATAATTAGAGAAAAGCTATTGCGAGCCATCAAAAGTGATATACCCATCCTAATTCCATTCAGAAAATGGGAATCACATGAATTGCCTGCTATAACGACCGACGAGAAGAGGGAAATTTGGGCTGTCAAGACTAGTGCAGCAGTTGAAAAACCGCGTTATGTTATAGTATTTTTCCAAACAGACAAGCGAAACAATGTGAAAGCTAATCCCACGATATTCGATCCCGTACACATTTCTAGTATTCGCTTATCTCTAAACGGAGAATATTTCCCTAGTGAACGAATGAACTTGGACTTTGCCAAAAATGATTACGTTCTCGCCCACCACAACTACACCGAATTCTACTCCAGCTACACAAATTCTGCTGTGAAACATTCAATATTGGGTTATAGCAGTTTCAAAACACGCGCTTTGTACGTAATCGATTGTTCTAAGCAAGAAGAAGCCGTGAAATCAGCTACTGTCGACGTGCGACTGGAAATCGAAGCAGATAAAGGATTTCCCGCTAATACGAAAGCTTATTGCATCATAATTCACGATTGTTTAATGGAATACTCACCCCTCACCGAAAGCATCAAGAGACTCATTTAGACATAAATTCGATCAGTTTATTACGTGACACCATGAGAATCGCTTTGGTTGACATTCAAGGTTTCGTCGTCGACGATGTGTTCCATCCGAAAGAAATGTCTATTCAGATTAGATTTAAACGACATTATTCATTGTTTAAACCATGCATACCCTTTGCATCGTTGAATGATCAAGATCGAAAATCTATATGTTATGTGGAGAGACTCGTACATGGAATAAAATATTCTTCTGGAGATGTAGAATACACCGAAATAGATAATATTCTGAAATCTAATCTTCTATGTAAGGCAGACTATATTTATGTTCGAGGTCATCAAAAAGCTGATTTTTTAACGAGAAAGTGCCAAGAACTGAATATTTTCCCACACATTGTAGATGTGTGTAACTTTGATAATACTCTATGTGAAACAGGAAAATTCGAACCTTCAAATAGGATGAGCTGCATGAATCACCGTAATGATGGAAAAAAATATATGTGTACAATTCAACACGTGGATAACAACAGCAATGGTTCCTGAACATTATTCTACCAAATTAAATATATCTGTATATATATATTCATTAAATACATGTTATTATTATTATTCAATAAAACACTCGTTATTATTATTATATGTATTTATTTGAGTAGGTATGGCCTTACTTTGGCCCGCCAGACAGAGAGCCTTATCAGATGTAGGCAACCAGAAGCGCATGCGCGGTATGCCCAGACAGGTATCGGTAAGTACTGACCCTGTATTACCGGCCTGGGTAGACGGTGTGGTCTCGCCTCTAACCTCTAGGTGTTACCGGGTAGACGGCCAGGGTGTGGTCTCTGACCGCTAGGGGCTCTTCTGCTATGGTTGTATGATGGAGACCGAGTAGTGGTAATCAGCCTGTATATACAAGATCGTTCAAGGTAGACAGCAAGCAATATGTGAGGTTAGGGATAACTTCAATGTAAAGCAGCATCAAAATATTTTTTTCTACACACGGGAATCGAACCCGAGAAATGAAATCCAAAGCCAGCTCCTTAACCACTCAGCTATGGAGGTCTTGAGAATAAGCGATTTTAATGTTGTAGATATAACCGCAGGGTATCCGGTCTGAGTGATAAGTGCGAGTATATTGCAGTCTATATGATGCAGGTAATTTGTTTTTACATGACATCAGTCATACAGGTATGTCACGTAGCCTACAGCGAGGTATGGCATGTGAGACTTCATAGCGCTAGCCCATAGGGTTATGAAATAGTGTTGTTTGTACATATCGTCAGTCACGTGATTTTTTGAAAGAGGCGGGTATTCATCGGAGGTATCATGAGAGGGCTGCTGCTCCTTGAATGCATAGATGGAATGTTATATAGTATAGAAATGATATCTTCTTCTGCATTTCTCAAACGCGATGTTTATAAGGAAATTACTTTCAAAAACGTTTATTCAAGCTGTCTGTACCTTACTTGATTGCTATATTACAAAACGCGATTTCAATCATCTTAAACATATATGGAAATTATTTTTAGTATACAAAATGGAGTTGGGAGACTTCAATGGGGCATGGAATGTGGGGTTGTTTATGTATGACGTTAGTCATGTGAATTTGAATGAAGCTGGAGCGATCTCCAACGAGACAGGTGTGTATGTGAGGTTATACAGAGTGTGCAGGTATAATGATGTCTATCACGCAGGTCTTCAACGAGGTATCTACCTTGCAGGAGCCTTCAATGAAATGTGGGGTTGTTTGTACATCCCGTTAGTCGCAGGGTTTTGTCTGAGTTATAATGATATCGTACGCGGCGCATTGTCTGCCCCCCACAAGTCTTCAATAAGGGGTCATAATATCTAACATGCGATAGTTTACAAAAAATGCTGCTTCTCATAATAGCGATATTATGAAGCGTTTGCAGAAATAACTATTAAATCATCTAAGGACTTTTTGCTTGATTAGTACTAGCGAGTACAATATTCGTTATAATATTATAAGTATGCATCATTAGCTTACTTGTGCGATAAGGTTGTGTTAAATCATGTCCAACAGCAATGTATTCAACTTGGAATTATCGTAATGATGCGCGATCCTTCAATGTTAAAGTAGTTTCATAAGTTATCCGAAAGTAATATGAATATATTAAATGTTTTTCCAAAATTAGTTCCGAAGTAAACATAATTCGCTATAATATTCATTCATGTATGTTACATAAATTATCCGATATAAATCAAATAAGTTTTGTGTCAGGTTGAACAATATTCACTATCATATTTTGCGGTAGAGCTACAGCTGGTTCGAGAGAGATAAGAAAGATACGCCGATCACCTTCAAACGCGATGAGAATACTTTATTTTAAATCACACATATAGTATGTATATATTCGAATCATATTGAATGTAAATCGCATAATATGATCCGAAATCTAGCTGCTGCTGGGTGTAGCCCAATATCTATACAGAATCTAGACGAAGCGGTGTTACGCATCACGATGATTATTCGAACTGTCTGTACAGCTCGATTGCTATATAACAAAATACATTTTTAATCATCTTAAACATATAGATGTGCTAATATAATTTTTTCAGTATACAAAAATATACTAATAAAACATTTTTCATCGACACACATTTCTTTATAGGATAGTTAGTTTTTATAAAATTCAATCAATTTCAATGGGAAACATATATGCGAGGGAGTTTTATAGAGATCGAACTCATTTCCCCAACCACCCAAGAGGTAGAACTATGATGAGGAATAGATGTGGATAATAATCATATGAATATCTTCATAAGCGCTAATCTATATGACATTCAAACACATGCTTCATAAAAGTCTGAATATTGAGTAGAGCTATAGTATCTTCTTCATAAGCGATCATTATCAACATTCAGACACTTGTTTAGCACGTGATTCAAAAGCCTGGCATCATCGTTCACGAACTATGATGGGCTGATGAGGAATAAAATACCAATAATAATTATATAAATATCTCCATTAGCAATCTGTACTATTTTCCTTCACGAGCACGACTTTTACAAACTCCATACGTTCGCGTAAAAGATTATAATGATAAACACATTTTTGTTCACGGGTTTACATAATCATATGAATATCTTCATAAGCGCTAATCTATATGGCATTCAAACACATGCTTCATAAAAGTCTGAACATTGAGTAGAGCTATAGTATCTTCTTCATAAGCGATCATTATCAACATTCAGACACTTGTTTAGCACGTGATTCAACAAGCTGACATCATCGTTCACGAACTATGATGGTTCGATGAGGACTCAAACATTGAACAGATGAATCTTTGAGGTTAAATATCTGCTGTAGAAATTACCCCACTTTTATTACCTTTTATTTGACAATATCGATATTTCCCATGTAACGAATTATTGCCTAAAGCTATTTTGTATGCAACATTGTTATCATTTGCGAGCCTACGAGAAATTTAGCTGGATCTAAATGAATATATTTGACTATTATTACCTGTAGATTTATTTGAGATTCTTCAAGTTTGAGATTGATAACCCACATGAAGAAAGAAGCTTCAACGAATTGATATCAATGAATATTCGCTATTCTGAATGTGACAACTTTATCGGCTTCAACACTCGAGATAAGAGAGAGAGAATATTTACCGCAAACTGTCTTATAACCACTACTACTACATATTATAATAATTGAAAAGATAACATAATAATCTGAATCACTTTTGAGGAACATTATATGTAAACATGTAATAAAACAAAAGTATATTTATATTTATTAATTAGATAGTAACAGAAATTTTTTTTGTTTCTAACTCTGAAGCGATATTTATAATTTAGATTACAATCCTGATGGGTTGATCCAAGGGACTGTACTTCACCAAACGGCTCGTTCATTATTGTGATGTCTTGCGGGAAAGTGAGAGAAATAAAATACCAAAAATAATAATAATAACATTTATTTAGAAAATACATTTTGATAGTACATCATTTAGAATTAAAATAATAACATTATGATTCATGGTTCTTCACACTAAACTCCGAACTGATCCTGTAATTGGAGAATACTCCATTATACGATCGTTAATGATGATGCAATAAGCCCTGGTGTTTTTGGGGAAATTCAGGAAACTTTCCATCTCTAGTTTGACGTCAACTGTTGATGACTTTATAGCATCGTTTTGTTTTGAACAGTCAATCACAAAAATTGCTCTATTCTTGAATGCTATATAATCTAACATGGGTTCGCTTATTATTTTATTTGAAAATGATTTCTGGAAATCATAGTACATCTGGTATGCTTCCACGTATTGCAGGTCAGTGAAATTCAATTTCATTGCTTCATATGGATAACACTCTGAATTCAAGTATAATTTTACATTTAGCAAGTTTATATTATCGAAATATGCACTGTGCTTAACAGGATTATTTTTTCGATCAGTTTGGAAAGCTAAAATCACATATCTGGGGCGTTCCAAATTCATTGAAGTTTTAACAGCCCAAATGTCACGAGTGCTCTCCTTCATCAACGGATTTTCATGCAGATCCCAGCTGCGAAATGGAATCAAAATAGGCTTCTCAGCACTCAAATTCTCCAACATTTGAAATTTAACCTGATCACTTGGAAACACATGTCGCACTTTTAATGCTATCGTCTTCACATTTATTTTAGCCCTCTTCGTACCTGTGCTATTGGTATAGCAATCGTTATCGGTTCGAGACCTTATCAAACGCAGCTTATGTTTTCCACTCAAGACTTTGTTATAGTCAATGAATAGGCCTAGTAGAAAATTCAACGGTATCCATAAATTGATTTTATTATTGTAGACTGAACTCAATGCATCCTTAAATGACCATCCAGAAATAGCTAGAGGTATAGATTCATGTTTGGCATATGTTAGATAAGCTCTGATGGTGCTGACAATACCAGGATCACGTACTTTGTCTATCTCTTTTCCATTCAATTCATAACTAATATATTCGAAGAGAAACGCTCCGAAATTATTCGTTAGTTTACATTCACCATCACCACTTGCTTCTGGCTGGAATTCTGCCTCGATGAATAAAGCAGACGATGCCAAATCTACCAACACATCTTGTTGATTGATTAATATCTCAATTTCATCGCTGTTGCCAAAAGATGTTGTGTGTGGATAGTAGGTATGAGTTTCTTCCCGGATGATGTCTTCAATGAAGTTTGGCTCGTTGAATATTTGAAGTTTTTCCGACATTGTAACCAAGGGACTTCAAAAAATTTATATTTTCCAATGATAGTGATGCAGAAGCAACCTTCTCCTTCTTCAATGACAGTGATGCAGGAGCAACCTTCTCCCTCGAGCTCGTTGTAGATAATGACTGATGACCACTATGGAGATGTCTTTTATTGCTAAAATCCAAACCCATGTTCTCAAGTGATGGCTACTGCAACCTTCTCAGTTGAATTCCTTCCATATAATGAGTGGTGGTGAGTATTGGATTATTATTTATTGTTGTGAGCCATAATCCCTAGCGATCTTTTTCAATTCCAATCGTATAATAATTTCTTCTCCACGAAAATTTACCGGTTTCCAATTCTGATCTAGAATATTCAGTGTGATGTTATCGAAGGACGTCTTGCTGATGACCGGTAGATAAATAAGATTCTTCGGCTCTATATCAATGGAAAACCCAGGTGGTACAAGAGGTGAGAACTCATATATCGTATGAGCTATCTTATTGTTATAATATGCTCCTGCGGTTAAGTTACACTCTACGCGTATAGTTTGAACTTTGATTATGTTTATAGGTCGATCAGATACGTGTAGTTCACGAGATGTCAATTTCTTTTTGCTGAATCCCAACAGTTCGCTTATACTATCTTTAGGGATAAAATTCACTTTAAAATCACTCTTCAGCTCTGTGTGTAGAGTGTTGTTGTTAGATTTTATTGATAATTTCCGGTCACGTTCTTCTTGCTTCACTCCTACCCCACAAACTGCACTTTGTATGAAATCCTCGATGTCTGTCAACTCGTAGGACCCCGTAGGTATAGTAACTACTTTTTCCTCACCCTTCACATCTTCATAATAAAATTTATTAAAACCTTCTTCAATGTTCGGGATGCTATTGTACGTATGCAAACCAACAAGTGCGATAGAATAATATGAATGAGGATCTAGTTCTATAGGTGGGTGAAAATCTACAGATAAGCGGGAGCTCTTACCCGTGATAGTGAACGTCTGAGACATGATTGATGAAAACTTCATCAACAATCTATTTATATACTAATAAATGCTAATCGACCACAACTGAAGAGTTAGAGAGGAATTCCAAATATAACTGGCTACAATTATAAGTGTTATATTGCATGAAATATCGTGTTGACTGCAAACTTTATCGAATGAATTGATACCCTGAACCTCCTCAACCGTTCTTCTAATTTTGCCCCTGGTATTGATTTGAGAATTCAAGATTGCACCGTTATTTAACGAGGGGTGGGAGGAAGACCAAAGATCTCAAAATATTTTTTTTTAAATTAATTATCTCAATACAAAAGACTTAAGTATAATCTTAACAATATATGTTTCAAATATCTCAATCTTGACTCTTGATTCATCGTCCTAGTCGTATTGCATATTCCTACCCCTTTCACCTATATTGAAGTCCTTTTATGTATGTTCGACGCTGGTAAAAGTTCTTTCTTCTGTGCTCATGAAGCTCATGAACAACTTGTTTTCACTCATCTTATCAATGTGGAAATCTAGTGTAGAATTAATTTTTGGGTATATTCACAGGATTTGGAGATATACGTTTCACAGAGCCCTGCTTTGTTGTTGTGGATGATGAGGGTCTCTTCTTAGAAGGTTCCACAGATGTCATCCGTCGTTCTAACGCCTCCACTTTACTAGTAATGTCATTTAGACGCATGTTCATACTGTTAAATGTGTTATTGATCTCTTCCAATTCATTTCTGTTTTCCCTCACACTATCACTGATTGTTTTATACTCTGATTTTATATAGATTCCCATTTCATTATATTTATTCTGAATGTCCATCAGATGTTTATCAATGTTGAGAATAACCTTATCATTCGTTAAGTTATGTTCATCCAGATCCTTGTTGATATCTTTGATCAAATTATCAACCCTAACACTGAAGGTATCTTTAAGACTGGTTTCCGTTTTCAGATTCAGTTTGTGTGTTAATTTATCAATATATACTTTATTTGCAACATCTCCATCATCATTCGGTGATTTTACGTTGCACAATCTACGATTTTCCATATCATAACTTCCATCGCTCGTTAGGAATAATCCTTGTCCGTGAACTTGTTTGAAATTATTATTAAATACATTTGTATCATATATCCACATGGAAGAGGAGGCTCTGCCAAACTTATCCATTGAAACCATCTTTATAACTGTGATGAATTTGTCTTACACCTGGTTTTTGTTCAATTACCCCTGCCTCTATCAATTCTTCTATTATAGAGATTATCTCATTGTGATGTTTATGGTTACCGGCATGCGAGGATGCAACAAGAAGTCTCAGTCTATCCACAATTTCGTTAACGTCATCCCAATAAACATATTCGATAGGTTTCTCGTTATATTCAAGCATATCATTTTTGATATATGCACTTCCAGTGTATGTTTTGGCTCTGGGTCTTTTCATGGAATTAATCAAAGGTTTCAGTACATTTTTGTATTTTACAATGTTTCTTATTCGATCAGCTGGATCGTTATTACGTCTATGGGCACTAGTCATTTCCATCATTTGACTGTAATTTTTCCCATCTTCCACAGTGTAAGTATCAGGTAGAACATCTCTGTAAAATATCAAATTATACAGTCCTGTGGTACCCTTGAACGGAGTACCCTTGATAATTATATTACTCTCACTATCAATTTCTATAGGTTGATTACCCATGAACCATTTGTCTAAAGTTGAATTATATTGCAATCCCATTCTATCATCGTATTTCTTGACATCATCATCCAATAGGAATCCTTCCAAGTAATAACGTGCTAATGTGGGGTATTGTTGCAGAAACTCCTCTGTAGCCTCTGCATTATCTTTCTTATGTTTTCTGAATTCTTCACGAATCTGATCGATAGTAGGTTCGAGGGTAAACACATCCTCCTCAGTATTTTGGGGGTTATATACGAACTCTTCCCCTTCAGTTACAATATTTGGGATTGGTATGTTCTCCATTTGTGTTGCTGTAGAAACAATACTTTTAGGTTTAACCAACGAATTTTGTTTGATTATTTCAGCATTTTTCGCAATTTCCTCCAGAGGTTTAGATACATTCCTGAACATATTATCTAGAATCTCATCATTTTCAGCTTTACCCAATTTCACAGCCATATATTTTTTCCTCACAACGTTTGCTAACTCCCAAATTTTTTTCTTCAATTGTTGTTTTTCTTTAAGCGTGTTACTCACACCCACGTCCATGCTGAGCGGGTTGTCTATTTCAAATGAAAGTATATATACATGTTAGATGTATATATAACTATCAAAACCTTTGCGATAACGTCCTTTGTTCATATCACAGTCTTTGTTTATCATAAGGAACCCATATTTATCTTTCCAACATACGCTACATATCTCTTTGAATTTTTCGAGTGACATGATCGGTGAATATATGCTTCAAATTGAGTTCATCCTGTTTGAAAATAATCAAGCAATTGGCATTGTCGCGCAATCCATGTTTTGGACATTTAGCAAAAGACTGACAAAGATAGAAGCTATCAATTGAGTTGTGTCTCCCTCTTGAAAAATAAGCACGAATTTTCTGCTGTTTCTCAAACATCACGTCATCGAATATTATGATTGAATTAGGCCTCGCTTCTGTGGGGTCTATGACCTCATCACTTTCGGTACAAGGAAAATATCCAAGCCCCTCAATTTTCTTCAATGTCTCCTTTAGTAACTGGTATTTTGGTTGGTGTAAAGACTTTGAATATATGTACACGTTTTCAAATTTCAGGCCGTTAGCATCTAACAATAGAGATAACATCACATTTGTTTTCCCACAATTACTTGGACCACAGATTATTGTTCGTAAAGTATTAGGCAGCAAAGAGCTGTGACGTTGTGGTTGTTCAACATTCTCATTGCTTGACCCCAAGTTCATAATACTCAACGAGTCTTTTTGCTTAACAATCTTCATCATGCCTGAAGGCGAATCGAAATCATACTGAACATATGTTAATAAGCATTTGTTTATATACTAGATGATGATGTTATATTGTGTATGTCTGATAACGCGGTTAGGTACTTCTACGCTTCTCTCAAAATCAGGTATCAAATACATGTTAAATAGGCATGAATGTTGAAACACGTGTCTGAATGCTGAAACACGTGTCTGAATGTTGAAACACGTGTCTGAAACACGTGTCTGAAACACGTGTTTGAATGCTGAAACACGTGTCTGAATGTTGAAACACGTGTCTGAATGTTGAAACACGTGTCTGAAACACGTGTCTGAATGTTGAAACACGTGTCTGAAACACGTGTCTGAATGTTGAAACACGTGTCTGAAACACGTGTCTGAATGTTGAAACACGTGTCTGAATGTTGAAACACGTGTCTGAAACACGTGTCTGAATGTTGAAACACGTGTCTGAAACACGTGTCTGAATGCGGAAACACGTGTCTGAATGTTGAAACACGTGTCTGAATGTTGAAACACGTGTCTGAAACACGTGTCTGAATGCTGAAACACGTGTCTGAATGTTGAAACACGTGTCTGAATGTTGAAACACGTGTCTGAAACACGTGTCTGAATGTTGAAACATGTGTCTGAAACACGTGTCTGAATGTTGAAACACTTGTCTGAAACACGTGTCTGAATGTTGAAACACGTGTCTGAATGCTGAAACACGTGTCTGAATGTTGAAACACGTGTCTGAAACACGTGTCTGAATGCTGAAACACGTGTCTGAATGTTGAAACACGTGTCTGAGTGTTGAAACACGTGTCTGAAACACGTGTCTGAATGTTGAAACACGTGTCTGAATGCTGAAACAAATGTCTGAATGTTGAAACACGTGTCTGAAACACGTATCTGAATGTTGAAACACGTGTCTGAATGCTGAAACACGTGTCTGAATGTTGAAACACGTGTCTGAAACACGTGTCTGAATGCTGAAACACGTGTCTGAATGTTGAAACACGTGTCTGAAACACGTGTCTGAATGCTGAAACACGTGTCTGAATGTTGAAACACGTGTCTGAATACTAAAGCATGTGTTGAATCATGCGATAAAACATGTGCATGAATGTATTACAAACATTATGATTATTCATATTTTATTCCTCATTAGCCCATCATAGTTCGTGAACGATGATGACGTCATCATCGTTCGTAAACTATGGTCGCCGGATTGAATCAGTTACTGTCATTTGCTTGAAGCAGTGACGTCATCATCGTTCGTGAACGATGATCGCCGGATCTTCAATTCAATAAAACACCACTTACTCGTCAAAATCCTTATGTATTTCGATACACATAAAGCTATAGTCTGATGTTCTCACCCCAATTTGTATGCATCATATTGATTTTCCCTACATCAGCGGTAAATATTCTCTCTCTCTTATCTCGAGTGTTGAAGCCGATAAAGTTGTCACATTCAGAATAGCGAATATTCATTGATATCAATTCGTTGAAGCTTCTTTCTTCATGTGGGTTATCAATCTCAAACTTGAAGAATCTCAAATAAATCTACAGGTAATAATAGTCAAATATATTCATTTAGATCCAGCTAAATTTCTCGTAGGCTCGCAAATGATAACAATGTTGCATACAAAATAGCTTTAGGCAATAATTCGTTACATGGGAAATATCGATATTGTCAAATAAAAGGTAATAAAAGTGGGGTAATTTCTACAGCAGATATTTAACCTCAAAGATTCATCTGTTCAATGTTTGAGTCCTCATCGAACCATCATAGTTCGTGAACGATGATGTCAGCTTGTTGAATCACGTGCTAAACAAGTGTCTGAATGTTGATAATGATCGCTTATGAAGAAGATACTATAGCTCTACTCAATGTTCAGACTTTTATGAAGCATGTGTTTGAATGCCATATAGATTAGCGCTTATGAAGATATTCATATGATTATGTAAACCCGTGAACAAAAATGTGTTTATCATTATAATCTTTTACGCGAACGTATGGAGTTTGTAAAAGTCGTGCTCGTGAAGGAAAATAGTACAGATTGCTAATGGAGATATTTATATAATTATTATTGGTATTTTATTCCTCATCAGCCCATCATAGTTCGTGAACGATGATGCCAGGCTTTTGAATCACGTGCTAAACAAGTGTCTGAATGTTGATAATGATCGCTTATGAAGAAGATACTATAGCTCTACTCAATATTCAGACTTTTATGAAGCATGTGTTTGAATGTCATATAGATTAGCGCTTATGAAGATATTCATATGATTATTATCCACATCTATTCCTCATCATAGTTCTACCTCTTGGGTGGTTGGGGAAATGAGTTCGATCTCTATAAAACTCCCTCGCATATATGTTTCCCATTGAAATTGATTGAATTTTATAAAAACTAACTATCCTATAAAGAAATGTGTGTCGATGAAAAATGTTTTATTAGTATATTTTTGTATACTGAAAAAATTATATTAGCACATCTATATGTTTAAGATGATTAAAAATGTATTTTGTTATATAGCAATCGAGCTGTACAGACAGTTCGAATAATCATCGTGATGCGTAACACCGCTTCGTCTAGATTCTGTATAGATATTGGGCTACACCCAGCAGCAGCTAGATTTCGGATCATATTATGCGATTTACATTCAATATGATTCGAATATATACATACTATATGTGTGATTTAAAATAAAGTATTCTCATCGCGTTTGAAGGTGATCGGCGTATCTTTCTTATCTCTCTCGAACCAGCTGTAGCTCTACCGCAAAATATGATAGTGAATATTGTTCAACCTGACACAAAACTTATTTGATTTATATCGGATAATTTATGTAACATACATGAATGAATATTATAGCGAATTATGTTTACTTCGGAACTAATTTTGGAAAAACATTTAATATATTCATATTACTTTCGGATAACTTATGAAACTACTTTAACATTGAAGGATCGCGCATCATTACGATAATTCCAAGTTGAATACATTGCTGTTGGACATGATTTAACACAACCTTATCGCACAAGTAAGCTAATGATGCATACTTATAATATTATAACGAATATTGTACTCGCTAGTACTAATCAAGCAAAAAGTCCTTAGATGATTTAATAGTTATTTCTGCAAACGCTTCATAATATCGCTATTATGAGAAGCAGCATTTTTTGTAAACTATCGCATGTTAGATATTATGACCCCTTATTGAAGACTTGTGGGGGGCAGACAATGCGCCGCGTACGATATCATTATAACTCAGACAAAACCCTGCGACTAACGGGATGTACAAACAACCCCACATTTCATTGAAGGCTCCTGCAAGGTAGATACCTCGTTGAAGACCTGCGTGATAGACATCATTATACCTGCACACTCTGTATAACCTCACATACACACCTGTCTCGTTGGAGATCGCTCCAGCTTCATTCAAATTCACATGACTAACGTCATACATAAACAACCCCACATTCCATGCCCCATTGAAGTCTCCCAACTCCATTTTGTATACTAAAAATAATTTCCATATATGTTTAAGATGATTGAAATCGCGTTTTGTAATATAGCAATCAAGTAAGGTACAGACAGCTTGAATAAACGTTTTTGAAAGTAATTTCCTTATAAACATCGCGTTTGAGAAATGCAGAAGAAGATATCATTTCTATACTATATAACATTCCATCTATGCATTCAAGGAGCAGCAGCCCTCTCATGATACCTCCGATGAATACCCGCCTCTTTCAAAAAATCACGTGACTGACGATATGTACAAACAACACTATTTCATAACCCTATGGGCTAGCGCTATGAAGTCTCACATGCCATACCTCGCTGTAGGCTACGTGACATACCTGTATGACTGATGTCATGTAAAAACAAATTACCTGCATCATATAGACTGCAATATACTCGCACTTATCACTCAGACCGGATACCCTGCGGTTATATCTACAACATTAAAATCGCTTATTCTCAAGACCTCCATAGCTGAGTGGTTAAGGAGCTGGCTTTGGATTTCATTTCTCGGGTTCGATTCCCGTGTGTAGAAAAAAATATTTTGATGCTGCTTTACATTGAAGTTATCCCTAACCTCACATATTGCTTGCTGTCTACCTTGAACGATCTTGTATATACAGGCTGATTACCACTACTCGGTCTCCATCATACAACCATAGCAGAAGAGCCCCTAGCGGTCAGAGACCACACCCTGGCCGTCTACCCGGTAACACCTAGAGGTTAGAGGCGAGACCACACCGTCTACCCAGGCCGGTAATACAGGGTCAGTACTTACCGATACCTGTCTGGGCATACCGCGCATGCGCTTCTGGTTGCCTACATCTGATAAGGCTCTCTGTCTGGCGGGCCAAAGTAAGGCCATACCTACTTATTTGTATGTTTCTTAACAATTTTTATGATGATTTTAAGTAGTAAAACTAATGAGACACTAAGATTGAAACATTGCATCGCATAAATCTCGTTTACTATCTGTGTCGGTGATGGTGTGTTTGGTGGTGGTGGTTGAGAAGACATCGATGTAGGTGATGGGGTGAATGTTTGCCACTTCATAACATCCCTCTCTGTACCATTTGGAAATAATAGCTTGAGCTTATAATTGAATGTGTGATTGGTGGTGGTGGTGGTGGTCCGCATCGTTTCGAGAATTATGTATGTGAATACCTCTAGTTGATTTTCGTTAATCATTTGATAATTCATTGGCTGCCATTCTGTTCGATTACATTCATTTCTCAGATCTTTCCTGGGACATATATAAATACGTTCCACTCGATTCGGAACGTTTGTATACAGGATTCCATTCAAAATTGAGGTTAGGATTATAAAATTGGGTTCTAACATAACCATCCTCTCCACCAATACTTAAACTATTCAATTGTCTTTAGCGATATTTTTATCTTCGTAAAATTTTAAATCTCTACTCAAAGCTTTTACTTTCGCACCGAATTCTTCCAATTTACGTGTGTATTCTTCAAGACATATTAATACTGATGATTTCATCAACTATATACACACGCTAGTATAAACACCATACCTTAGATTTCTTATTACTTGAGCTCCAAAAATTCAAGTTTAAAAGCCGGGTTGCTTTTATTAACATCCTCTTTTCTCCTGTATATCAAAATCAAACAAGGTTTCATGTTGATTTGTTCCAAAATTGGGATAATCTGATTGGTCAGTCGGTTGGGTAGGAACATAGAGAATTCATCGAACTCGAGCAATACGGATTCACCAAATTTGGTTCTTACTACTCTCGCTTGAAGTATTGTATAATGCTTATTGATTTCGAGTTCTGGAACTCTCCTCAATGGTTTTCTCTCCAAAAGAGCACAATGATTAAGTTTTGTTAGATCCATCATGAATCTGAAACAATATGAATAAAATTGGAGATTTTTTTGAATTCGTAATACACACACAAAATTGATTCAACAGTTATTTTATAAAAGTTAATTAATCAATTTTGTACTTGTTATTTTATGAATGTGAATTGAATAATTTTTTAACTGTTTCAATGCTTATAAGAGTATGTATGTTTTCATGGCAGTGAATTAAATAATTGAATTAAACTTACATTTTCCGTTCAATAGAAGGCAGCACACACAGGATATATGAAAACGATGTGTTTCGTTTGAGCTGTAACAGATTACTGAGGAATCGAGAATTAAATTCGTAGTCAACATAACTCTCAATTCTAATTCTCTTACTAACAAGTCTAGACTTGTATATCACTTATTGTTATTTGTTGACCTAATGAATGAATCCATTGTATTCAATTATTCTAGTATAAACTGAATGTGATGACGCAGGTGTATGCAAAATTAATTGCTTCCACGTGTTCTCATATACTCAATGTGGTTTCTGGTGTAATAATTTCATATACGTAAGTAATCATTTAACGTTTAGGAAATTTGTAGGTTATTTTAAAAGTTCATTATTTTTGGAATTACGGTGTGGTTCAATAATAAATGACAGTATAGCTACAACATGAGTCAAATTTTTGAAATTCCACGCGCAAACATCAGCAAAACACCTCATAGATGTCGTCCTTTGACGTTAGCTGTTCTGATATGGACATCAAGCTATGATAGTTCATTAATATATCGTTTTTTTGAATTGAGATGGAACTTCCCGCGCGAAAACATTAACAAAATACCTCATAGATGTCGTCCTTTGACGTTAGCTGTTCTGACATTGACATTCAGCTATGATAGTTCATCGGTTCATAAATTTCCCGCGCAAAAACATTAACAAGATACCTCATAGATGTCGTCCTTTGACGTTGACAGGTACGCATGACGGTTGATCGGTTCATTCATAGATGTAGTCATTTGAAGTTAACTGTTCTGACATTGGCATTGAAGCATGATAGTTCATCGGTTCATTAAGAGATGGCGGTGAAGTAGCTATAACATCAGTCATATTTTGAATTGTGACCTCATAGATGTCGTCCCTTGACGTTAACATTTCTGACGTTGACAGGTATGCATGGCGGTTGATCGGTTCATTCATAGATGTAGTCGTTTGAAGTTAACTGGTCTGATATTGACATTTAAGTATGATAGTTCATCGGTTCATCAGAAGATGGCGGCGATGTAGCTACAACATCAGTTATATTGTGGTTTTGACGTTTATTCTTCTGACATTCGCTTTCAACGTCGCCCATGATAAACATCACCAAAACACCTCTACGTTTGAATTTGGCGGGTCGATGACGTCACATCCAACTAACTTCACATCCAGACCTCTATGGTCGAAAGTTCTATAATCATCGTAAGCTCTATGGACACGTTTGAATTTCGCGGGTTAGTAACGTTACATCCAACTAACCTCACATTCTATGACCCCAGACCTCTATGGTCGGAAGTTCGGTGATCATCGTAAGATTTATGGACACGTTTGAATTTCGCGGGTTAGTAACGTTACATCCGAAGTTGCGCGCGCAACATCCGGTCGATGAGTCATTTCCTGGCGCAGAACTCGTCCACTTAATCTACTCTCGAAGAATTACACTTACCATCCAAAAATTGGATAATCGCTGGAGAATTCGTAACTTTCCTTGTGGGGGCCTCGACCCATTGGGCGTATGCTGATATTTTCTATTTCGGAGGAGATTTCGATCCTCCCCCTCCAGAAGATTGGAAGATAATCGATATGAATATAGAAGGTCAGTTCAAATATAAACATAGAAGAATGAGAAAAATCATATTGCATCAAAATTCGGGTATCGTTCCGAAACCCGGATCGTATATACTTGAATCTTTTAGAGTGCTCCATGATATCGATGTCGATTTTTATCGAATCGCACTACTACCATACCGATGTGAGATAATGGACATGCGCAGCATTCGAAGAGATACTTCAAATTCTTACACCTTCAAGATGTTTCAAATGTTTTCTGAGATAGGAGGGGAGGTCGATGACGCCAACTATAGAATAAGTCCAGCATCACTACAAATTTTGTGCTTCGACGTACTCTTTCGAAATTTCGATAACATCAAAGAAATATGTCAATGATCTGCGCATGTGCAATTAGATATTTGGATAGTTTATCATTCTAGTTTGAAATGTCGTCTATAGTGGTTGATATTCAAAGTTTCCCGATTTCTGCAAACGTATATAAAATCAAGGAACTCTCTTTGTTGGACTGTGAGAAAATGTATATTTTCTATTCAAACCACCAAAATCGACTATCCGAGAGGCAAATGAAGAAAATATTTCATTGTGAAAAAATATCACGGGATTCAATGGAACTCGGGCTATCAGGAATCTGATGAATTGTATGAAATTTTGAAGGAAAATATCGATCCGGATGCTACTGTTTATGTATGTGGGAAGATAAAAGCTAAGTTTCTACGGGGGGCGTTCCGAAAATTGGGGTTAGATCGAGTAGAAGTGGTGAATTTGAAAGGTAAATGTCCAAAATTAGAGCGAGGAAATTGTGAATTTATCTGTCTACATCACCCCAATAGTGTGAATCCTATGTGTTCTAGTTCGAATAGTTGGAAGATATTCGAATTTCTTACGAAGGAAGATGTTCTTTCGCTCTTAAAATGATAATATAGATATCTAGTAAGTATACAAATATATCTTTATGCATATATCTTTTGAAGAATACACACGCAGACTTTGCGAATTCGTGGAAAAAGTTCATAAACTAAGAAGAGACTTGAATTTTTACGCAGATAAAATTAAAGTTATAAGACTGCTGAACAAATTAAGTGTATAAAAAGTGAGGATGATGTGAGTGGGGGTGTTAAAAACGAATTTCGTGATTCTAACCACAATTCTGAATGGTATTCTATTCGCGAACGTTCCCGAACACGTTGAACGCATCTATATTTGTCTGAAGGATGTCGGCGGTGGTGGGGAGTGTAACCGTACCGAATGGATTCCGATGAATTTTCAAAAAATCAACGATAACCAATTGGAGGTATTCACATTTAACATCCCACAAGACAATCGTACAACCATACATTATAAACTTAAACTCTTATTCTTCGATCGAAGTGAGGGGGATATGGCTGAATGGCAACTGATCCGACAATCATCATGTTTACCACATCTCGTACAAAAGACATCTACACTCACATCATTGTAATAATCCGACGGATTATTACTTTTTGTTTTGGGGCCTTGAATAGTATTGATTTAAATTCAAATTGAAAATTTTATAAATTATTATATCTTGAACACGATATACCAGACAGACCTAGCGACGGTAATCTGAGTCCACTTTCCTGTATCATTGGCCGGTTAGCCATGAACCATGTTTTACAAACGGAAGCACGGCACGAGGTCAATGGTACTTTTTTCCCTGAGTCAGGAAAAGTTTACGTGGAGTTGAACAGAGCAATTCTTTCGCCTAGTTAGATTCCTATTGGCTGTTGTTATATTTCATGGGCGTATTCTGATCCCCGAATTCGAAATTGAACATATTTTCTAAGATTGAGCGTGGGGTGGCCCCCCGCTTCAATGATTTCATAAAAACTAATTACTTTGAGGAAAAAAGGCAGTTCTCAACCACCTTCTCAGTTAGTTCTCCACCAGGTACTTGTCGGTAAGGCCAGCTTGCTTTATGTCCACAGGGATGCCCATTGTTGCATTAAATCAAATCAATTAATATAATGTTTGTCCAGAATATACAAATCAAGTTCAAGAAATTTATAGATATTAAATTAACAATGCAACAAGGGTTATACATCCCTGGGGGGCTAAAGCAGTGCTGGACTTGTTCGCGTCTTTCGCGTCACGCGTAAAGTGTTTGTACCCTTATTTAAAAATCATTTTGTGACAATTTTCTATCATACTAAATTTAATCCGATGTAGAAACCGAGTGTTTAAATCCTTTGTGCGTATTTCTACAAGGGGCGAGATGAAATGGTGATATTAGACCAACAGGGTAAGTGCATTTTGATTGCCAAAGAACAACTGTTATATTGACTTCAACCTCGGAATCGGTAATATAATATAATGTGGTTATTTACCATTCAGATCATGTTCCGCCCGCCACTGTTTTATTCGTTAATATAATTTTTTCCTGCCATTCAGGCTATTTTGAGTGTCTATACAAATTCCGCTTATCGGAGATTACTTAGGGGGAATGATAGAGCATCATGTCGTTAGGTTCACCCTAGCTTACCAGAAAGGGAGGAATTCTTCAATTTTTTTAACATTATTTATCAATCATCGGCGTGATCGAGCGCGAAACCGATCACTGTTTCGTGTGTGCTAATTAGTCTTTCCTTTGATTCAAACTCTCCAGAGATCCTGGCAGGAACTCGCTCGCTGGCGAAAGGGGTAGAACTAGTGACATTGATAACGGTTTCACAGGTTCCCATTTTGGGGTGAACCTGAATTAGACGTTTTTAGATCTATGCTATCATTCCTTCAACCAAATTTTGGATTAAGGTTATAATCGTTCGTCGCTGGTTAATGTATAAAAATTTTTGTTAATTTTGTTTTATTCAATATATATTTATTGTTTTAATTTGATTTACGAGTTTAACTGGTAATTCCTAATCACCTATCAGCGAATGCGACCATCAGAATTTATGCTTGAATAGATATGAAGATTTAAGTATAAGTAATTGTAAAAGGCGGTCCCTTGAAAGAGATCAAGGGATCAAAGTAGTTAAAAACAGCTTCTAGGTGGGCTGAAACATACGCCTAGTGGTGGCAGCTTAAAAGAACCTTAAGGGTACACGGATCAACTAAGATCTCTGATACCCGAACAGGTTCCAACAAATAATTTTAAAATTCATATAACACGTCGGTGAGGTATTAACGCTACCTGAAATAATACCCAGCCGACTGTTACAAGTTCAAGTGTTACAAGCAGTGAGATAGGATTCCGAACCTATTCACTTATCTGGGAATATTAAATCTAATTTAATTTGAGTTCAGATTTATTATTACAAAAACCCAACGCTCGGCGGAACGTTACATCATCTGCAATAGAAGAAGAAATCCCTAAAATTTTCGCAATTTTGTATGTTATTTTATCTTCTTTATCAGTGTTATTATTGAAAATGTTTGTTAAAAATGTGAAGAAAGCTATTAACCATTTAAATAAATAATAATTATTATATAAAGGAGGTGTTTCATTAAAACAAACAAAAGATTGATAATAATGAATGGCAAATGATCCGACAATCATCATGTTTACCACATCTCGTTCAAAAGACATCTCCACTAACATCATCTGCAATAGGAGAAATCCCCAAAATTTTCGCAATTTTGTATGTTAGCAGCTGTAGGATTGGAATCAAATTCGTGAAAAATTTTAAACAGACTTAGTAGGGAATTTTAAAACAATTTATCTTATATTCTTAAATTTTTAATAATTTTTATTAAATATTCACTTCAACAATCAATAATCAATAATCGACAGATTTACTAAAACAACATTAATCACATTAAAGGCCTATTTTAGAGTTTCGTACACGAGTATATCACTAGTACAAGTGATGATATTTCGTCCCCTCTCTTCTTCTTAGAACTTTCAATATGGAAGTACTTGAATTTTTCAAAATGCGTATCCAAGACAAGAAGGAATGTAAGAAATTATAAAATTTTCAAGGCCAATCTATTCACCTCTGATCAAGATTGTTTTATAGTACATAATTGAAATCTTTTCAAAAATAATACTAAAAGAACCCGAATGTTTGAGATACATAGCTATTAGAACGTTCAATAATTTCACTTGGAATCCACAACTGATTTTATATACTTTGATACCACATATCGGAAAATATATATTTGTGAACAGAGAAACATTGTAATTTCTCTCTTTCCGTTTTAAAATCTCTGCCAAAAATTTGATATAGTAGGAAAGAATAGAAGTAGCTCAGAATTTAATTCCATTCACAGGGCAAAATAATTTTAATTGACTGTCATCACCAACAATTTCTAAATATCAATTGTGATTTACTATGATCCATAAGGTTATGAATATTTACTTTTTTCAACGACATGTATATTGGATCTTGGATGTGTAATTCTTATTTCGATTCCAATCTAATCTGCTTCATTATATTGATTCCGATTCTTAACAACTTCCACAGGATATCTCAGCTTCCAAAATACTCACGTAATGAAGTTCTTTGTTTCAATCGAGTTACAATTACTTCGCTAAACATAAAGAACTTCTCAGTCATCCTTTGCTTTACGCCATCACAGACGTATTATTGAAGACGACACGAGACTATTGGCTATGGAAGGAAAGTTTATTTAATATTACAAAGACAACCTCTTGACGTTTCACGAGCGACGCGGATGTAGGTGGATCGAACGACTTTTGAACTTTAACAGACAATCTCTCAATAGAGCGGAGATTAAAAGCAGTCGACTAGGTTATTGGCATTCTTGCGCTTAAGAACTGATAATTCGATAGCTTAAATGGGTACTTCATTCAGAGAGTTCATTACGGATCACATTTTATGCAATTCTCCATAAATGTAATACCTATATAGTTCAAGCAATACGTGCAGAAATTAATACCTGGAAAAAAAATTTCGAACATAACCTACAAAATTGGCAAAAATGCAAAAAGCGGTTTTTCTTAAATAATTGAAAAACTATAGCTCAGATCGGAAAAAGTTAAAGGAGAAAGTTGTAGGTTGATAAAGATCCACATGTTCACATGTTATATAAAAATCGAATGAATAGTTTAAAATATCTGAATGTTTGAAATATCGCTGATTCAGATATTATATTTGATTGAGTATACTGATATTGTAGCTATATAGCTATTAATAAGCCGATGAACTATCACAGTTGAATGTCAATGTCAATGTCAGTGTACCTGCGTCATCACATTCAGTTCATACTGATATGAGAACGCAAACGTGTGTGAGTGTAAACAAATAACAATGAGTGAATCATTTGTACTACACACAATCTGTTAATTTTCGGGTAGCGTTGAATGCGAAAATATTGAATTTGATTGTACATTTCGACAATTTATTTTTGTTGTCATTTATGAAGCTTACAATTTCTCGAATAGAGGCATATTGTAGAAACTTTGCTTAAGATCACTTGTTCACATGTTATATAAAAATCTGACTGAGTTAATCTGAAAAGAGAAAGATATTTTAAGTATAAATAGTATGTTACTATTTTTTGTATATAAAAATATTATATTAATTCAATTCAATCAAGTTTTTGGTTGGAATCCAACTGTTATGTTCAGACCCCAATCCCAGCCATTTAACATATAATTTTTGTCCCCTCCTACGTAGACTATTCATTTGATCTGATTAATTAATAAAACAGTGCTTTCTATACGCAAAATTTTATTTTCAATAAAAACACATTAAAATTAATAATTTTATTTCAGACTAATAATAATAATACATTTTATAAACTTATATAGATATAAAAAGAAAAGAAGGAAGTACCCTGTTCACCTCCATTTAAAGGTATAGGATCCACCAGTCTTAGATTGAATTTTCCTCAACTGCGAAAGAATGAAAAATATATTAGTATAATCAATATAAGAACTGAAAATGTGCATACACAGCTCATCAATATCTTCTTCTTCTTTCGGTGGTGATAGTGTTGTTGAGGGTGGTAGTGGTTGTAGATTCAAGGTAGAGGATGATGGAGATGGTGTTGATTGATCTCTGTAAACAGTAAAATGATGTTCAAAGAATTCCTATAGTAATTAAAATTAAATAACTAACCTTATTTGATCATCATCATCAATTATGATGGAGGTGATAGGAGTAAGTGGGAACTGTCTTTTTTGTTTCTTCCTATTGATATTTGATGAGGGGGTTGTTGATCTCTTTCTACATCCACTAAAATTGCGTTGAAGAATTAAAAGAAGAATATCGAAAACAACAGAATGAAACTTACTTTTCATTTCTAATCCTTGTTGATGATTGCATCCTGTCAACAGTGTTATTATTGTCAGCTCTATGAGAAATTTATTATTAGTTTTAACAATGTATGATTATATTTTTCTTAATGAACTTACACATTAGGTAATTCATTGATTTAAAACCTCTTCACTCCCATCTTCTAAGTGACATTTCACAACTTTCCCTGCATTATAACAAGCAGTTGGATGTACTTCATTGATAATAATCTCTCTCCCGTCCTTCAGGGTACACCTCTCTATTTCCCCATCGTTCATCGTTAATTTACTGTCAACAAATTATAATTAAAAATCTTTAGAATGATGTAAAGAATAGAGAACATACCCTCTAATCGAATTATCTTCATTCAAAACTACTAATGTGCTATGAGTCCCTACAGGGTCATCATTATATTTTGAAATAGTCCCATCATTCTTACTCATATATACAATATAACCACTGAAAAATTAGTAAAAAGATATGAAATTTTATTAATAGATATTTCTTAATGAAACTTACTTTTCAGATAAATATGCAGGTGGATCCACCGGTGGTGTATATCTATTTGTTAGTTGTTCCATCAAATCATACATCATACTTGAAAAGAGATGATTTAAAAATTTTAACGAAAGAATTTTCAGAGCTATCAAATGAGAAACTTGAACTAAAATAGAAAAATTAAAACGAAATTATTTCAAAAAATATTAAGATCTGAAAAAGTTAACTTCATAATCAATGAATATTGATCTGAAAGAAAAATTGGTTCGCTAATGAGGAAAGGTGTTTTTCCCTAATTGAAATTAGGAGAAAACGTGTTTCTTTATTTTGAAAACATATTAAAATTCCTTTGAATCAAATTAAAATTGATAAAAATGATATCTAATCAATAACTTATAGAAAAATTAAAACGAAATTATTTCAAAAATATTAAGATCTGAAAAAGTTAACTTCATAATCAATGAATATTGATCTGAAAGAAAAATTGGTTCATTGAAATTAGTGAAATGATATTTTCAAGTTGTGAAAACATCATAAATTTTCTCTCAATCACAACTAGTCATTCACATGTTAGGTTAAAAACATATTTAATCAATACTTCCTTTCGGTAAATTATATTTTACAATTGATAAAAATGAACGAAAGAATTTTCAGAGCTATCAAATGAGAAACTCGAACTGCTAATGAGGGAAGGTGTTTTTCCCTAATTGAAATTAGGAGAAAATGTGTTTCTTTGTTTTGAAAACATATTAAAATTCCTTTCAATCAAATTAAAATTGATAAAAATGATATCTATTCAATAACTAATAGAAAAATTAAAACGAAATTATTTCAAAAAATATTGAGATCTGAAAAAGTTAACTTCATAATCAATGAATATTGATCTGAAAGAAAAATTGGTTCGCTAATGAGGAAAGGTGTTTTTCCCTAATTGAAATTAGGAGTAAACGTGTTTCTTTATTTTGAAAACATATTAAAATTCCTTTGAATCAAATTAAAATTGATAAAAATGATATCTAATCAATAACTTATAGAAAAATTAAAACGAAATTATTTCAAAAATATCAAGATCTGAAAAAGTTAACTTCATAATCAATGAATATTGATCTGAAAGAAAAATTGGTTCATTGAAATTAGTGAAACGATATTTTCAAGTTGTGAAAACATCATACATTTTCTCTCAATCACAACTAGTCATTCACATATTAGGTTAAAAACATATTTAATCAATACTTCCTTTCGGTAAATTATATTTTACAATTGATAAAAATGAACGAAAGAATTTTCAGAGCTATCAAATGAGAAACTCGAACTGCTGATGAGGGAAGGTGTTTTTCCCTAATTGAAATTAGGAGAAAATGTGTTTCTTTGTTTTGAAAACATTAAAATTCCTTTCAATCAAATAAAAATTGATAAAAATGATGTCTATTCAATAACTAATAGAAAAATTAAAACGAAATTATTTCAAAAAATATTAAGATCTGAAAAAGTTAACTTCATAATCAATGAATATTGATCTGAAAGAAAAATTGGTTCGCTAATGAGGAAAGGTGTTTTTCCCTAATCGAAATTAGGAGAAAACGTGTTTCTTTGTTTTGAAAACATATTAAAATTCCTTAGAATCAAATTAAAATTGATAAAAATTATATCTAATCAATAACTTATAGAAAAATTAAAACGAAATTATTTCAAAAATATTAAGATCTGAAAAAGTTTACTTCATAATCAATGAATATTGATCTGAAAGAAAAATTGGTTCATTGAAATTAGTGGAAATGATATTTTTAAGTTGTGAAAACATCATAAATTTTCTCTCAATCACAACTAGTCATTCATATATTAGGTTAAAAACATATTTAATCAATACTTCCTTTCGGTAAATTATATTTTACAATTGATAAAAATGAACGAAAGAATTTTCAGAGCTATCAAATGAGAAACTCGAACTGCTAATGGGGGAAGGTGTTTTTCCCTAATTGAAATTAGGAGAAAATGTGTTTCTTTGTTTTGAAAACATATTGAAATTCCTTTCAATCAAATTAAAATTGATAAAAATAGTATCTATTCAATAACTAATAGAAAAATTAAAACGAAATTATTTCAAAAAATATTAAGATCTGAAAAAGTTAACTTCATAATCAATGAATATTGATCTGAAAGAAAAATTGGTTCGCTAATGAGGAAAGGTGTTTTTCCCTAATTGAAATTAGGAGAAAACGTGTTTCTTTATTTTGAAAACATATTGAAATTCCTTTGAATCAAATTAAAATTGATAAAAATGATATCTAATCAATAACTTATAGTAAAATTAAAACGAAATTATTTCAAAAATATTAAGATCTGAAAAAGTTAACTTCATAATCAATGAATATTGATCTGAAAGAAAAATTGGTTCATTGAAATTATTGGAAATGATATTTTTAAGTTGTGAAAACATCATAAATTTTCTTTCAATCACAACTAGTCTTTCATATATTAGGTTAAAAACATATTTAATCATAACTTCCTTCGGTAAATTATATTTTACAATTGATAAAAATAGCATCCCATGAATAACTAACAGGACAATTGAAACTTACCTTGAAACAGCTGAACACAAATGATTTCTCGTACAATAAACACTACTATATATAGACAAATTTTATATTACCTAAGGAAAAAAGCAGACGCCTTTGATTAAATTGTTGTTGTGAATGAATGATATCTAGCTGAAAGGAAACTGAGTTTGTCTTCTATTATATCGCATAATAGTTTGATAAATAATTAGAACAAAGATTGATTCAAATCATCATATTTTATAACGCAATAATAGACTCACGGGTTTAAGAGGAATCGCTCTAATTATTCTACAGATTATTATTATGAATATCATTTTATCGATATCCTTTGTGAATGAATGATATCTAGCTGAAAGGAAACTGAGTTTGTCTTCTATTATATCGCATAATAGTTTGATAAATAATTAGAACAATGATTGATTCAAATCATCATATTTTATAACGCAATAATAGACTCGCGGGTTCAAGAGGAATCGCTCTACTTATTCTGCAGATTATTATTATGAATATTATTTCATCGCTATCCTCAAGTTAAAAGTTGGTGAATTTTTCATGAGTTTAGAGTGATTTTGATTCTACACCTGTAGCATCTTCATTCGTAGATTGATTTGGATAATCATTACCAATCGTGGAAAACGATGAATAATCAATCGTTTCGATAATAATTCATTCCATATTTTATAAAAGTATGTTAAGCGAAATGGATAGTGTGAACCGAGATATTCAGAATTTTAATCAATTTTTAGTCCATTTTGGAGAAATTCTAACCACTACAAACACGTCAGTCTAAAATAACAATGAATAAGGGAGTTGTATTCAGAGTTGGATGTGGAAATATTGATATAATCGAATTATATGTTACATTTTCAAGTTTACTTGTTTTGAGGTTCGGAAAGCGTTTAGTTTGATATTCCTGAAATAACATCGTAAACCTAGGAATCTGCAAGGCGATCGTGGAAAATAATTCTTCAATAAACACTTTCATCACGAGTTAATGGGAAAACATAAAATCAATCATTGCAATACCTATTCTATGAAAAAGCCTCTAATGCAGGATGCATTATTAGAACGTTTAAAGAAGCGCTCTACGAACAATTCAGTTTGAGCGGGAAATACAATGTTGTATGATTTGCGCGTGCGTGAATAAATATTAAAGGGTTGCAACAAAATGTACTCCGAAGATAGTTTTAGATCTGATTTTAGAAGAGTTCGAAATGTCTGCAATGCATGAAAAATTCCTATCAATGAATACAACCTTCTCATTGGAGGTGTTATGATATTCGATGTGGTTTGAGTCCTGCGCGAACCTTCACACCAACAATCCCTCTGAATCATCCTTCGCAAAATTGCGTCGAACAAACATAACAAAATCGCAATCGCGCAAACCTTCACACCAATAATCTCTCTGAGAATCATCGATATTCTGAAGATGAAATTTGATGAATTCTTCACAAGTTGATTTCGATCCTACACCCGTAGCATCTTCATTCCTAGACTCATTTAAATAATGATTGACAATCCTGTAAAACGATGAAAATCAATCAAGTTTTTATTCAAATGCCATTTTTACAAAATCTTCTTGATTCATTAATTATTTCACGTTTCTCTTAGATATATCCTTGTAGAGGTATGATTTCTTCTAACATATCAATAGGAAGAAACAAAAAAGACAGTTCCCACTTACTCCTATCACCTCCATCATAATTGATGATGATGATCAAATAAGGTTAGTTATAATAATTTTGTATCATAAAGAAATATTTACTGAAATAATTAAATAATTGTTAAAGAGATCCGCAAGCATAACGTCAGTGTGATTCCTCGAGCAAAAAAGTTGAGGTATTACATGGAAAATACTGTTTTGATAATAAATCGTAATTTAAATGACATAAAAAGTAAAACAAATTGGAAATGTAAAAAATAAATATATTCGAGTCTATTTTGATTCTAAGGCCGAAATAAATACGATATTCGTGTTTATCTCGTCGAGCTTCCCCAGATTAAGTTCAAAAAGATTTTTGTATGTTATCCAGAAGCTGAAATATTGAAGATTTTGCAAGCACAAGCCACTTTGAACGCGCGAAATCAGTTTTCAGTACGAGCGCGCAGTGCTTCCTCCACTCCGCCTCACACTCAGGCAGCCGCGCACGCTTAGCTTTGTTACTCAATTTCTAATACTATGAATCAATGAAACATATCGAAATATTTTTTTTTTGGTAATTCATGTCACAAATTGATTTCCGCTGAAGACATTTTTCTAAAATTAAAATTGTGAAGCTTATCTGAAAAAAACACGTTCAAAAATTTTTTCACAGTCATTTTTTCACCCTTAAAATTAAAAAAAATCGCTACGTTTCTTCAATAAAGTTATAGCACAACTCTTCATGAAGAAAATAAGTCCAAAATCGTTACTCTATGACCATTTGCTGAGAAGATCTACCCAATTTATGAGAGCGTATTTTTTTCGAAAAATCGATATATTTTGAAAAATAGTCAATATTTCAAATTAATAAAAAAAGTGCTATCTTAGCTTGCCATGGGCTATATGTACAGGAAACAATACATATGGAAGCGTACCCCAATTTTCAACGGTTTTTTCAATATAACTCGAAAAGTATGAAATATATCGATAATTATCTATTTGATATCTAAAACTTTCTCCTTATCTGAATCATCGATCTTACATCTCTCTGAATGAAGTACCCATTCAAGCTATCGAATTATCAGTTCTTAAGCGCAAGAATGCCTATAACCTAGTCGACTGCTTTTAATCTCCGCTCTATTGAGAGATTCTCTGTTAAAGTTCAAAAAGTCGTTCGATCCACCTACATCCGCGTCGCTCGTGAAACGTCAAGAGGTTGTCTTTGTAATATTAAATAAACTTTCCTTCCATAGCCAATAGTGTCGTGTCGTCTTCAATAATACGTCTGTGATGGCGTAAAGCAAAGGATGACTGAGAAGTTCTTCATGTTTAGCGAAGTAATTGTAACTCGATTGAAACAAAGAACTTCATTACGTGAGTATTTTGGAAGCTGAGATATCCTGTGGAAGTTGTTAAGAATCGGAATCAATATAATGAAGCAGATTAGATTGGAATCGAAATAAGAATTACACATCCAAGATCCAATACACATGTCGTTGAAAAAAGTAAATATTCATAACCTTATGGATCATAGTAAATCACAATTGATATTTCGAAATTGTTGGTGATGACAGTCAATTAAAATTATTTTGCCCTGTGAATGGAATTTAATTCTGAGCTACTTCTACTCTTTCCTACTATATCAAATTTTTGGCAGAGATTTGAAAACGAAAAGAGAGAAATTACAATGTTTCTCTGTTCACAAATATGTATTTTCCGCTATGTGGTATCAAAGTATATAAAATCAGTTGTGGATTCCAAGTGAAATTATTGAACGTTCTAATAGCTATGTATCGCAAACATTCGGGTTCTTTTAGTATTATTTTTGAAAAGATTTCAATTATGTACGATAAAACAATCTTGATCAGAGGTGAATAGATTGGCCTTTGAAAATTTTATAATTTCTTACATTCCTTCTTGTCTTGGATACGCATTTTGAAAAATTCAAGTACTTTCATATTGAAAGTTCTAAGAAGAAGAGAGGGACGAAATATCATCACTTGTACTAGTGATATACTCGTGTACGAAACTCTAAAATAGGCCTTTAATGTGATTAATGTTGTTTTAGTAAATCTGTCGATTATTGATTATTGATTGTTGAAGTAAATATTTAATAAAAATTATTAAAAATTTAAGAATATAAAATAAATTGTTTTAAAATTCCCTACTAAGTCTGTTTAAAATTTTTCACGAATTTGATTCCAATCCTACAGCTGCTAACATACAAAATACGAAAATTTTGGGGATTTCTCCTATTGCAGATGATGTGTGTAGATGTCTTTTGTACGAGATGTGGTAAACATGATGATTGTCGGATCATTTGCCATTCATTATTATCAATCTTTTGTTTGTTTTAATGAAACACCTCCTTTATATAATAATTATTATTTATTCAAATGGTAAATAGCTTTCTTCACATTTTTAACAAACATTTTCAATAATAACACTGATAAAGAAGATAAAATAACATACAAAATTGCGAAAATTTTAGGGATTTCTTCTTCTATTGCAGATGATGTGTGTAGATGTCTTTTGTACGAGATGTGGTAAACATGATGATTGTCGGATCATTTGCCATTCAGCCATATCCCCCTCACTTCGATCGAAGAATAAGAGTTTAAGTTTATAATGTATGGTTGTACGATTGTCTTGTGGGATGTTAAATGTGAATACCTCCAATTGGTTATCGTTATCCCCACCACCGCCGACATCCTTCAGACAAATAATGCGTTCAACGTGTTGGGGAACGTTCGCGAATAGAATACCTTTCAGAATTGTGGTTAGAATCACAAAATTTGTTTTTAACACCCCCACTCACATCATCCTCACTTTTTATACACTTAATTTGTTCAGCAGTCTTATAACTTTAATTTTATCTGCGTAAAAATTCAAGTCTCTTCTTAGTTTATGAACTTTTTCCACGAATTCGCAAAGTCTGCGTGTGTATTCTTCAAAGGATATATGCATAATGATATATTTGTATACTTACTAGATATCTATATCATCATTTTAAGAGCGACAGAACATCTTCCTTCGTAAGAAATTCGAATATCTTCCAACTATTCGCACTAGAACACATAGGATTCACACTATTGGGGTGATGTAGACAGATAAATTCACAATTTCCTCGCTCTAATTTTGGACATTTACCTTTCAAATTCACCACTTCTACTCGATCTAACCCAAATTTTTGGAACGCCCCCCGTAGAATCTTAGCTTTTATCTTCCCACATACATAAACAGTAGCATCCGGATCGATATTTTCCTTCAAAATTTCATACAATTCATCATATTCCTGATAGCCCGAGTTCCATTGAATCCCGTGATATTTTTTCACAATGAAATATTTTCTTCATTTGCCTCTCGGATAGTCGATTTTGGTGGTTTGAATAGAAAATATACATTTTCTCACAGTCCAACAAAGAGAGTTCCTTGATTTTATATACGTTTGCAGAAATCGGGAAACTTTGAATATCAACCACTATAGACGACATTTCAAACTAGAATGATAAACTATCCAAATATCTAGTTGCACATGCGCAGATCATTGACATATTTCTCTGATGTTATCGAAATTTCGAAAGAGTACGTCGAAGCACAAAATTTGTAGTGATGCTGGACTTATTCTATAGTTGGCGTCATCGACCTCCCCTCCTATCTCAGAAAACATTTGAAACATCTTAAAGGTGTAAGAATTTGAAGTATCTCTTCGAATGCTGCGAATGTCCATTATCTCACATCGGTATGGTAGTAGTGCGATTCGATAAAAATCGACATCGATATCATGGAGCACTCTAAAACAATCAAGTATATACGATCCGAGTTTCGGAACGATACCCGAATTTTGATGCAATATGATTTTTCTCATTCTTCTATGTTTATATTTGAACTGACCTTCTATATTCATATCGATTATCTTCCAATCTTCTGGAGGGGGAGGATCGAAATCTCCTCCGAAATAGAAAATATCAGCATACGCCCAATCGGTCGAGGCCCCCACAAGGGAAGTTACGAATTCTCCAGCGATTATCCAATTTTTGGATGGTAAGTGTAATTCTTCGAGGATTTTCATCAAATTTGGAGGACATACGCTTATTACGAATTTCTTCGCATCGTACACGGTGATAAGCACACTATGAATAAAACTGTTGTATAATCGAGGAGACATTATCACGAACTGATTAGAGTTCGATTAGTTGGAGCAGTCGCACACAACAACACACTCCCTCATACTCTGCGCATGTCAAGCTATTGACTTTTTCAACCTAAAATATACAATCAAAACTAAATGGTATTCTTGCGGGTGAGAGATAAGAGGTCGATCGAACTGGTAAGTATTCAGATAAAAAATTACGTGGGTTCGGATCCCTCTCAATCTTTCTCGCAATCACTGATAACGCTATCTACCCGATAACGCTATCTACCCGATAACACTAATTACACAAACTGGATGCCCATCGCCAGCACAGACCGGAAGTGGAGACCGGATAATTACAAACATCGGAGCACAGACCGGAAGTGACGTCACACTTCCTGGTCCAAAGGTAGCGGACTGTATCTACTAATTTCCAGTGTTTGGTGGCAAGAACCACCATGGTTATCAAGAAAAACTAACTATTAATTCATTACCATATGAGAGATTATCTAATATAAATAACAATAGCCAAATCTTCTATTGTTGAAACAACAAGGTTAATTTTGATATGAATAAATTATAAAAGAGTTCACACTATAACATTATAAATAAGAAACAATTACCTTTATCCATTAAAAATACTGTTAAAGAACTGAGGAACTCAGTGATGATGGATACTTGGAACTAAATAAAAGGTCTGCAGTACTTTTAGTGGATAAGGGTGATTGTTCGAAGATTCAAGACTTGATCAATAAAAAAGGAAATTATGCGATGTATGAGGCGATTTTATATAAAAATTTAATTATGATAGTGTATAATGAAGTTCACCTCAAACTCACTTGTTTAATCCGAGCAAAATCAACGTCGGCCGTCAAATCAGCAGTTCCTGGATCCACGAGAGGATCGTGGAGTTGATGTTTCTTGAAAGCTCTAAAAGTATCCGTACCTTCGCCATCGTGACCGTAATCGGCAATCAGCGATACGCCTCCGTGGCTTTCCAACCTCTCCGCAATCGATTTGACCAACACGAGACTTTCTGGTGAAATTTCCAAGTGCTTTTTTCTATCCGAAGGGTTGATCAACATTTTCGAAGCGGGCGTTTCTCCTCTCGCCAAAACATACCTGGCTGACAAAATAATTATTAGATACCAATCGTATCTTGTGTCATCTTATTTAAACAATTAAAAAAGTTCACATGTAAGCAAATAAAAATTTCAATTACTTTGATAAACTAAATAAACACTGTTTCAACTATTTGTTTTACCACAAATTTAATGTCCAAGTTACAAATCCTAACTAATACGGGGACAAGGTGAAAACTTCCTGAAAAATGAAACAAGAAATGATTTATTTGGTCAAAACTTATTGATAGACTTTGGCGCCGTCGATACAATTATTATTATCCAGAATGGAAGATAAATTTCTTGATCTGAAAGAGCTGCCCCGATAGTTAAGCTGGTTTGACAGAAAGAAAAGTAAAAAGGGCGAAAAAATACTTTTTCGCAATGTAAGATAGATCAGAGATGTTAAATTTGGTACAACGAACTATAGATATTCACTAGATGAGGAAGAACAGTGGAAAGAAGTAGATAATATTGAACTCAAACCAGCACGTACCACAGGACAACACAAAAATGTGTTTTTTCCATTAAATAAGTCAAGATCCATAGCAACCAAAAAATTTGATAACATTCCAGAAAATTTAAGAGGATTTTATATGAGCTTAAATCGATTTGAAAGTGATTAGTATTCTTGTATTTTTCTATTTCATTTCATTTTATATATACATTAGTATTTGCATACACATCAAATTTAATAACTAATAATATCATAATATAATAATATATCTCATGTGAATAATAAGTTACACCTAAATATTACAATAAGTAAGTAAATCAACAAATAATATTATTCAAAATAAATTTAAAATATATTAGTATTAAATTTCTAATTGTGTTATATCCATAATAAATTTAAAATCAAATTAAATGAAAGTGATTAACAACAACAGTTTTCCTCTTCATCCTTTCATCCTACCCTCAGTCAGTAAAAAAGGATGAGAATTTCTTTTGGTTTTGAAAAATGAATCTTTTAGAACTTTTAAAAAGTGTTTCTTATTAGAAATTGTTTTAATATGAAAAGGAAGCAAGTTATAACATTTTAACACAAGATCTAGGAATGCTCCTTGTGTTTTAGATTTGGTGAATATAGGGATGCTGATTTATTTGCAGTGTTCCTAGTTAAATCTCTATGATAAGTGTGACTATTGCAATTCTCTTTTTGGTGGAAAAACTTACATACAGTATGAGTGTACAAGTTTCTCACATATAACATTTCTTCAGAGTATAAATGTTCCGTGAGAAATAATTTAAATTTGTGTTTAATAACTTATAAAATGTAGTTGTGGCTAATATTTAGAATTTCTAATGAATTATTATATAACCCACCCCATGCGATTATACCATAATGGATTAATGACTCCACCAAAGACTTGTAAACTGTTACAAGTAAATCATTTTGTAGTATATCCCTTAGTAAGTAAAATTTATGTATTATAGTTGTTTAATCTTTTTACTCAGTTAAATGAAATAATGGTCCCATTTAAGATACTTATCAGCACAGACACCTGTACATTCAATTGTATTAGTTTCATAGATATACTCAGTAGTATTAAGTTGTAGGTAATTGAAATCTGGTCGAGAATGGTTGCCGATAGAGAATGTGATGTAGTTAGTCTGTTAGGTTAATTGTTAATCTAGGAGCATCCAGCACGGTCTTTATTGTTTTGAGTCCATAGCAAGCCCTTTCTTTTACAAGATCCCATGATGGACCAGAAAAAATCGAAATTGTGTCATCTGCATAGAATATTATTTTACCGTTTATATTGCAATTGCAGTGTGTTGATATGAACTGGAAAAATTATCGGGCCTAATACTGTACCCTATGGAGCTCCTATGTTAACAAAATAAGTCACACCACATAAATAATCGTTTGTGTCAAATGTCAATTGAAGAATAATAAAATTACCTGAAACCACCATCCCGTTCTTGATTTATATCAATCAAAATCTCTCTGTATCCACGTTCAGTCATTTCAAATTTATGTATTGGCAATGCATCAAAAAACTCATGGGCAACAAATATAGCAAACATTTCAGGAACATCACTCAACTGTCTGTACCATTTAACAGGGACACCTTCCTTACTAATACCTTCTTTATAAAATACAGAATTGTCATCTAATATATTCTTGGATTGCATACACAAAGTATTAGCCTGTGTGTCACTCAAAAACGGACTGACTTCAACTAAGCTGAGACTGGCGTTTTTCAACGCTTCAAAATGTCCAAACACTCGGAGAATATCTTGAGATAAACTGCCTCGGCCGGGACCTAATTCTACTATTTGAAACGGTTTTGGTGATCCCACTTTGGACCATTCGTTCAAGCAGCATATGCCAACCATTTCACCAAACATTTGACCCAGTTCCGGTGAAGTGACGAAATCGCCGCTGCTCCCAATTACGTCTTTGTGCATGTAGTAACCCCCGTGCGGGTTTACCAAGACTTCTTTCATATACCAAGCGACTGTAACGGGTCCAGTCGCTTTGATTTTAGAATAAATTTGTTTGGCAACTGTGTTTTGTTCATCACCAGTATTTTGATATTTGACGGTGTAATAGCTTCGTTTATAGACATTTCTCAGTATTAATATTCTTGTACGAGGAAACATCGGATTACCTATTCTCACTTAGCGGACGTTGATTAGTAAGTTGTTGATAAGATAAGCCTCATTTTTCACTTCGAAACTTATTTTATATTCATTTTCAAACAAAAAAATTAGCAAGACAAGTTAACTTCTTCTTAATATTACTTTGGAACTTTGGCGACTTCCGACCATAGAGATCATATAGTATAGAGGAGTAAAGCCCCTATATAGACTATATCAACGAACTCATGGCCTTTATATTCGTTGCGTGCCATGTTCGATCTTACGCGATGAGTTATCCGTACTCCGTACTCTACTCTGCGGTATTTTAACTCGTTCCCCTTACTCTCCTCCAACCGCCTGCCGCTTAGATGACCGCGTGTAACTATAGCTATGTCTGCGGAGTGGGGATCGGATAACTTTTTGAAATCTTCTGAAACTTTCTCGCGTTAAGACGAGGCTTTACTCCTCTATACTATATGATCTCTATGCTTCCGACTTGGCCTTCAAGTTATAGCACAGAAGACCAGGTCATTATTTTTTGACTATCACATAGAGCCGTGAGTGATGCCAAGTTGATCATTCTATGATTATAGATTGAAAGGCCATAGAATTCCAATATTTTGATACCATAGAGTAATAAACAGTTTATGCACAGATCATGGAAACTAGCTCAGAACAAAAAAGATATAGACCCCGCTTTCTATCCATCTTGAGAAACATCACAGACAACACTGGGAAATTAATGCGAGAGATGTTGGATTTACTTCTACGCACTATTTACCGGACGAATAAATCCACCTTTTTTAAAACTATTAGCCTATTATGCTTGAGATAAAAGTGTAGTTGAGGGATAAGGATAGGCCACGGTCGTACATACAGGTCTGGGAACTCGAGGCTGTTTCCTATGTGAGAAGTGAGTCCGCTAAGCGTCATCTGTTGCATAGGTGGCGCGTCAGTCGAAGAATGATCTCTGACACGTATGACTTGTAAACACAAGAAATACCGGCGTTTTAAGAAAAAAATTACGAAAACGTGCATTGTGCCGAAATGCAATACGTGGTACAAAAGTGTAAAGCAAGAAACTTCTGTTTTTGAAGTGCCGAAAGATGCGGAAATGCGAAAAAAGTAGATGCTTATGATTCCGGATAGAAATCGTTTTAACGAGGTCTTTTATGTGTGCGAGCAAGTATAACGAAAAAGGGGAAGTTATTTTAAGGGGAGTAATACATTTTGACAAGAGTAACAGTTATATTCCTTTCTCAAATCAGAATAGTAAATATTGCGTTACGAGAAAAATTATTTCACTTAATAATGTGATTGTTACTTCGATACAAGCGCTAGCTGGTGGCTGAGCGAGGGACTACGAGTTTGGCGACATCTAAGAGACTCATGTCAAACATACGAGTTCCCAGACCTGTATGTAGGACCGTGGGATAGGCAAATATCCTTTATGATTTTTGGCTGTAACTACAGCACTATAAATGATAGTGCCTTACTGTAACTTCTCTGTTTCTAAACATACTGCTTGCAAATAAATTCTATGCTCAGGATCATACATTTCAAAATTGGATTCAATGGTTGCCTAAGTTTAAGGGTTTTAACGTTTCGTTGAGGAAAGTGATTTCTGATTTCTATTAGTTAATGACTCACGTACTGCTTTCACTAGTACACATTACACAAACACATTTTCTATATATATATATATATATATATATATATATATATATATATATATATATATATATATATATAAACAAGTTTAAAGTTTCTTTGCCTAATTGGCCACTATCGTGTATGTAACTTAAGAGATATAGAATTAAATTTTCTGAATTATGAAGATAACTTAGATAATTTAACATAGGATTATAAAGATGAATAAACGTAAAAGATTGAACCATAGGCGGGATTCGAACCCACATTTCTGGATTTCTAGTCCAGGGTGTTTACCAATTACACCACTTCGGTCCTATTAGATTTTTATATTTTTGTAAATATAAACCTCTGAAAGGATAGTAGATCATTGATGAACACAATGCGATTCGATGCCCTACCATAGATCAACTATTCACGCATATTCATCTAAATTTCAGTCGTGTTTTGAAGTAAGGATTGTAGGTTAGTACCTTCATAATTCAGAAAATTTAATTCTATATCTCTTAAGTTACATACACGATAGTGGCCAATTAGGCAAAGAAACTTTAAACTTGTTTATAATTAACCAGAACAATTCTCAGTCAGTTCTATTGAAATATATAAGAACCAGGGATGCTGTCATTTGAATAAGAACTGTCAAGTAACTGCCAACCATAGCAGTACTAACCTACAATCCTTACTTCAAAACACGACTGAAATTTAGATGAATATGCGTGAATAGTTGATCTATGGTAGGGCATCGAATCGCATTGTGTTCATCAATGATCTACTATCCTTTCAGAGGTTTATATTTACAAAAATATAAAAATCTAATAGGACCGAAGTGGTGTAATTGGTAAACACCCTGGACTAGAAATCCAGAAATGTGGGTTCGAATCCCGCCTATGGTTCAATCTTTTACGTTTATTCATCTTTATAATCCTATGTTAAATTATCTAAGTTATCTTCATAATTCAGAAAATTTAATTCTATATCTCTTAAGTTATATATATATATATATATATATATATATATATATATATAATATCTACTTTGTGCAAACACTCGTTTGATTGAAAATTGTAACCATCTAGCCATCAGTACCATCACTAAACATGTTATCAACATCAACAGTCAATAATGATCCAGATTGGGAAGATCAGAATGAAATTAAATACGAAAATATTCCCGAATACATAGATGAAATCAAAGAAGAGTCTGTAGATTGTCAGGAATTCAAGATAGAGTAAGTTTTTGTCTATAAATATTGATCAAGATTGAAAATAATTTGCTACATCTTATTCAAGTAGAAGAGGCCTGACATTTATTTATACAATTAATTTCCATAATTGGTTCTGTATGGAAAGTGATTGAAAATACATGTAAAATGTTTGAACAGTGATGGAAAACAAATTTGGGCATTTTCGGATATAAAGTATAAAGTAACGAGGCCAGGCTTACAAAAAACATTACATATCAATCCTGCAGTGGTGCCGTAGGTACCTGTATGCAGGCTGATTATAATCTTACAAAGAAATAATAAAAGAAAAAAATGAATAACAAATAAATAAATAAAGAACAATACCTAGGTATATACAAAAAAATAGTAAGAACATTGATAATTTATAGTGAAACCAAAAATGGCAAAGTAAAGAAAATATTAATAATAATTATTGTGTAATTAATCAACTTAAAGCGTAGTTTGTTCTTTTATGTATCTCTGTAGTTCTATTTTGTAATCAATCTTTTTAATTGCTTTGTGACTATTCGGCAGATTATTGTCTTTGTAGCTGAACATTTCGGAATCTTTCTTCCAACTTCCAAAATTGCTTTTGGACAATACTATATATAGCAAGATGCTTTTGATAAATTATTTATGAATATTTCTGATAGGTCTTTGTAGTAGTATGCCAGTGCTTCAAGCATGATCTAGTTCAAGTGGTATAGCCATATTATTATATTCTCTTTTCAATAATTCTTTCAAGAATGTTAAACATTGATTTCTTCACTATAATATTAGCCGTTCGCTAAGCAATGATACCATATGTGACCACGCTATAATATAAACCACATAGATACAATTCACAGTAAATTCTTGGATTGAGTATTCTGCTCATTTTATATATCACAAGAATGAAAAGTATCTCACTCTTTTCACTAAATTTTGTAGATGATCTTTCCATAATAGATTTTTATCAATTATAATCCCAAAATATTTGGTATCAAAAAGTTGTTGTGTATTTTAATTAGACAATTTCTAGGAATTTTTTATGACTAATTTTAACTTTGAAACTGATTATTAGTAGAATTATTTTTTAGTTCAAAACAAATAGGAAGACTTGAATGACCTTCTAATACAATTTACGTAAAACTGTTATTTAATCTATCCATTTTCAGAATCGAGAAGTGCATGTTATTGGATTTGTTGTAGTGATATCTTGTGTATGTGTGCTCCTGAAAGATTTGAACATTTTCAAGAGTCATATTTGACAGACAATTTCAATTTTGGACTAAACTATTTCTAAAATGTTTAGCTACAATTGAAGACAACAGTTTTTGAACATTAAATAAGTGATTGGTTACCATTTAGGTAATTAAATATTACTAAAATAGACAATCAATAAACGAGAAAGGTATAAAAAAAGAACTAAAGTTCACAAAGAATTTCAATGAAAGATAAATATTTCACACGTGTTTCTTGGTCAACATGTGTCTAAGCTGATACACAAGTAAGTGGTAAACATTGTCCAGGACCGTATTCAGAAAACTATTAAGTTTTGGTATAATTGACTAGAAATACTATTAATGTGATACAGTCGTAAATTAGTGTACTATATATATTTTGATATGTAAGTGAAAATGGATAATGAAAACTGTAGTGTCTGCAAAAGCACAGCTACAAAAGAAAATCCAGCTTTTAAGTGCGATGGCTGCAAAACTAGTCTTTGTAAGTCATGTGCTACGCTTACATCGTCCGAGATTAAAGTGCTTCAATTGAAAGAACGAATTATGAAATTTTTATGTAAAGAATGTATAAATTTTAATACATACAAATTACTTGAAACAATTATTGAAGACAAAAATAGCTTAATTGCAAGTAAAAACAAGATTATAGAACTGATAGAAAAAGAATTAAACACATTGAAAAATCAGATTAAACAGACAAATTCTAAATCACCTGTCATTGCAAGTTATGCAGAAGTTGCCGGCATTCACAGTACACCAGTTGTAAAGAATGTTCCATGTACCCCTTTGCCATTCCAGCAAACAAATATACCTAGCATAGTTATCAAGCCTAAAACACCGCAAGATGCTGAATTAACCAAATATGATATAGAACAAAATATCGATCCTGCAAAACTTTCTGTAGGAATACAAAATGTAAAACATGGAAAAGAAGGATCAATTATTATAAAATGCAGTACAAATAAAGCAGTTAAAAAAATGATAGAAGCCGCAGAAAAACAAATTGGCACTAAGTATTTAGTTACGGAAACAAAAATGAAGAAGCCTCGCATAATTGTAGCAAATATAGGCCCAAGTACAAAAGCAGAAAATATAATAGACAGCTTACGTAACCAGAATGAAATAATAAACGATGCAAGTGATCTAAAATTAATATTACTCAGGAAATCAAGAAAAGGAGACAGTAGCTTCGCTGTTATCGAATGCGATGGCCTATCATTTCAGAAACTCATGTACGCAAAAAAAGTTAGTCTTGGATACAAAAAATGTCCCATCTACGAAAGTCTATACATCAGGAGATGTTTCAAGTGCTGTGGATTCTACCATTCGCAAAATGAATGTCCAAGTATTAATAAAATATGTGATAAATGTTCCAAATTCCATATAGAAGATCAATGCCCGAATGAAGAAATCAAGTGTATAAACTGTGTAAATAGTAATTTTAAGTATAAAACAAAACATGAAGCAAACCACATGTCTTCAGCTCTAGAGTGTCCTGTATACTTAGGTCTATTAAGATCAGCAAAAGAAAGGATAGATTATAATAACTAAATATGTTTCCGACGGACACAGAAATATTAGATAAATATAACACTATCAATACAGTATCACTCGAATGTCCCGCTCAATTTAATCAAAAGTATGTTCAAAGTAGCTATTTAAATATAATACATCTAAATATCCGTAGTATTAGACATAATTTTGATGACTTCATACTACTCTTATCAGCGGTCAACATTGAATTCGACATTATGATCCTGTCTGAAACTTGGAACATCGACAACTTAAACGAATTTCACATTCCAGGGTATCAAATTTACTACAACATGTCTAAAATGAACCAAAATGATGGCACCGTCATATATGCAAGAGAATCATTAAATGCTGTAAGTTCAATAGAAGATATTAATAGTACAAAATTCTTACGTATCATCATTGAAAAAAACCACAATAAAATCGATATATCGGCCATATACAAACCACCTTCTGCTGATAGTGACATTTTTATTACAAATCTCCAATCATTCTATAGCAATCTTGAACAACAATCTACAGAAATTTTCTCAGGCGATCTAAATATAGATATTCTTAAAACTGGTGATAATATAGTTAACTCCTATCTGAACATTCTCAGTGAATTCGGTTTCATCCAATGTATTGATCAACCCACAAGAATTCAAAATAATAGTAAAACCTGTTTAGATCATGTATTTTTAAAATGTCACACCAGGTCATCCGAACATGAATCTTTCATTATAAATTATCAACTTACAGATCACTTCCCCATTGGAATACATATTAACTTAAAATATGATGTGCTAAATAAAAACTACCCTGCACCAATAAAATATATTGTTAATCACAATAAATTATCAAAAAAACTAACAATTGAAACTTGGAGAGATGTACTTAATAATAGGGACGTTAACGCTTCCACAGAACTGTTTATAAATCAAATAAATAATTTTATCGCCAAAGCCTCATACGCGAGACCTATTCAAAGAAATCAACCCAAAGCCTTGCAACCATGGATTTCCCAAGGCCTCATAATATCAATTAAAAGTAGAAATAAGTTGTATAAAACAGCAATGACCACTAATGCTTTAGAGGACATTGAGCGTTACAAAAATTATCGCAACTACTTATCAAAATTAATAAAAAAGGCCAAAACTACCTATTACAAAAATCTCTTAGATTCCTCAAAAAATATTAGAGATACATGGAAAATTATAAATACTATTACACATCACAATAAAAGTACTAACAATGTAGTAAATGTGGTCGTAAGCCAAAACGGTACTGAATTAACAAATGATAGCGACATCTCAAAAAGATTCAACGAATACTTTGCAAATATTGGCCAAGAGTTAGCTGACAAAATAACAAATAACAACAAAAATGAAATACTTTCTGAAATAGAATTCAACGAAAAAAGTATATTCCTAGATCTAATCCAAGAACTTGAAATAATTAAACATATAAACTCTCTAAAAAATACAAATAGTACTGGATCTGACGGAATAACCAATAATTTCATAAAAAGGTACCACAAATTTATTCTAAAACCTCTTCAACATATAACGAACTTGATTTTCTCAAGCGGTGAATATCCAACAATTTTTAAAACAGCTATCATTATACCAATTCATAAAGCAAATTCAAAATCAGAAATTTCTAATTACAGACCAATTTCACTCATAAGCAATTTATCAAAAATTGTTGAAAAGTGCATCAAAGACCGATTTTGTAATTTCCTCATGAAGTGTAATATTATATCAGAATCGCAATACGGCTTTATGAAGGATCGCTGCACTGAAAATGCTATCGATGAATTGACACATGCAATAGTTGCACCAATAAACTCCAATCAAAAAGTATTGTGCTTCTTTCTAGATCTTTGCAAAGCATTTGACACGGTATCCCACAGCATATTACTTGATAAACTTCACAAAATAGGCATCCGAGGTTCTGCATACAATTTAATAGAATCCTACTTAAACAACAGAAAACAATGTGTGAGAATAAATAACACAATCAGTGATGAAGTCAACGTAACACAAGGTGTCCCTCAGGGAACTGTCTTAGGACCCTTGCTGTTTTTAATACATATCAATGATTTATTAAACCTCAAAATAAACGGTAAAGTCATATGCTATGCTGATGATACCGCTGTGATATTTATCGGTACAAGCTGGGAAGACGTCTTGAACAAAGCGGAATGGAGCATCAACAGAATCAAAAATTGGCTAGACTGTAACTATTTAACTTTGAATACAACAAAAAGTAATTTCATCACATTCTCTCTCTATAACAATAAAATCCCTAATATAACTGAGATTAAAATACATAATCACAAATGTACACAGCAAATTGATTGCTCATGTGAGGTCATAAGCAATTCAGACCATGTCAAATATCTAGGTATCATGATTGACAAAAATTTAAAATGGACAAAACATATTGAGTACTTAACAAAAAAAGTGAGAAAATGTATATACATCTTTTATGTACTCAGAGACATAGTTCCTATAAAACAACTAAAACTAATATATACCAGTCTAGTCGAGTCTTTACTAAATTACGGAATTGCATTTTGGGGTTCTACATACACAACTAACCTGTCACCATTAACTATTATACAAAAGCACATATTGAAAATAATAAATAATAAACCAAAACGATATTCTACAAAACTGCTATTTAACGAAAATAAACAGCTCAATATAAGGCAACTTTACATTAAATCAATAATCAAATTCATGCATAATAATAATAAATATAAAATACAATTAACCCACAATCTCTCAACTAAAGCAAATACTTCAGCACACTTGGCGCTACCTAGAATAACTAACAATCTAGCTAGACAACACATCTCGTATATTGGGCCCAAAATTTATAATACTTTGAATAAAGAAATGAAAACACTACCAAAAGGAGTATTTAACAAAGTTTTACACAATTGGATTATCACCAATAACAACATGCTCATACATAATTTAACCTGAAAAATTAATATTAATCAAGTGAAACAGCAGCATTTATTTATTTATTCAACCTACGTCTTGATCCAAATTACTTAGTGGTTTTACTTAAAATGAATCAACTTCTTTTCTATCTTATTTATTATTGCATAATCTATCCTTTCTTTTTTTACTTTTCTTTTTTTTACTCTTCTTTTTTTTTTTCTTCTTTCGTTCGCGATTATTGTTGTATACCTATGAATGTTATTGAAATGACAGCACACAAGTTTATTTAATTAACTCAAGCTGTCACTCCTCAATATATCACATTTATTAATTGTTTTAACAGTTTCGAAAAATGTATAATCTAATTTAGTGTACAAAACTATACAGCAATAAAGTTGTTGTTGTTGTAAAAAATTATTTAATCTATCCATTTTCAGAATCGAGAAGTGCAATGTAGATGAAGAATTGAAAGATTTGCCACAGGCATGTATCAAAGATGATACAGACATAGACGGAGGTGACAATGAAAATTTTGATTACTCAGATGACAAGGGCTTGGTTAGCTCTATCGAAATTCTGGGCTTAAAGGACTCATCAGAATGCCAAGGTAGTGGGTATAAATGTTATGATGTGACAAACATGACACATAACAGAGAAAATGAATGTTCCACTTATAATATTTCACCCTCTAAATTGGTATCTCCAACTAGTAATAAGAGTGAGATAACTTTGAAACATAATGTTAAAAGGGATAAACATTGTGATTTAAGTCTTGTGTTGTCAAATTTGAAAAATCGCGTCAATTCTGAATACACAAGAGAGAATGTACATAAATGTACATACTGTAATTATGAAAATTCTCAAAAGACAAATTTGAAACGTCACATCAACTCTATACACACAAGAGAGGATATACACAATTGTCCATACTGCAATTATGGAAATCCTCAGGAGTCAAATTTGAAACGTCACATCAACTCTATACACACAAGGGAGAATATATACAAGTGTCTGTATTGTAATTATGAAAGCTTTCATAGCTCAGGTTTAAAAACTCACATCAACTCTAAACACACAAGAAAGAATATACACAAGTGTCAGTATTGCGATTATGAAAGCCCTTACAGTTCGGGTTTAAAAAGACACATCAACTCTAAGCACACAAGACTGACTATAGCCAAGTGTCAGTTTTGTGATTATGAAAGCACTCGGGAGTCAGTTTTGAAAAGTCACATCAACTCTAAGCATACAAGAGAGAATATACACAAGTGTCAGTATTGCGATTATGAAGGAACACGAGAGTCAAATTTAAAAAGTCACATCAACTCTATACACACAAGGGAGAATGTACACAAGTGCGAGTATTGCAATTATGAAAGCCCTTATAGCTCTGGTTTAAAAAGACATATTAAGTGTAAACATAAGGAAGTCAAAAGAGAAGATATATAAATGATAATATACAGGAAGACACCAAAACCCTTGTTGTAGATATACAGAAGTGAATTATATAGAGAGATACTGCAATTATGAGAGAAACTTGTACCTCAAGTTGAGGAATACACACAAATTTTGTCTAAGACAACTTTGATGTCTCAAGTCTGGAAAATCACAGGACGTGGCAAATGTTGACTAACTTGTAGAATAAACATTTAAGAAATTGTTTCAACCGTAAGAATATCAAAACTACACACAGTGGCATCCTCAGAATGAGTTGAAGTGTAATTTGTGATTTATTCAAATTTTACCATGCAAATTCTAGTTAATTTTCATTCAGCAATGTTTATTTTGTTTTCTATTACTGCTTACTATTTATTTCTATTATGTCAAGGTAACATAACATGTTAACTTGACATACTTTGGGCCAATATCTGATAAAATCTCAAATATCTTTAAGAAACAAAAGTTAAATGTAGCTTTCAGACCAAGCCAAAAACATATTTTTCAATGCAAAAAAAAATGTAATGTCCTATACATTGGTTAAAAAGGTAGATCGTTTGAAACTAGATATAAGGAACATTTTAAGTCAATTCAATTAAATAAAAGTAATTCAAAATTTTCAAACCACTTTATAGAAACCCTACACAGTTTTCCTCCACTAGAAAATCTAAATATTTTACAGAAAATTAGGAAGGGTAGAACTGTTTAATCTACTAGAATCTATAGACATATTCAAACACAATAATCCTTCAAACAATCTACAAAATGAGCAGTTAGATTTAGGAAATTCCACTTTGTTCATCCTGTTAAATTCTACGTAAAACAATCCTTAGAATGTAATTACCAACAGTTTAATTCCTTTCCATTTACTATCTCAACTCGATTAACATTAGTAGCTATGTGTATGATTAATTGTTAGAGTCGATCCACTTAAGTGTTTTCTCATTGTTTGTTTTAATAATGAACTGTAAAGTTCGTTATTGCAATCAACGTTCTTTTAAATGAAGTGATATTCAACAAAGTAAAATTTCTTGTTTTATCTGTGAAAATAGAATATCACAAAGTAAACAGACAGCTCCATTCAAATTTCGTAATATTTGTTTGAAGAAGCTATGGTGTTGGCAAAAGTATAGTTACATTTATTTATTAAACTAGTGAAAATCGAAATTTTTCTATGGATTTTCGTTACGTAAACGTAAAACCCGTCCAAAAAGAAATAAAATAAGAGCAATTTCTTATAAAGAAGCGCGTTGTAAAATACTTCATAATATAATTGCTATTTTTAATGATATATCAATGCACTTGAAACGTCGCAGATCAACTTACAATCCGACAATGTTTGGAAATTTAGCGACAGTTTCAATCTTTATTGCAAACATATTCGTGTATGGTGTTTTTTTTCTCGTCACTGAATCGTTTCGAACATGAATGACATAATGCTATATTTGATTGTTTGTTTGTTGCTTGTTCTCGATGCCAGTTGCCATCCTACTATCTACAAATAAAACCAGGTAGATTCGAAAACATGAGTAAATCGACCTTAATCCCCTCCTTTTCGTAATACGTTCGTCCTTGTACAAACGTTCTACAACTGGGCTTGGTACATTAGTCGCAATTTTCAAATAGAATGTATAGAAAAAGCGTGAAAGCCAAATTTTTGCTTCGCTACTCTACCTCTATTTTTCAGCATGATCCTTCTATTTATGACCAAAATATTTTGTATTTGCATCTGCAAATCTAGTAGTTTCTTCAAACATACGGTTTTCTATCTTCATTCAAATGTTAATAAATCTATTCAAATAAAGATTTAACATCGCATCATTGTTATAATGTATATGCTTCACTGATTCCCTTCGGTTTTTAATTTGATACTGTTCTGCTGTTGCTCTACTCCATAGAAATATTTTCTATTTCTATGCTCTATTCCGCACAAATCGCATAGAACGCATATTGAATAAATTCCTCTTTACCTCTGTAGTCTGTGCATAAGCGCCGCGCCCACGGTCGTATACACAGGTCTGGAAACTCTATGGTTGACTTGAGTCGCTTACGCGTCCCCAAACTCGTAGTCCCTCGCTCAGTCACCAGCTAGCGCTTGGATCGCGAGGGGGTAAAATAATAGATAACTCTACTAGGTAGTACGGTAGTAGAGTTATCTATGGGTAAAACGATTTCTTCCCGGAATCACAAGCAGTGTTACTAATGCCCATTTGCACCGTTGAAATGGAAAGTAATAAGGTAATAAAATACACAATTATCGTAGTGAATTCTACGAAAACTGTTATTTTCGTAGAGAACTATTGTAACGAAGACCCGTATCCCTAATGTTTCTGAAACTGAGAAGCAACTGCTTTTAAGCCTTGTGCATAAATATAAGCACATTATTGAATGCAAGAAAACTGTCGGTGTCAGTGTTGATGAGAAGAACAAGGCCTGGAAAGCTGTAGCAAATGAATTCAATTCTTCATGTTCAGAATCGAGGTACAGAGAGGTGCATTCACTTGAAAAATTTTACAGCAACAGAAACATGGATGTGCGGAAAGTTGTAGCTGAAGAAAGAAAGCAAAGATATTTAACAGGTTCGCATGCTCATTGTAATTAGCAGTAACACAATGACAATGCAATGACTTACAGGTGTTGGTGTGTCGAAGGTGGTAGACAAAGGTTGGGATCAGAATTTGCTATTATTCATTATGAATGATAAAACCACCAAAGGATTAGAAAATTCATATGATTCTAATATGGGGGAAGAAATAATGATGGAAATTGTAGAGGTAGGTGCAAATTGTGATATCGCTATGAATATTAAAATGCTCATTATGATGCAACATTAAATGCAGATGAAAAAAAATTGTGTAAATTGTTATTCAAGTAGAATATCATATAAATATAAGCTATGACACACAATTTGAGATGATTACGAGATGTTAATACTACTGTTTTGCTTCTCACTTGGAATTATAGCAGCAACATTACATGGAGAGCACAACTTGTTTCCTAAAACAAATGGTAAGGGTGAGAATGAAAAATTTTCAATAGCATGGGTGTGGCTTCCTTTCTAGGTAATTTTGTTGGTGTGGGATGTGCTTTAAAAATATTGAACTCAATTTATTCTCTTCATTAAAAATCTATTATTCACAGGATTCAATCAATGTGCCAATGGAACCTGATAATTGTGACGAACCTGGTAATTGTAACGATGAAATCAAAACTACTGATATGTTGAGGTATTTTGGAAAACATAAATATATCATAGAAACATAATATTTTTTATGACAGAATCAACCAACATTAGGCAAATGCAACTTCCAGTAGGAGAAGACCTTTAGTTTCTCGGGAACAATCGCAGAGAAATATGATTCCCTCCTGGACAAAAGATTGGCCATTGCAGACATGGAATTAAAAAAAGGTCAAAATGATGTGAAATAGTAGCTTGAACAGCAAGACCTCATGAGGGACCCCCTGCACTTAGATTTAGAGATAAAGAAACAAACACTTGTTAATTTGAAAGCAAAACAGTAATTTTATAATTTTTAATTAGAAGTAGTAAGAATCAATGTAATTTGTCAATGTTTTTTCTCTATTACTATATATTTTTTTTAGATTGTAAAGGATCTTTACTTGTTGGAATGGAAATCCATTATGTTACAAATGAACACTACAGTGTAGTGTTGATTTGTAATATATATATATATATATGTTCTGCTTCAGGTTTCCGCGGGCGTTATATGCTGTATTGGGTTGCCGGGATATAGATAGATAGATAGATAGATAGATTTATTTCATCACATTGAATACAAGATGTACAATAGTGACATGTCAAACTGGTAAATTAACAAAAATAATAGTTGCAGTTAATACATACTAATTACATCTAAAATAGTTATTTCTAAAATTAAAACAAAACTAACATGTTAAAAAATTAATGTCTCACAATTCAAATACTCTTCGATGGAGTAGAAACAGTGCCTCAATAGTGAGTGCTTTACTCTAACCTTATAACGGTTATAACTCAAACCAGTAATGTCTGCTGGTATTTTATTGTATAAATGTAAGTTGAGTGAATTTCGAGCTGATAGATCCAGTCGATAAAATTGAGGTCTTAGTTGTGCACCTCTTCGAGTTGGGTAATTATGAAAATCAGCATTTGTGAGGTACTTAGTATTATTTTTGTGTATTTCTAAAACATTGTAAAGTATGAAAATACATGGCAAGGGTAGAATTTTAAGTTCTTGAAATAAAGGACGACAGTGTTCTCTGTAAGAAACATTGGCTATGATCCTGATTGCTTTTTTTTGCATACGAAAGGCTTTAATTGCATGTGAAGACTGGCCCCACAATAGTATGCCATATGTTAGGTGGCTGTTAAAAAGAGAAAAGTATATCTGTAATACCATACTTTGACTAAGACACAATTTCAGTTGTCTTAGAAGGAACAGTTGTGTAGAAAGTTTTTTGCACAAACCAGCAATATGTGCTTCCCAATTTAACATGTCATCAATTCTAAACCCCAATAAATCTACATATTGCTTCGTTGTTACTTGTCGATTTGATGATATTATAATTTTCTGTGTCTTATCCCTGTTTAGTTTGAGATAATTTGAAGTAAACGAAGTTTCAGCGTTTTTATCTGTTCTAGAACATAGGTCCATTAAGTCGTTTATATTTGAGTCTGCTTCTACGGTTGATACATCATCTGCATAGCAAAATGATAAGCTTGGAAGTAAGAAATGGAAAATGTCATTAATGTATATCACAAAAAGAGTTGGTCCCAGAATGGAACCTTGTGGTACACCATGCGAAATGGATCTACATGTGCTAGAATTTCCAGATGTATAAACAGCTTGTTTTCTGTCACATAAATAGGTTTTCATTAGCTCTAAAGCTGTGCCACGTATACCATAATAATCCAGTTTACCTAGTAGGAGCTCATGGTTTACACTGTCAAAAGCCTTACTTAGGTCACATAAAGTTAGAGCAGACACTAGGCCCTTTTCTATATTCTCTATTATTGAATCAACAATAGCCATCACAGCTTGGGTTGTTGATTTGTTAGAACTAAATCCGAATTGATTTTTATTAAGTACTGAATGAGCATTTAAAAAAGAAATTAAGCGGTCTTTAATTAGCATCTCAAAAATTTTACCAAAGATTGGTATGATAGATATGGGTCTATAGTTATCCGGAATATTTGGATCTCCCTTTTTAAATATGGGAATAACTTTACTTGTTTTAAAAATATCTGGAAATAAACCTTCACCGAGGCAACGATTGAAAAGAGCAGTTAATGCACCGGAAACAAGGTGTATGGTTTCTTTAATCATTCGACTGTTTAAGTTGTATATGTCCAAGCAAGCAGAGTTTTTTAATTTAATAATTGCTTGTTTAACTTCGACCTCAGTAACTGGACTGAGGAAGATAGAAGTGCTAGGTTTGGGGAGTGTAAAAAGGTAGGTTTGAGCATTAATGTTGCAAGAGGGTAGAGATTTTACAATTTGTTCAGCTACATTTGTGAAAAACATGTTATATTCATCAGGGGAAATGCTGCTTGAGGCTGAATTTTTTTTATTTGAATTGCGCTCATAGTTAATTAACTTCCAAGCGTCCTTGGATTTGTTATTTGATTCATTAATAAAATTATCGTATGAAATTCTTTTGGCATTTTGTATATCGCTCTGGTATTGCTTTTTATAAACTTTAAATGCGTTGTGGTGTTCAGGCCTTCCAGTTGCAGCTCTAACATTATTTAACACCTGGAGGTTTTCTCTCATTTGTATTAATTTGTCATTGAAAAATGTCACTGGTCTTTTGTGCCCGGTATTGATTCGTTTTAGTGGGAAAACTTGATTTACAAGAGAACTGTAAGTCATGTTAATAAATTCTGCTATTTTATTTATGTTGTTATTTTCGTCATAGGCAATTTTCCAATCAACTGATTCTAACGCTACTTCGAGAGATTTCAACCCTTTTTTTGTGATACATCTATTCACGGTGTTTTCGATGCAATCACCAGGACACGTAGATATTGTAATAAACTGCCCTGCATGATCGGCAATACAGGGATCAAAAATTCCCGTTTCACAGATAGAGTTTTCCAGATCAGTAAAAATATTATCAATGCAACTGGAAGACCTCGCAGTGCTCCTAGTTGGTAAATCAATTTTAGGTTTAAGATCAAAAGATTCACACAAGTTAAGCCAGTATTCTGAATTTGCGTTTTTATCTTTAATGTTAATATTGAAATCTCCAGCAAAAATTATATGTTTGTGCCTACCTGTTATTGAAGTTAAAAGTTCTTCAACTTTGTCAAAATATAACTCAAATTCCCTAGACAATGAAGATCTATAGGATATAATAAGAACTGTTTTTATCTTCCTGATCTCTAGTGCACAAAATTCAGCGTGCTGTTCAACACAGAAATGATCCAAGGAAAGAGGAAAGCACTCAATATTATCATGGGCAAAGATTGCTACTCCACCGTGTTTCATATTTTCCCTACAAAAATAAGACTTTAAAACATAATTATTTAAATTTAGTAACTTTAAACGATCTGTGTTTAGCCAGTGTTCACTAATGCACAAAAAATCAAAATGGTTTGTCTCTAAGTACAAATTAAGTTGCTCGATTTTATTTGATATACATTGTACATTGATATGACCGATTTTTAACGATTTGTTTACAACTGGTTTACTGTCACAGAAACGGGGTTTTTTCCTACCAATTTGTGTGTGCGTGTCTTTTGAAGAAATAAAAACTCTATTGACGTCGTCAGTAGATTGTAGAGATCTTATGACTGAGGATCCTCCGTTGCTGGTGGCATCCTCTTTTTGGGTAAAAATCTCGAGATAACCGCTCCATTTGGCCAAACTTCTCGTTTCCAGGCCGCCTTGACATCATCCTGTTTTATAATCACTTTCATTGATGCATAATATTCGGGGTACTTAGAAGAATGCTCTTCACATCGGACTCCTGGGAAATTCGGCTCCAGAAAAGCCTTCAGTTGTTCGGGCTTAGTGCCGGGCGTTAGTCTGGTGACATGAAATTGAGCAAATTTTGGGACAGCTTGAATTTGAGTGATATCCTCATTGCGACCTACAACAAATCGCCGCGTCCTTCGTTTGGTTACATGCCACTCATTGTTTCTGTCAGATATCTGAGTTTGATCTCCCATCTGTTGAATCTCTCGCATGTTATTCATCATCTGGGCCTGTAAAACGGCATTGTTTACTTCTTGTTGAGCGATCAATCTTGTTTTATTATTATCGATTTGAGGGTTATGTTTATTTGAAGAAGAGGAAGAATAGTTTCTGACACTGCCAAGGTCACTGCTTTCACTAGCTTGCAAAACTGGTTTCTGTTTCTGTGGAACTGGCTGTTTGCTTTCCAAGTTTGATGCCGTTTGACTAGCATAGGTCGTCTTTTGTTTATCACTTTTTTGTTGGTGTTGATCTTCGTTATTCCCATTTTTTGCTTCTTTCTGCTTTTTGTTAAGATAGTCTGTTTTTTCTTGTAATAATTCTAAGTATGTGTATAACAAGATTTCCTTGGCTTTCAACTCAGAAATTATTTCGTCTTTACCTTTTAAAATATCATCTTTAGCTTCTAATAATTTATGTATGATTTCTCCTTCTGTGAATTCTGCATTTGCTATCTTAACCTCAACATATCTTGAACAGCATTTCACATGGTTTTTCTCTCCTAAGGCCATTAGTCCTGCTATTCTTAAAGCACATGAATTATGATACACTGCTTCACAAGTTATGCACTTTACAACTGAATTTACCACGTTTTTTTTACAATATTTGCATATTTTCGTCAGATCACTTTTACTCGCGTCTACATCACCCGCCATCTTGATTATATCATATACACCGCGTTGTCGTAGATTGGTTTCGATAGAAACCGTTGATATGACGACGTTTCGGCACAATCTCATGTGCCATCTTCAGGTCTTCTCTTCAGGGCTGCTGCTCTGCTTCGAGTTAACTTGAAACTGATCTCCGTTGATCCTGTTGGTCTTTTATGTATCCTTGTTACATCTGGATGATTTTGCCGGTTTGATGCGTCTGATTGAGTTTGATGGTCTGTTGCGTTCGAGCGATTTTGTCGGTTCGTTGCGTTCGAGCGAGTTTGCCGGTCCGTTGAATTAGTCTGGTTGACTGTTCTCCTGGGTGGGTGAAGGGCTGGTTTCCAAGCAGTTGGTAATCTCTGTGTATCATCTCTTGTATTGAGATTTGAAGGTCGCTTCTCGATTTCGATAGCTTCTCTTATGATGCGTTTTCTTTTGTGCTCCAGGCTGGCTAGGACTCGGGTGTTGTCAAAATCGATTTCATGTGAAGTTTTTCTCACATGTTCGGCAAGTGATGATGTTATTTCTTGCTTTGCGACTGCATTGCGGTGTTCTTCACGTCGAATGTTGATTCTTCTGTTAGTTTGTCCTATGTAGCTTCCTCCGTAATCTTTGCATGGTATTTCGTAGACCCCTTGTGTTTCCAGATTTATTTTGGATTTAGCGTTAGGCAATACTTGACCAATCTTTCTTGTCGTGTTGAAATTTGTCTCAATGTTGTGTTTTTTGAGAATTCTGCTGATCTTCTCTGTAGTACCTTTGACGTAAGGGAGATGGGCTTTGGCGACAGGTTCTCCTTTTTCTTCTTCTGTGGTTCGATCTGTCTGGCGTCGTGGCCTCAGTGCTCGTCGGATATTGTCTTTTGAGAATCCGTTTTGTTGTAGCGTGGTTTGTATTGTCTGCATTTCTTGTTGTTTGTGGTCATTGTCGGTAAGTCGGTCTGATCTGGTTATGAGTGTTTTTATTACGGATTGAAGTTGTGCTGGATGGTGATGTGACTGGGCGTTCAAATAACGATTCGTATGTGTTGGTTTCCTGTATATGGTGTGTCCTATTCAGAAATTTTGTCAGTGCGGCTTCTCCGTGAGTCGCCGCACTGACAAAATTTCTGAGCCACATAAACAGGATTCACGAAAAAATCAAGTTCACAATGGAGATCGAGAAGGACAACCAACTACCCTTCCTAGATGTTCTTGTGAGCAAGACAAACGGCAGCCAACACACACGAATCGTTACTTGAACGCCCAGTCACATCACCATCCAGCACAACTTCAATCCTTAATAAAAACACTCATAACCAGATCAGACCGACTTACCGACAATGACCACAAACAATAAGAAATGCAGACAATACAAACCACTCTACAACAAAACGGATTCTCAAAAGACAATATCCGACGAGCACTGAGGCCACGACGCCAGGTAGTTATGCAAGTCGTAACTTGTTTATCAAGAAGATGGTATATTTTCAAAAAAAGTTTTGAAGTATGTAGGTAGGGATACCTACTTATTAATATTAGAAGATTTATAAAAAATTGTATGGGATTAAATTGGCGGGAGATCATCAAACATTGTCCAAGAAATAATCCATGAATATTATTGTAATACTTTGGACGTGCATAATTTAATGAGCTCAGGCGTATCTAACAGTTTATTAATTAATTGTTAATAAAAACTTTATAGATTGTTTTGAATTCAGTAATTATTCGCAATTTCGAACAGGATGATAATCGATATTTGATCATGCACATTTCTTTTTTAAAATCACCTTTTAAAGGCCGACAGATTAAATTAATAGTACTTCTTCTTAGTTAATTTACCTAACTAGAATTTTTTAGGGTCTTATAATCATGTTTCATGTACGTACTATTATTTCAAGCATAGAAGCATAATTGTTATTAACTGACCTTAGATAAACGAATCACAAACTAAATTGGTAAAGAGAAAAAGGTGCCATATTTAATAATAATATTCATAAAACGCTCTTCTTTCTGTGGCTGTGTGTAAAACTTTCTGCAACTACCTATAATACTTGATTCAATTATCTGTCGAGTTAGTACAGTCATTTAAAGATTTTATTTCGGAATATCTTTGTACGGTTGATTTTTGTCTGAAACTTGTTGCAAAATGTTTTTAATGTCATAAGAATCATTGGTCACCCAGTCTCACCAATTGTTTTATTAACAAATTGACCGTTTATAAACAATTTAAATTAACAAATTTTCCAGATCCCAAAAAAAATTAGCGGTGAATGTATATTCTATAGCTGTTAAGAACTCATTCATAGGTAAATTTGTATATAGTTTTATTTCATCCCATTTATTTTGAATTATTTGTTTAGCTAATTCTAAAGGGATATTTGTATATAAAGATGTGACATCTAGTGATACTAAGATATAGTTTTTAGGTATACTAAAAACCATAGCTTACAAAAATGAGTTTTACATCAAAGATTCTTGGGATTTCAAGGAATTCATTAACAAAATTACGATACCTAAAAACTATATCTTAGTATCACTAGATGTCACATCTTTATATACAAATATCCCTTTAGAATTAGCTAAACAAATAATTCAAAATAAATGGGATGAAATAAAACTATATACAAATTTACCTATGAATGAGTTCTTAACAGCTATAGAATATACATTCACCGCTAATTTTTTACAATATAAAGATGATTGTTATAAACAATTAGATGGTTGTGCAATGGGCTCTCCAATATCAAGTATCATAGCCCAAATAGTAATGGAATTCCTTGAAGAAAAAGTAGTATCTCAACTAAATTATAATATAGCCTTCTTCAAAAGATATGTTGATGATTGTATTGCTGCAATCCCTGAAAACAAATGTAATGAATTTTTGAATTCTTTCAATTCCTTTCACCATAAGTTACAATTCACGATTGAATTAGAAAATCATAATGAAATAAATTTTTTAGATTTAACTTTAGTAAGAAAATCAAATGATAACAAAATTCTAACAAAATGGTATACCAAACCTACTTGGTCAGGAAGGTATACTAATTTCAATTCTAATATACCTAAAAAATATAAGAAAAATGTTATCATAAATCTAATAGATAGAGCTATTCGACTAAGTTCTCCTGAACTGAGAACTATATCTATTACAAAAACAAAAGAAACTTTAATAAGAAATGGTTATCCCATTGATTTAGTAAATTCGATAACTAAAGACAAAATTCATAAATTTTATAACTCATTTGGTGAAATCAATACCAATAATGAGAAAACTAATGATAGGCATTACATACTTATCACTACCATATATTGGTGGACTTTCAGAGAAAATTTGTAATATAGTGAAACCTTATGACCTACATATATGTCATAAGAGTTATTTAAATCAGAAAAGTCTCTTTACAAAATTAAAAAGCAGCGTACCTTTCAAAAAAATAACCCATACTGTTTATTCCATCCCTTGCAAAGATTGCGAAAAGGTGTATATTGGCCAATCTTCACAATACCTCGAAAAAAGATTAAATGGCCACAAATATACCAAAAATTCATCATCTGCGCTCAATAAACATGTGAAAGACACTAACCATACTTTCGACTACAACAATACAAAAATTTTAAATATTGAAACAAACGACAACAAACGTTTGATATTAGAATCTATTCAAATTAAAAAGAACAATTGTGTAAATGACAAAATAGTTTCCAATCTTTCGAAACTGTACAATAATCTAATTCAAACTAAACAAAATTTTATTAATTTGAAGTGCCACTTTCCATTGTCTATTTAAAATTCAACCTAAAAAAAGATGAAGTATTATTTAACTATGACACTATAGAGTAACAATTTTGAGGTTAAATTCCATAGAATTATCTTAAACTTGAATAGTTATGATAGATCTGAAATGCTTATCATAGAATAACTAATTCATACAATAATTCATATATATTTATAATTGTACAATATTGGAATGTCTTGTATTTAATCAAATTCAATCTATTTCAAATTGTAGTTAGCCATACATTTACATTACTCTTTCACACACAACCGATCCAATGTTTTCTGCAGTTTTAATTGGATCTTAAAACACAAGTCGGCTGCAGACGCATTTCATTAATCGAAATCATCTATTCTTTTCTAAATTACATGGAAACACTAATTCAATTAACAATTTTGATAAAGGCAATAAACATTGTCGAAACGTCAAAACAGAATTTTTATTTCATTATCAGTATATATACGAACCAATATACCAAGAAAAACATACATATATATATATATGTACATATATATATATATGTATATTCTATCGAAACCAATCTACGACAACGCGGAGTATATCCCGGCAACCCAATACAGCATATATATATATATATATATATATATATATATATATATATATATATATATATATATATATATATATATATATATGTTTCTTCTTATGTTATCTTCTTATATATATATATATATATATATATATTGAACAGTAGAGGTCGTAATAAGTTCATAGCCTTCATATTATAGGAAACAATTTTTAAAATTTGCATTCTACTGATTTCAGAGCGTCCGTTCATAAAGCCGCTCCTGAGCGTCCAAAATATACAGTAAAGCTTTCAAATTTCGGGTACTCAGCGTCCTCGGAGTATAGTTTGCTTTCATACACCACATTTCTGAGCGTCCAGCGATGTTGCCAGTTCAGAAGGCTTATAATCGATATAAAGGATTTTACAAATCAGAAGATAATGCTAATCCTTTCGGACCGTTGTTGAATAAAACTGTTTTGTTGGTCCTCTATAACAGTCCCAAAATTTACTTTGCGTATCATATTCTTTCTTGGATAACTGATGAACATTTCAGTTATATTTAAAGTTCAAAATTGAAAATATCCAATATGTAATGTATTTTTTATAAGAAAATGTATAGATAAATTTATTACTTAACTTGAAATTGCGTATTTTTCTAACCAAACGAAATTTTCTGTGGGAGTTGAGGTGATCATACATAAATTTTTGAGAAAATTTAAAGGCAATGAGAATGAAAAATCCCTCAACTAAAAACGCTCTTTATTCAACATAATCAAACTTAAAAAACAAACGAAACCTTCTCTTATTCTATATAGACAGAAAAATATATAACTAAATATTAATCTTTCTATAGCCCAACGGCAGTAATTGTCCACATAAATAAAAAATTGTCCACATAGGTGAAAGGTATCAACTTCTTAACAACCTCTTTTGAGCTATAAAATCTTTTTTGAAATTGATTTAAAGAGCAGTTTTGAAAATCCGTATCCCAGATCATCTTTTAGCGTTAGAAGGAATCTTGGATATACATTTCTAAAGCGATTGCGAACATTTTTTAGCTTGAAAGAGGATACTGAATACATTTATTCAATCTACAGGTAATGACAAATTCAAACAAACAATTCTTGTTATATACAGGAGTTGGGTCAAGGGATATGTAAATAAATAAACCACTAATTTCTATAGAACTCAACAGCATCAGACTGTGGTTACTCATAACATTCAAAGCATCTGTCTACGATTCACTGAATAACTGTAACTGGTAGTAAACGTAAAATGTAAAAAATACCGAAGAATATTCGAGAACCGGCGTTTTGGGACGCCCACAAATCGACAGTACGAAAGTACTGCATACAAACACCTTTCCCATCTCCTACTCTGAGCGTTCACCACATGTTTCTACCGCTAAAGCTGAATAATATTCACAATCTACCGATTCCAAAGCATCCAAAACATATTTCTAAATATCGGAAAGTACGCGTATAGTGGCTTTCATTCTGCACATTTCTGAGCGCCCAGCAATCTTATTTAAGGTAGCTGAATTCATAGGAAGGACTTTACGAGTCAAAAGTAATGAAAATTAATTAAATACCTCACGATATTCGGTTTTTAAGTCATGAAGACTTTCATAATCGGCGATTAAAAGTCCGAAACAAAATTCTACAGTTGAGTTGATTAGAGAAGCACGTTTCACATAAGATATGTTGTGATTAACTGACCTCATGTTGTAGAATTGGGATATCTGGTTGGTTGAGAATATTCTCAACCTTGTTGTTATGGACTATCATCAATAATCAATATGAATGAGAAATAATCACCCTTCGAAAATTCAATTGTGGAAGCCGTTACTTTGTGATAGTTTATCATTTCAAGGAAATAATAAATAAAACTACTTTGTTATACTATCATTGATATACAATATAGTCGTTACTATAGTTTCAACACTAAACGTGTCATCTTCAGACGAAAACGAAGGTACGAATTTAACAAGTATTATGTCTACTATATATAGGTTAAAGAAGGAATACATACAAATTATATGGCTATAGGAAATAGTTCTAGGAAAAACCAGAGAGGGATAAAGTGATTAGGTAGTTCCCTGAGAACCTTAGTGATGCGGGTATGTTTACTAACGGACTTTAGATACGAAAATCAGGTTATTAATACATTGAAGAGATTACTGTAATATAAATCTAGTTGATCGTTTAGGATCTTATTATCATACATCTTCATTGCTTTGAAAATTACTAATCATTTTTCACAAACTGGTCATAATTTCCCTAATTTAGATAGCTTAAGCATTTTACATAACCAAACCAGAGGTTTTAAATTGAATATATTAGAATCAATAGAGATTTATAAAGGTGTCAAAAACTCTAATAAAAATATCCTCAATGATCAGTTAGACCTATATCAAAGTGATCTTTTCATGTGTCTTTCAAACCGCTCTTAAAATAATTCTTGGAATATTAAATTATAATCACACTAATTCACAAATTGTTACCTTGTTTACCATATAATACTGTACTGGCTTTCAAACCGCTCTTTAAGTAATTCTTAGAATATTAAATTTTAATCACACCAATTCAGAAATTGTTGCTATGTTTACTATGTAATACTGTACTTTCCTAGGATCTACCTGTTTTTGGAATTTCCGTTGATCCCTTAATCTCAACCCTACTTTACTCTACTCTATTCATACTTGAACTGTTTCATTGATTCCTTCATAATTTTCTAATTGTTCGATAATGGCACTTCGGTGTTGAAACTAAAGTTACGTTTTCACGTTATTATTAATAAAAGTGGTATAAAAACAATGTAGTTATTCTTTCATATAATCAAAATGATAAATTACCATAAAGTAACGGCTTCCACCATCGATTTTTTTTTTGAAAATTCTCATTGACTAATATATTTAGTTTTGAAATTTTATCCTGACTATGTAAAATGTAGACATTATTCAAAATAGGAAAGGTGCCTGTTTCTAAAATATGATTTGCAAATGAAGAATCGGTCTTATTATTTTTAAAGGAACGAAAATGTTCTATATCTAACTGCTATGTTACCGCAAGATCTACCCATGTATGTAAAAACTATCACACTCTGAACAAGTTAGTTTATAAACTCCGGGCCTTTTAAATTTGTCAGTTTTATCTTTCGCATTGAACAGAATATGACATAATTTGTTTGGGGGCTTAAAGCTGATGGTCAGGTTGTGATGGGATAACATGTTTGCAATTTTTTCGCTTATAGGACCAAAATAAGTCAAAGAAACATATTTTAATGAGTTACCTTTGTCTTTCATAAAGGGATAAGTGCTATTTTAAATTGATTTTTGTCTTTTTCTATTTATTAATTTAGAAATTACTTGAGGAACGAAACCGTTATTTGTAGCAATAACTTTAATTGTATCTAATTCTTTACTAAGATTTTCTTGAGATGAGGCAAGGGAAAAGGCTCTATGTATCATTGAATGGAAAGCAGCTAGTTTATGACTATATGGGCTATGTAAAGAGGTACAAATTACTGTATCTGTGAAAGTAGGTTTTCTGTAAATGTCGAATGAGATGCTATTATTATGATGTAATAATGTTAAGTCTAAGAAATTTATTTTGTGATCCTTTTCATTCTCTAATGTGAATTTTATGTTGGAATAAATATTATTGATGAATGATAAGAAAGCATCTAACTGTCTACATGTACCTTTAAAGAGGGCTAAAATATTGTTTAGGTATCTGTACCAAAATTGAATATGTTTTTTGTTATTGCAGAACTCATTATAGTATCATCTATGTGAGAAATAAAAATATCTGGAGAACCGATAGCTAATCCGTTATTTTGAGTATAAAATTTGTTATTAAACTGACAGTACTTTTGACTGAGGCATGAATCGAATGCCTGTTCTATTTCTGATTTTATCGAAGGATTAATATGTGACTTTTCTAAGATATTTGTGATTAAATTTCGACATTCAATGGGAGGGATATTTGGAAACATATTAGAAACATCAAAGGATACCAAAATACCGGTGTTAGGTATAATTTTTGGTTTTAATTTGTTTGTATTGCTTCTTTAACCTATATATAGTAGATATAGTACTTGTAAATTCATACCTTCGTTTTCGTCTGAAGATGACACGTTTAGTGTTGGAACTATAGTGACGACTATATAAATATCAGTGATAGTATAACGAAGTAGTTATATTTATTATTTCGTTAAAATAATCACCCTTATTCACTATAATTATTTCTTATTTATAGTGCTATCCACAGTAACTCTTTTATAGTTTATTAGTCAACAAGCAATATTAAGGTTTACAACAATGATTGGAAATATTCTTTTCTAACAAGCTTAGAACACGGAATGGTATCTCCGCTTAGTTGGTCTCAATTTCCAGTTCCACAAGATAGATGACTTTCACCCATAGATGACAACATAGTCTTCACAAAATCATCAAAGTCTGATGCAGACACAATAACATTCGAAAATATTCAATCTCCAGATTGAAGATCGGAAATAATTTTCATTTTTTGTATCCAGAAATAGACGCTCAAGATGAGTCGATAACTTTATCTCCGAATTGGATAGAAATTTCAATAATTCTTTGCAAAGATATTCTCTGACTAATCGGCTGTGTTTAATTCATCAAAACTAATAATATTCCTGGAAATGATTGAAAAGATTGTTCTCATTACCAGCTGTTGAATGCGCTTATATTGTTTTTACAGACTAGATATGTCGAAGATCACCTCTTGCGAGAACGGAAACATAATCAGTAATGATTTCATACTTGTAGGGTTCACTATTATTATCTGTATGATGGGAAGATGACGATGAGTGTCTCCTAATAAATGTGTTTGGGCCTCAAGAGGGCCCAATTTTGGGCCTATGGACAAAGTCTTAGAGCAAACAGAGAAATACATCCGCTATTCAGATTTGAAACAACGTACGGGAATTCGTTCACAATTCCAAGTTATAACGAATTTCATCATAAAAAACTAGCGCGGAATTTCATTTAGCGGCAATAAACGAGGGTCGGTACAATAGATTCCGCGAGAGAAAGTATACTTTTTGAATGTTTTAAAATGCACCTGAATGCTTATAATCGTTTTGTGTGAATGTGAGTGTATGTAAACGGGTGGTGTATATGTGACCGTGACATGATGTCGTTATAGGGTGTTACATATCAAAATCATCATCATCTGATATACTGATTTCTGACTCGGGGAAATTAAACCATTCTTCACCTTCACAATGCTTACACATGAGCTACAAGGTAATCCTAAACTTTTCACAAACATTTACCAGTACAATTTTATTTACAATCACGAGGGATTATTTTGATCAATTTATCGGGACGTGCATTTTTATTGTTTTTAGCTTTGCAGCATTATCGTATTTTCATATGGTTACCTCGATATTACGTCGAGTATGGAAGATCGGAAATTGTAATTTGCTAATAAATGTGTTAAACAAAAAGCTCCCAATTTTTCATGCCAGCGAACGATTACGTTATGCCAAGGCATCACAAGGTAACCATATGAAACTACGATGATGCTGCAAAGCAACATATTTTCAGGATTATTACCAAGTTCAGGTTTGGATCGGTAATAAAACCATTGATCCAACGAAATGGGGTTGGAGAAATAGTCCGAATGGACTTACAAACAGTAAAAATGCACGTCCCGATGAGTTGATCAAAATAATCTCTTGTGGTTGTATAAAAAATTGTACTGGTAAATGTTCGTGTTTAAAATTAGGACTACCTTGTAGCTCATTATGTGAGCATTGTGAAAGTAGAGAATGTCCTAATTGCTCGAGCCGGAAATCAGTATATTAGATGATGATGATTTTGATAAGTGTATGGATGAAAATAAACACGATGATGAAGATGATGACGATACCAATGATGTTATCAATGACAATTGCGACGATCAAATTTTATCAAACTTAGATGATGAAGCGGCTCACGATGATCCGTATATCAATAATGATCATGTTACATCATTAGCAATATATGCTGACAGTGATGACGAAAACTTAGGTTATTTGTGAATAATTAGACATATAGATAATTTTTCAATAAATATGAAATTTAAAAGAAAAAAATATCTAAATGTGAAAAAAACAAATTATTTATTAATCTTTGTTTTTTTTTTGTTTAAATATTGAAATTTGTTATGTAACACCCTATAACGACATCATGTCACGGTCACATATACACGTTCACACGTCTACATACACTAACACATTTACACAAAATGATTATAAGCATTCAGGTGCATTTCAAAACATTTAAAATAGTATTATTTCGCGCGAGGAATCTATTGTACCGGCCCGGAACTCGCTTATTGCCGCTAAATGAAATTCCGCGCTAGTTTTTATGATGAAATTCGTTATAACTTGAAATTGTGAACGAGTTCCCGTACGCTGTTTCATACCTAAATAGCCGATGTATTTCTCTGTAGTTTGCTCTAAGACTTTGTTGATAGACCCAAAATTGGACCCTTTAGAGGTCCAAACACATTTATTAGGATAGCTTCATTTCTACTCGGCTTAAATCGATCTGCTTGGATTTGAAATAGTCGCTATGAAAATCTCTTAAAGAACGTAGAATTTGAATTTCGTGAAAAATTTCTAACCCCAAAAGATTTGAATTTTTGAGCTGTCCAAAATTTTCTAAATGGCGCCAAAGTTATGTCTTTGTTATGTTTTAGATCGAGAACTTAAGTATTTCGTCTGAAATTCGTAAAATACAGATTTTCAAAATGGCCTTTTTTGGCGCCAAAAAATGAGGTAGGTCAACATACCAGAAACCGAAAGAAAAGAAATAAAAATACTATGTTTCCACCGAAACAGAATATGAAAAAAACAAAAACTCTTTGACATATACTCAATTTTTCAATGTGCTAAAAAACAGAGTAAGGGTCCATTTACTCTGTTTTTTAGCACATTGAAAAATTGAGTATGTCAAAGAGTTTTTGTTTTTTGGCCCACGACCTCGAATCGATTTCGGACCAGAGCCAAAAATCGCGTATTAATTTTTCCAAAAACTTTTGTTCATTTTTCCATACAACTCAAAGCTTTGTCTCAAAACGCAAAAAATTGAAAAAAGGCCATTTTTGCTTCCAAAATATGGCCATAGCTTTTTGAGCACAGGGCTAATGCACATTTAAACTACCCCATCGTTTTCAGCGTGTCAAAATACATAGAATAGACCAAAATTAGACCTCGCGGAAATTCGGACAAAAATCGTCAATTTTCCTCCTTAAATGCCTGGACTATTGACGGAACGCGCTATCCCTTTATCGGGTGCCGCACCTGCTGGTGTGATCGGTAGTGAACGTGTCGTTATAATATTTCTCTCTACAATCGGCAATCGACCATATGATTAGCGCTCCAAATGACGCGCGAACAGAGCGAAAAGTGTCGAGTATTTCGACAATCCGTACTACTCAATAACTCAAAAACGGTCGTACCTCTTTGAACTTTTAAGTCAGTAAGTTTCGAGCATCATTCGATAATTTGTGTTAAAATTTCTGATAATGAAAGAGTTCACACTATAAAACTATAAATAAGAAACAATCGCTCTCATCCACTAACAATACTGTTCTGTTTACTCTGATGATGGCTACTTGGTAGCTGAAAGGTCCTAAGTACTTGACAGTATTTCAATTGGATAAGTATGATAGTTCCTTATTTATAGTGTACAAACTCGATTCAAGATTAAATGGCAAAAATTAATAAATATAACATGTGCTGGAAATGTCCGTCTTTCTAGTCGATTCCTCATGGATGATCTCTCTCAAATAAGCCTTTCTTATTCCGAATTATCTCGTATTGCTCTATTACTATTTGTTCAAGATTTCTCTCATTCTCAATTTGCACCTAGTACATTTAAATAACCCCATGGAACAGAATCTGAGGATTGTTAGTCAGGTAAACGAGGAGGCCACGCAACTGTACGGCATTATCCTCTTTTGAGGGTAAATCTAACTAAAATGAGGAGGTGCTCCATCATGCATGAACCAACTTACTGATCTATTTGCGTATGGTACATTAACTATTAGATCTGTAAGGTCGTTCTCCAATAAATTGGAATATGTTTCACCATTCAAGTGAGGAGGAATTATAAAAGGTCCATTTCCACCATTTTCAAATAAATTTTCCATGAAAATGTTTTTTCTGAAAAAAAATGTAAGAATACTTTTTTGAAGCAAAATTTTCCCAATAACCTATAATTAGTTTTAAAATAAAATAAAATGATGCGATCCAAAATAAAGCAGAAAATGTATTGCAAGTTTCCCGTACCGTCGCTTCTGTTAAGAAGCTTCGTCGACCGGTACCTACCATATAAAAAATTTTGCATCGATAATTACTAAAGCCAAACTACCAAAATTGAAAGCTTGGCATGTTATAGTTCCTGAGTCATAAAACGAAAAACATCTTCCAGTCTTCATCTTTAAAGCTCCGTAACTCTTTATTATTGAAACATTTCCGGACTTGATTTGATATGAATGTTTCTTATTTTTTTGTTTGGCATACGAAATTTCGGATATACTATATAGACATCTAGATATGGATCACCTTTCGCATGGGAGAAAACATAATCAGTAATGATTTAATTCCTATGTGCCTCATCATCATTATCTGGATGAAGGAAAGGAAACGGGGACACGATACGCTCCCTGAATAACCGTTTTTTGGATAACTGGGGAATTTCCTACTCCGGACCTTTTTGTTTTCCAGAATTACAGCTGCTGTCCTGATTCACAACAGTTTCAATAAAATGGAGGAGGGCATACAGTAGATTTTTCGTAGGAATCGGTTGGAATGTATAAATGAGGGTGATGGCAATATATAAAGGAATATTAAAAAATTTATTAATAACTGAAGAAATATAATAAACTATTCAACTAGCTTGATATGGAACAACTTGTTTTATCGGAAATAATTTTAAGGTAAAAAAAGCAACTCTAGAACACAAACAATTAAAATCAATCTAGAAATTAATATTGAAATTAAATCTTTAAATATCATTTATAGATAACTTCACTAACAGATTCTAAATCTACTATGCGAATCGGACATAATAACATATTACTTCATCTATACATTTTGACCAGTCCAATATTTTGTTCTTTCATCGTAAAATGCAATAATACTAATAATGTAAAGATAGAAATCAACCTAGCTCTCACCGGCTTAAACTAAAAAAATTTGGGGATCGAATTTAATTCAATAGACTCTACAACAAATATTCAATTAGATTGATTCACAATATAGATGTTGCAACTCTTTTTTTCGATCAAACTCTAAAGAAAATTTACGCTATTAATTAACTTATAATCTCAACCAAATGATCCAATTATCATTTATCTGAACCTGTATTTACGGACTCGCCGATCATCGAACACCTTAAAGTTGCAGAGAAGTTTACTTTTACGGAATTTATCATTTGGTTTTTCAGCAATACACGAAAACATATTATGTAAAATTATCTCTTAATTGCAATGATGAGACGACACAGAATTAATGTCGTTGGGAATAACGATGAATTGATATTACCTCAAAGTTTATTGACCCCTAGGTACACCCTGATCTCATCCAACACGCCGCGCGCCGCCTCGCCAATTCGTTACAAATAATAAAAATCATATGGTGAGTGTGTAATTATTTTGGTTCAGTTAAAACTTGTCTTTTATATTGAGAATGCGGATTCCGGTAAAAGAAAGCGTTTATCTATTCAATATAAAATTGATGTTAATGCGGCTAGTAAACAACTCAATTCAACTGTTCGATACGTTTATTCTCGAAAAAACACCAGCTCTAAGTATCGACATTTCAGAATTCCTCAAGTTTCCGCTGTCAGGATGATACTCTGTAGAAGTCCAACAATACATTACAATACAAATCAACTAAAACAAAAACCATACAATTATAAAGAACAAAGAATGAGCGTAATTTACAGATTCCGTGGATGTAATAAATTTTATTCGAGATACCTCAAAGATCAGATATTTGTCAATAAGCATCTTTGTGATAACAATCAATGCGTAAAGTGGAAGAGAGCGCATCAATTTGTGGTGCCGCCTACATGATAAGTTTGGTGCTAACCATAGGTTCGATCAATTATTAAGTATGAATATCGGAATACCGTTTTTTATTATTACTGTAATGTACGCTACTTCCTGGTTAAGTGATAAATAATCTAGTAATAACCATAGTCAGATACTGGAATTCCTATATAAGCTTGCTCAATCAAAACAACTGCTTACGCTCAGTTTGAAATGCAAGAAGAATGAGAATAATGCTGAATAACTATCAGAATACGGCGTTGTCATTTCTCCTCGACGTCGAGGACGCCTACAAATCGACAAGCTGAAAGTACTGCATACACCTGACTAATATACAGGAATTTTATCGAACGCCTCTAACGGCAGACACGTTGTACTATCAGTATACTTTTAATACACAAAACGACAGGTCGCACTATCATCTGAGCGTGTAGACAAATTTTTGCCAACGGGTTCAGCGAACAAGTATGAATGATTTACTACGGGGAAACTTCCAAGCGTCCGTATACGGACGCTCTGTAGGAACCGGACGCTTGGAAGATAGCAATCCGTCAATGTACGGACGCTCGGAAAGTAGTAGGATAAATATATATATATATATATATATATATATATATATATATATATATATATATATATATATATATATATATATATATATATATATATATATATATATATATATAACTTAAGAGATATAGAATTAACTTAGATAATTTAACATAGGATTATTTACGTTTATTCATCTTTATAATCCTATGTTAAATTATCTAAGTTATCTTCATAATTCAGAAAATTTAATTCTATATCTCTTAAGTTACATACACGATAGTGGCCAATTAGGCAAAGAAACTTTAAACTTGTTTATAATTAACCAGAACAATTCTCAGTCAGTTCTATTGAAATATATAAGAACCGGGATGCTGTCATTTGAATAAGAACTGTCAAGTAACTGCCAACCATAGCAGTACTAACCTACAATCCTTACTTCAAAAAACGACTGAACTTCAGATGAATGTGCGTGAATAGTTGATCTATGGTAGGGCATCGAATCGCATTGTGTTCATCAATGATCTACTATCCTTTCAGAGGTTTATATTCACAAAAATATAAAAATCTAACAGGACCGAAGTGGTGTAATTGGTAAACACCCTGGACTAGAAATCCAGTAATGTGGGTTCGAGTCCCGCCTATGGTTCAATCTTTTACGTTTATTCATCTTTATAATCCTATGTTAAATTATCTAAGTTATCTTCATAATTCAGAAAATTTAATTCTATATCTCTTAAGTTACATACACGATAGTGGCCAATTAGGCAAAGAAACTTTAAACTTGTTTATATATATATATATATATATATATATATATATATATATATATTTACATCCCGCTATCTTCAGGGCGTCCTTTCACTATTCCTACTCTGAGCGTCCACTGCGTGTTTCTTATGCAATCCTTAGTATAACGTATGAATATATTCCATCTTTGAACAGTAGAGGTCGTAATAAGTTCATAGCCTTCATATTATAGGAAACAATTTTTAAAATTTGCATTCTACTGATTACAGAGCGTCCGTTCATAAAGCCGCTTCTGAGCGTCCAAAATATACAGTAAAGCTTTCAAATTTCGGGTACTCAGCGTCCCCGGAGTATAGTTTGCTTTCATACACCACATTTCTGAGCGTCCAGCGATGTTGCCAGTTCAGAAGGCTTATAATCGATATGAAGGATTTTACAAATCAAAAGATAATGCTAATCCTATCGGACCATTGTTGAATAAATTTGTTTTGTTGGTCCAATATAACAGTCCCAAAATTTACATTGCATATCATATTCTTTCTTGAATAACTGATGAACATTTCAGTAATATTTAAAGTTCAAAATTGAAAATATCCAATACGTAATGTATTTTTTATAAGAAAATGTATAGACAAATTTATTACTTAACATGAAATTGCGTATTTTTCTAACCAAACGAAATTTTCTGTGGGAATTGAGGTGATCATACATAAATTTTTGATAAAATTCAAAGGCAATGAGAATGAAAAATTCCTTAACTAAAAACGCACTTTATTCAACATAATCAAACTTTAAAAACAAACGAAACCTTCTCTTATTCTATATAGGCAGAAAAATAAATAACTGTATAAGAAATAGACAGAAAAATGTATAACTAAATAATAATCTTTCTGTAACCCAACGGCAGTAATTGTCCACATAAGTAGAAAATTGTCCACATAGGTAAAAGGTATTAACTTCTTAACAACCTCTTTTGAGCCATAAAATCTTTTTTAAAATTGATTTGAAGAGCAGTTTTGAAAATCAGTATCCAAGATCATTTTTTAGCGTTAAAAGGAATCTTGAATATACATTTATAAAACGATTGCAAACATTTTTTAGCTTGAAAGAGGATACCGAATACATTTATTTTATCTACCGGTAATGACAAATTTAAACAAATGAAACAATAATTTTTTCTTGTTATATACAGGAGTTGGGTCAAGGAATATGTAAATAAATGAATCACTTTTTTCTATAGAACTCAACAGCATCAGACTGTGGTTATTCACAACATTCAAAGCATCTGTCTACGATTCATTGAATAACTGTAACTGGTAGTATAACGTAAAATGTAAAAAATACCGAAGAATTTCCAAGAACCGGCGTTTTGGGACGCCCACAAATCGACGGCCTGAAAGTACTATATACAAACACCTTTCCCATCTCCTACTCTGAGCGTTCACCACATGTTTCTACCGCTGAAGCTGAATAATATTCACAATCTACCGATTTCAAAGCATCCAAAACATATTTCTAAATATCGGAAAGTACGCGTATAGTGGCTTTCATTCTGCACATATCAGAGCGCCCACGGCCAGCAATCTTATTTAAGGTAGCTGAATTCATAGGAAGGATTTTACGAGTCAAAAGTAATGAAAATTAAAAGAATACCTCACGATATTCTGTTTTTAATTCATGAAGACTTTCATAATCGGCGATTAAAGTACCGAAACAGAATTCTACAGTTGAGTTGATTAGGGAAGCACGTTTCACATAAGATATGTTGTGATTAACTGACCTCGTGTTGTAGAATTGGAATATCTGGTTGGTTGAGAATTTTCTCAACCTTGTTGTTATGGACGTCAATAAGCAATATGAATAAGAAATAATCTCCCTTCAAAAATTCAATTGTGGAAGCCGTTACTTTGTGATAGTTTATCATTTTAAGGAAATAATGGATAAAACTACTTTGTTATACTATCACTGATATTTAATGTAGTCGTTACTATAGTTTCAACATTAAACGTGTCATCTTCAGACGAAAGGTATGAATTTAACAAGTATTATATCTACTATATCTAGGTTAAAGAAAGAATACGAACAAATTTTATGGCTATAGGAAATAGTTCTAGGAAAAACCAGAGAGGGGTGAAGTGATTAGGTAGTTCCGTGAGAACCTTAGTGGTGCGGGTGGGTATATTTACTAACGGACTTTAAATACGAAAATCAGGTTATTAATACATTGAAGAGATTACTGTAATATAAATCTAGTTGATCGTTTAGGATCTTATTATCATACATCTTCATTGCTTTGAAAATTCCCATTGACTCTGATATATTTAGTTTTGAAATTTTATCCTGACTGTAAAATTTAGACATTATTCAAAATAGGAAAGGTATGGCCTGTTTCTAAAATATGATTTGCGAATGAAGAATCGGTCTTATTATTTTTAAAGGAACGAAAATGTTCTTTATATCTAACTGCTATGTTACGGCAAGATCTACCTATGTAAAAACTATCACACTCTGAACAAGTTAGTTTATAAACTCCGGGCCTTTTAAATTTTCCAGTTTTATCTTTCGCATTGAACAGAATATGAGATAATTTGTTTGGAGGTTTAAAGCTGATGATCAGGTTATGATGGGATAGCATGTTTGCAATTTTTTCGCTTATAGGAGCAAAATAAGTTAAAGAAACATATTTTAATGAGTTATCTTTGTTTTTCATAAAGGGATAAGTGCTATTGTAAATTAATTTTTGTCTTTTTCTATTTATTAATTTAGAAATTACTTGAGGAACGAAACCGTTATTTGCAACAATAACTTTAATTGTATCTAATTCTTTACTAAGATTTTCTTGAGATAAGGGAAGGGAAAAATCTCTATGTATCATTGAATGAAAAGCAGCTAGTTTATGACTATAGGGGCTATGTAAAGAGGTACAAATTACTGTATCTGTGAAAGTAGGTTTTCTGTAAATGTCGAATAAGATGCTATTATTATGATGTAATAATGTTTAGTCTAAGAAAATTATTTTGTGATCCTTTTCTGTCTCTAATGTGAATTTAATGTTGGAATATATATTATTGATGAATGATAAGAAAGCATCTAACTGTCTAGATGTACCTTTAAAGAGGGCTAAAATATTGTCTAGGTATCTGTACCAAAATTGAATATGTTTTTTGTTATGGCAGACCTCATTATAGTATCTTCTATGTGAGGAATAAAAATATCTGCGAGAAGTGGACTTAATAGAGAACCGATAGCTAATCCGTTATTCTGAGTATAAAATTTGTTATTAAACTAACAGTACTTTTGACTGAGGCATAAATCGAATGCCTGTTCTATTTCTGATTTTATCGAAGAATTAATATGTGACTTCTCTAAGATATTTGTGATTAAATTTTGACATTTAATGGGAGGAATATTCGAAAACATATTAGAAACATCAAAGGATACCAAAATACCGGTGTTAGGTGTAATTTTTGGTTTTAATTTGTTTGTATACCTTCTTTAACCTACCTGTATATATAGTAGATATAGTACTTGTAAATTCATACCTTCGTTTTCGCCTGAAGATGACACGTTTAGTGTTGAAACTATAGTAACGACTATATTAAATATCAGTGATAGTATAACAAAGTAGTTATATTTATTATTTCGTTAAAATAATCACCCTAATTCACTATAACTATTTCTTATTTATAGTGCTATCCACAGTAACTCTTTTATAGTTTATTAGTCAACAAGCAATATTAAGGTCTACAACAGAGGATTTTTTCGGAACGACATGATTTTCAACTATGATCGAAAATATTGTTTCCTAACAAGCTGGGAACATGGAATGGTATCTCCGCTTAGTTGGTCTCAATTTCCAGTTCCACAAGATAGATGACTTTTACCCGTAGATGACAACATAGTCTTCACAAAATCATCAAAGTCTGATGTAGACACAATAACATTCGAAAATATTCAATCTCCAAATTGAAGATCGGAAATAATCATAATTTTTTATATCCAGAAATGGACGCTCAAGATGAGTCGATAACTTTATCTTCGAATTGGATAGAAATTTCAATATTTCTTTGCAAAGATATTCTCTGACTAATCGGCTGTGTTTAATTCAGCAAAACTAATAATATTCCTGGAAATGATTGAAAGGATTGTTCTCATTACCAGCTGTTGAATGCGCTGATATTGTTTTTACGGACATCTAGATATGTCGAAGATCACCTGTTGCGAGAACGGAAACATTGATCAGTAATGATTTCATACTTGTAGGATTCACTATTATTATCTGTATGATGGGAAGATAACGATTTGTGTCTCCTAATAAATGTGTTGAGCCTCTAGAGGGCCCAATTTTGGGCCTATGGACAAAGTCTTAGAGCAAACAGAGAAATACATCGGCTATTCAGATTTGAAACAACGTACGGTAATTCGTTTACAATTCCAAGTTATAACGAATTTCATCATAAAAAACTAGCCCGGAATTTCATTTAGCGACAATAAACGAGGGTCGGTACAATAGATTCCGCGCGAGAAACTATACTTTTTAAATGTTTTAAAATGCACCTGAATGCTTATGTAAACGTGTGGTGTATATGTGACCGTGACATGATGTCGTTACAGGGTGTTACATATCAATATCATCATCATCTGATATACTGATTTCTGACTCGGGGAAATTAGAACATTCTTCACCTTCACAATGCTTACATATGAGCTACAAGGTAATCCTAAATTTTTCACAAACATTTACCAGTACAATTTTATTCACAATCACGAGGAATTATCTTGATCAATTCATCGGGACGTGCATTTTTATTGTTCGTATAGGAGTAAGTCCTTTCGGACTATTCCTCCAACCCTATTTCGTTGGATCAATGGTTTGATTACTGAACACGCTAACAATATGTTGCTTTGCAGCATTATCGTATTTTCATATGGTTACCTTGTTGAAATCTTATGTCGAGTATGAAAGATCGGGAATTGTAGTTTGCTAATAAATGTGTTAAACAAAAAGCTCCGAATTTTTCATGCCAGCGAACGATTACATTATGCCAAGGCATCACAAGGTAACCATATGAAAATACAATGATACTACAAATCAACATATTTTTAGGATTATTGCCAAGTTCAGGTTTGGATCGGTAATAAAATCATTGATCCAACGAAATAGGGTTGGAGAAATAGTCCGAATGGACTTACAAACAGTAAAAATGCACGTCCCGATAAGTTGATCAAAATAATCTCTAGTGGTTGTATAAAAAATTGTACTGGTAAATGTTCGTGCTTGAGATTAGGACACCTTGTTGCTCATTATGTAAGCATTGTGAAGGTAAAGAATGTTCTAATTGCCCCGAGCCAGAAATCAGTATATTAGATGATGATGATTTTGATAAGTGTATGGATGAAAATAAACACGATGATGAAGATGATGACAATACCAATGATGTTATCAATGACAATTGCGACGATCAAATTTTACCAAACTTACATGATGAAGCGGATCACGATGATCCGTAAGAAAGAAAGAAAGAAATTTATTGGTTCTAAATTACAGTACATAGTATTACACAAGTCAATGCAAAACAATTTATTAAGGATGGTATTTAAAGTTTATAGTATTTGACATTAATAAATCAGATGTATCACAGTTAGAGAATCACTTGTTAAATTGAGTAATTTTTATAATAAATAATAATAAAATTTACACTAAGATTTTCATAAATGATAATAAATTACAATAAATACAACTAATTATATGATAAAATTTTCGATAGATCATAATAAAACACCATAGTATATTAAATAAGACTACTTTCAATGTCTTCAAAATTAAAACCTAGATACTCATCTATACTATAGAATGCTTCATTTTGTAAAAAAGTTTTCATTTTATTATTTAAATTTGAAATTATATCTCTCATTTCATTGAATGTAACTTCTATGAATTTAAATTCTGAATGGAAGACTAAATTAGTTTTTTTTATATAATCAATAGGATTATTTTGTAAAGGTGGAAGATTCTTGACTAGGGATTCTGCTATATTTGTAAAAAAAATATTTAAATCAGTGGCATTTAGGTTTTTAGGTTGAGAAGTTCTTTTATTCGGATTTTTGTATTTGATGATATCCCACAATGCCTTTTACATATTTTTTGAATTGTTAATGTATTTATCGTTAGCTTCTTTTTTACTTTTATTAATGTCCTCACGATACCTTTTTTTAAACTTATTAAGTGATTCCTTGGAAATAATTTGTGGATTAGTTTTATTTAAACTGCTTAATAATTGTAATTTTTCTCTACTTTGTCTTAAGTTGTCATTAAACCAATAATGATCATATTACATCATTAGCAATATATGCTGACCGTGATAACGAAAACTTAGGTTATTTGTGAATAATAAGACATATAGATAATTTTTCAATAAATATGAAATGTGAGAGCAAAAAATACATAAATGTGAAAAAAAAACAAATTATTTATTAATCTTAGTTTTTTTTGTTTAAATATTGAAATTTGTTATGTAACACCCTATAATGTGTCACGGTCACATATACACGTTCACACGTCTACATACACTCACACATTTACACAAAATGATTATAAGCATTTAGGTGCATTTTAAAACATTTAAAAAAGTATTATTTCGCGCGAGGAATCTATTGTACCGGCCCTCGCTTATTGCCGCTAAATGAAATTCCGCGCTAGTTTTATGATGAAATTCGTTATAACTTGAAATTGTGAACGAATTCCCGTACGCTGTTTCATACCTAAATAGCCGATGTATTTCTCTGCAGTTTGCTCTAAGACTTTGTTGATAGACCCAAAATTGGGCCCTTTAGTGGTCCGAACACATTTATTAGGATAGCTTCATTTCTACTCAACTCAAATCGATATGCTTGGACTTAAAATAGTTGCTATGAAAATCTCTTAAAGAACGTAGAATTTGGATTCCGTGAAAAATTTTTAACCCCAAAAGATTTGAATTTTTAAGCTGTCCAAAATTTTCAAAATGGCGCCAAAGTTATGTCTTTGAACCAAAATGATTTAATTTCGGATATTGAGTGCAGAATAATGAAATCTTTCGAATCAATTTGGTTTTAGATCAAGAACTTAAGTATTTCGTCTGGAATTCGTACAATACAGATTTTTCAAAATGGCCTTTTTTGGCGCCAAAAAATGAGGTAGGTCAAAATACCAGAAGCCGAAAGAAAAGACATAAAGATACTATGTTTCCACCGAAACAGGATATGAAAAAAACAAAAACTCTGTGACATATACTCCATTTTTCAATGTGCTAAAAAACAGAGTAAATGGACCCTATCTTGGGCCCACGACCTCGATTCGATTTCGGACCAGAGCCAAAAATCGCATATTAATTTTTCCAAAAATTTTTGTTCAAACATTTTTCCATACAACTCAAAGCTTTGTCTCAAAACGCAAAAAAATGAAAAAAGGTCATTTTTGCTTCCAAAATATGGCCATAGCTTTTTGAGCACAGGGTTAATGCAAATTTAAACTACCCCATAGTTTTGAGCGTGTCAAAATACATAGAATAGACCAAAATTAGACCTCGCGGAAATTCGGACAAATGTCGTCGATTTTCATCCTTAAATGCCTGGACTATTGACGGAAAGCCCTATCCCTTTATCGGGTGCCGCACCTGCTGGTGTGATCGGAAGTGAACGTGTTGTTATAATATTTCTCTCTACATTCGGCAATCGGCCAGACGATTAGCGCTCCAAATGACGCGCGAAACAGAGCGAAAAGTGTCGAGTATTTCGACAATCCGTACTACTCAATAACTCAAAAACGATCGTACCTCTTTGAACTTTTAAGCCAGTAAGTTTCGAGCATCATTCCATAATTTGTGTTAAAATTTCTGATAAGCAATGAGAGAGTTCACACTATAACACTATAAATAAGAAACAATCGCTCTTATTCACTAACAATACTGTTCTGTTTACTCTGATGATGGCTACTTGGTAGCTGAAAGGTCCTAAGTACTTGACAGTATTTCAATCCGATAAGTATGATAGTTCCTTATTTATAGTGTCCCAATTTCAAGTGGATTGCATTTATCATTTGGCCGCTACACGAGAACATACTTTATACCATATAACTCGATTCAAGATTAAATGGCAAAAATTAACAAATATAACATGTGCTGGAAATGTCCGTCTTTCTAGTCGATTCCTCATGGATGATCTCCCTCAAATAAGCCTTCCTTATCCCGAATTATCTCGTATTGCTCTATTACTATTTGTTCAAGATTTCTCTCATTTTCAATTTGCACCTAGTACATTTACATAACCTCATGGAACAGAATCTAAGGGTTGTTAGTCAGGTAAACGAAGAGGCCACGCAACTGTACGGCATTATCCTCTTTTGAAGGTAAATCTAACTAAAATGAGGAGGTGCTCCATCATGCATGAACCAACTTACTGATCTATTTGCGTATGGTACATTAACTATTAGATCTGTAAGGTCGTTCTCCAATAAATTGAAATATGTTTCACCATTCAAGTGGGGAGGAATTATAAAAGGTCTATTTCTACCATTTTCAAATAGATTTTCCATGAAAATGTTTTTCTGAAAAAAAATTTAAGAATACTTTTTTGAAGCAAAATTTTCCCAAAACCTATAACTAGTTTTAAAATAAAATAAAATGATGCGATCC